>VFFE01007614.1:99491-133425 GCA_008921705.1 Burhinus oedicnemus
TTGGGTGGGTTGGGTTGAGCTAATTTTTTGAGCCCAGGTTGCACAGCTGTAGAAACTGCAGTGCCATCAATGCACGCTGTCTTCTCCATTGCATAGCACAGCATAGCGTAGCATAGCATAGCACAGAACAGAATACTTCATTTGGAAGGGACCCAAAACGAACATGTAGTCCAAGTGCCTGACCCCTTCAGGGCTGACCAAATGTTAATGCACGTTATTGAGGGCATTGACCAAATGCTCCTTGAACACTCACAGGCAGGGGCCATTGACCACCTCTCTAGGAAGCCCATTCCAGTGTTTGACCACCCTCTTGGCAACGCAATGCTTCCTAATGTCATGTCTGAACACCCCCAATGCAGTTTTGAACCATTTCCACACATCCTGTCACAGGAGACCAGGGAGAAGAGATCAGCACCTCCCTCTCCACCTCCCCTCCTCAGGAAGGGAGAGAGAGCAATGACATCAGCCCTCAGCCTCCTTTTCTCCAAACTAGACAAACCCATTGTCCTTAGCCTGTGAAGTCTTCAAGACATCATGTTTAGGCCAATCAACTCCTCCAGTGCTTCAGCACTGGAACTTGAGAATTCTAGGATGCCACATGAGCATCAAAATTGGCAGCAGCTGCCCATTCAAGACAGGTTGGTATAGGTCTTTCACAACTTTACACCTGAAACCCTGATGGTGTGAGTTCATGAGGTGTTAACATCTCACCAGCACTTGCTAGAAGTTGCGGGCATAAAATGCAAGATGTCTATGTAATAAAAGACTGATGGACTGTTCCCAGGCTAAGCATTATTGGTCCTTCTCCAGCAACTGCTGATCCAAAGGACTGAACATGAATTATCTTTCTGATAGATACTTTCATCTTCCAGTGGATTAGACAGATTACAGGAGCCAGGTCCTGCATACCAGTGGGGGACATTTTGGAAAGACAGATGAAGTGAAAAAACCCTAGAGAGATCATGATGAAGAAGAAACTCACTCCTATACTGATGCAGATCCCTAAGCCTTGTCTATGCATTTAAATGTTTCCTCCTGCCACTACCTAGGTCCATCAAAAAAGAAGAAAAAAGGACTCATTCTAACAAGAGTATACTAACAAGGCAGTATGGAGCACCTCACCTCTGATTCATATGCCAGCCACTACCACCTGTGTGCAGAATGTGCTCCAAACAATCTGGTTAGAGTCTACTTATCATTATCTAGTCATTTATTTTGCAACATAGCAGGCTGTGTTCTGTTCAACAGCTGATTTTTTCTCTGCAATAATTTGTTTTCAGAATAAAAAAATCCTCAAGGTCAATAAAGTTGGGTAAAAAACATTAAAATGGATTAGAATATGAAGTGTAAAAAATGGAGACGTAAACAACACATTTATCACAGCTTTGTCTTAGTGTGTAGACACACTTTTTGGCTTGACACTTGCAGGCTGACAGCATCTGTGCTATATTTTCCTCTGCAAGTAGTGAGAGGGGAGGTTGGAATTAATATTTGTTTAGGTCTTTTTTTTTAAGCTAGCTTTATATAGTACACACCCAACAGGCATGCACAAACTAAAATCCATAAAAACCTTGTTTTTCACCTCCTTTTTGAATGCAAATCCTGAATGTGTTTCAGATTTGTCGTCATTTAACATCAGGAGACCGGAATGCTGTGCATGGTACTGCTTTATTTGCCAGTAGCAAGGATAGCTAGTTTTAACCAGGGGCAAAACAAGGAGATTTTAGAGATGGGCTTTACTCTTGCATCAGCCTGATAAATATCAGATTGCATTGTCAAACAATTTAGCATTTTGTTTACCAACATCTTTTACTAAAGGTTGCTCATTTATTGCTTCTCTGTTGTTTTCCCAGGCTAATCTTTTGGGATAGCAAGGACAGCTGGCTTCCTCCTCAGCCATACTGCTCACATGTCTGGGTGTGAATGGGCTTCTCTGTCTTTATAAAAGCTATCCCCGTTTTAACCTTCACGGTAAAAACAGACTGTTGTACAGCTGGCTGTCAGTGCCAACTGAATTCTGCTCCTTACTCTGGAAGGTGGGGAAGTTTCCAGACATCATACTGCAGGGGATTTTATGTGTAAAGAATACACTGCCTCAAAGCTACATTCAACAAGTCTATCAGTGTCACTTCCAGCTTAATCCCACCTGTTTCACAGTAATTTTGATTGCTCGTTTTGTGTTTGACTTTTCTATCTGACATGATTTATACCCAGATTCTGACATCCTGGCTCTGGCTGACCAGCCCTCGACTTCATGCACGGGTCTGTGCCATTCCTTGCAATAACACAAGTAAAGATCTCACATGATAATTCTTGCTAGTTAAGGACACACTCCTTTCACCATAACTCCTCTAAGTAATCACATGCAATGACTCACTTCAACACCCTCGATTTGAACAACACTAAAACAATGTTCTACTTCCAGGAAAAGTCCCATCAAGATCAAAATAATTGTTTGTGATTACTTACTCTCTTCTGCGCAAGAATAGCGAAGCGTTCAACACAGACTAATTTATTTTGCTTCCTTCGATTGCCTCTGCCTGATGAAAACATGGAAGACCCCTGGAGACCAGAAAGAAGTAGCTGAAAGCAACAAACACAATTATAGCTCCCAGTTCAAACATACCTATTTACCTCCTCTGCTTCAACTTACTCTAGCTAGGTTTCCTACAGAAAGAAGGACTGTGGACATCTCCCTGACCATCTTTGCATCCATTGTCATTTTCAGCTTGACAGGAGAGCCAAAAAGGCAATCAGCTGCTAGTATGCAGCTGTGCAGGAGTGAGAAAACACACAGCCCCTGCTAAAAGGATGCTGACCATGGGAAGAAGATGATAAAGCAAGATCCAGGGGGAAAGAAAACTTTATAAACACTCTCAATTGCAAACAAAGCTTTTGCCAATACTTGTGTCATCCTCTGTACCTATCTACGTCCATCGGCTCGGAGAGGAATCCTCAGGAAACCAAGCAATATTAATTCCACAGTTCATTGAACTTTTCATTTGTTTGTAGTGCCCTGCCTGTACTTGTCTTAGACTGCAAGGTCCTGGGGCCAAGTCCCCGCTTTGTTTTGCTTGCACAGCAATGAGCACTGTACAAAACCTCTGGCTACTGTTGTCTATCTGGGAGATCTGGCATGCAACCCAAACAACTCCTCTTTGTTCTGATATGGCAAAACCAAGCTCCTCACCTCAGTTGTCAGCAAAATTTAGGCAGGCTTCAAATGAAGTAGCAGTGGCACAGAATACAACCTCCTCCTGCAGCTGCTAAAGCACAGAGTAACTACAGAAGTCAGAGCTGTGGTTCAGAAGGAAGGTTTTCCTTTCAGGACTGGCTATCTTTCCAGGCAGTAAGATGACCACAAAAAGCTGCTGAAAGGGATGTAAACATAATGCCTAGCCAACAGATTAATTTGTTCATCGGCCATTTCCTGCATGCCATGCTAATTCAAGCACTGAAAAAGCATCCTGCTAATTGATGCCTGTACAGTATGTGGTCTCTTAATTGGCTGTTAAGGTTAGAAGAATACTGATTAAGAAACAGGAAAACAATTTGTTACTACCACGAGCAGCTTCAAGCTTCAGGCAGCTTCAGCGTAGACTCTAACTATATATTTACTTACAGTCTATTACAGCAAACTTCCAAAAGAAGCAACCAGAAAGAAAAAAAAACAACACAAAAACAAAACCAAAACCTAACCATCCTGTAAAGCAGTTTTTGTGCCAACACTGACAAACTGCCTAGCATTTCCCACTGCTGAGGTTAAGTGCTGGGGGATGTCAGAGCAGACCAAGAAACATTCTGAGGAGCAGAACTTCATCAGGCTGCTTTGGTTTTCTAATTTTAGGAACAAGCTAGAGAGTATCAGAGGACAAAATGCTACTTCAGATGACCAGGTAGCCATGTGACACTGAATCTGGAAAAAGAAACCTTCAGTGACTGCGTCCAGGGAGAATAATTCATGTCTGTAGGCAGAATACCCCATTGCCTTGCTGCTTGTGACTTCATACCAGTGCTGCTACACAGGATACCATCAGGATGACAATCTCTTTCACCTGCTTTTTACAAACATAAATCAAGACCGAATTGAAAAGGCAGTGGTCCTTGAAGTGTGTTACACACATAAAGTGTGCCAATGTCGACAGAAACAAAGGAGTACGCTGACATACGCCTACATCAATGGGACACCTCTCTGTCAGCTCTTTTGGTGTACTTCTGTCGCTGTCATCCTGTCTGCTGCATAAATCTATTCTCACAATAATTAAAATCAGATCCTTGCTTTGCACTCTCCGGGCTTCATCACATCATATTTTGCACATTTTTATCCAGACTGTTCAAGGGCACTGATCAGGAGACCTATAAAGATGCAGCTTGTGGTCAAGTAATCAAGCAACTCTGGCAAGAAACTTGTCACTCATCAGAGGAGCAAAATGCAGCCTGATTTTTTCCAGCCCTTATTGTAAGAAGTAATTGCTGTTCTAGCATTTAATGCAAAAACAGTTGTCTCTTCTGGAGGCTAATCCCTTGCAGGTGGAGACACAAGTTTGCAGCTTAGTGCAGTAGTGATTCTTCATTGTGTTGGTTGTGTGCTAATACCAAATGCAGAGCAAATGCATTACGCATCAGTAGGACAGAACCAAGGAATAACAAAGCAGTCAGATAACGCCTCAGAGACACTGTTTTCTTTCAGTATGTACACACATTCTTGTTAGGGCTTCTGCTCCAGACTTTCCTCCACTGACCACAGCAAGTCTTTCTTACTGCCTCCCTCTCATGTGGTCAGATATTTTCCTGAATACTGCAGAACGTGATAGCTGTCAGACCTCTCCCCTTCTGGAAGAAGCAGGTTCAGCGATGAGTAGGTTGAAAAGTTATTAACGCTCCATCCCTCTTCAGAGCTGATTAGCCACTTTGTGCACTTGAACAAACCCTATTGTATTAAGAAATCAGGCCAAAGTGCTTCTTTCATAGTTTGTGTGGTGAGGGCTTTTTTCCTAGCAGTACGTTCCAGGCCAGGAAAACTGTTCCTCTTCAGGTTCATAACTTGCTCCCACAACAAAGGGGATCTTTGAAAACCAGGTGTGCCTGTTGGTGATGTCTGCTGCTAACTAGCACCCAGCCCTGCAGGGGCAGGGAAGGGGATATTCCAGGCCTGCAGGGACATCCCAGTCCACTCCACAACTAGGTTTGCTCTTGCCTTTGGCATAGCATACAAAGCACTAAGAATTAAGAGTTAAAATAAATGAGTTGTGTGTGTCTGTGTGTCCCCTGGAGTTCCACAAATTCATCTTTAAGTAATGTTTTTCTTGAGATTACTCTAGATTTGTGAGTTTAAGAGGATCATGCAAGAGAATTAGTAAACCTGCAGATAAAAATCTTTAAAAAGAAACCCTGAAAACACTGCTGCTGAATGACGCCATAAAATCAGAAGGGGCATAGAAGTCTTTGTGTTGTTACTAGAAAATACTCTGAGTTTCATGAAAGAATAAATATCGAAATAGGTTTGAACAGGATTCTGCTTCCACTGCTGACACATACTTTCACTCCTCACAGACAAGCGGTAGGAAGCCAGAGTCAGGAACCACTCTGTTGTCCCTGTGAAACTGCAGTCACCTCCATCAGGACCCATTGTGCTTTAAGGAAATCACCTCATATCCACAGTGTAAAAAAGTATATTTTGGAAAGAGACAGCAGCTCCCTTCCCCTCCCTTCAGCCTTCCTGTTAGCGGTTGAACGAGTAGGTCTACTTGGCACTGTGACTCAGGCCATTAATTATTGGCTTCTTGTTGCTCTGCTATTGATTGTGTCCTTGTGTCAGGTTTTGCTGGGGGGGGAGCTACTAGTATTTTTCACTGGGACAGTCTGGGCTGTTTTCTTGTTTTATTAAATTCTACCATCCCTTTGGGTGCCCAGAGCATTTTTTAAAAAATTCATTCGGTAACAGAAAACTTGACCAGGAAAGTCCTACCATGCTGGGTAGTATTTGTGATCAGCCCACAGTGGAAGCAGAAGCACAAGGAAATACAACTTCAGATCCACATGCTGTCTACCCTTGAGCTCTGACAAAACTGTGGAAAGAAGAAAATTTTCAAAGTTCACAGTGATCTGCTGAGATTGAATGATCAGGTGAGTCTATTAGCAGGAGTGCACAGACCTGGGAAACAAGACTGCCAGCCACTGGCTCCTCTCTGGCTTAGACTGTCATTGCACACTGCCATAACGTGACAGTCGTTCTACCTACAGTAAAGAAAGGGGAGGATGACACCCTGTGCATTGCAACATCAGCTTCAAAGTGAAGCAAGAGTCCAACCTTGGGCTAAACTGACAACCTGCAGTTCAGCAGGGGTGGTACCAGCTGAGGAGGGGCTCACCTCCCCCTGTCTCTGCTCCACCAGGTACCACAGCAACACAGCCTTCAGGGACAACAGCACCAGCTCGGCAGTGTGGCCGCAGCACACCCACAGCTGGGCTCTCAGCCACCCACTGGCCAGGTGTATAGGTCTGTGACGCCAAACAAGGACCCTGGGACCCTCTGCATTGTGCAATACCTCCTCCTTGCAGGGATGTGCATATAAATATGCTGGGGTTTTGTTTTATTTCAAGGCAGATGAATGTATGTATATATGTACCAATCTATCTATCTACCTACCTACCCACCTACCTATCTATCTAATTTTTTTCTGTCTGTGTTAGTAGCAGTATGCAGTCTTCCACATTCTTCCAGGCCAGTCGATAATAGCCAAATTCCCTGTTCCTGTTGATGATGTAATTGCTCTCTAAAAAGTCTGAATATGGGCTGAGGCCTGCTCCTGCAGAAAGCACTTCAGAGGCTCTCACCAAGATACTGCTGTGCCGGTGGTCCCCCTGTAGGAATAAACACAATCACTTGCCTCTTCCATTCCTAGCCCAATGTACTCTTAGCATCATCCTTAGCCTTGGACTGCTGCTGTTCCCTTCTCTCCTGCCTCTTCACACACAAGCAGCCCTGCACCAGCATCAGACTGCACAGTTTAGGTGCTTTCTAGAAAGAGGCAAGAGGACAAAACAGCCTTCCTCAAGCTGTGACTAGAGATGATGGAGAGTACCAGAGTGATCTTTGAACATGGTGACTTTGCCTGAGCTAGCAGAATAAGTCTAGCAACGTGGAAAACAGTTGGGTTTATGGCACATCAACGGGCTACGCGTTTCTTAAACCCATAATCTGGTTTATCTGCAGGAGCGGTTGTAGACACCATGATTTTGATAATCCTGCTTAATGGCAGAACTGGTTTTACATCTCCACTGCTGCCATTCTCCAAAATATGCCACAGAGCTATTCAGTTAACTTTCATTCAGTCTTATTGTAATGTCCTAACAATGTAGTTAGGGTGCTACAGTAGGTCTGGAGAGAGAAAGGCAGGCCAACACGGAGAAGGAAGAAAAGGTGCAAGTACAGATCAGAAAGCCACGAATGCCTCAGACAGGATCTGGATTTACCATGCCAGAATGTTTCATAACCTGGTCCTGAACAGTTTTTCTGTGCATCAGTGGCTTGTTAGCTCAATGCTGATTTCCACCACTGTTTTACCTTCACTCACGAGGTTACCATGGAAAACTTCTATGCTTGAGAAACTGGGAGGACCCAGATGTAGGACTGAAGAATACATAAATCAGTAAGCAGAGAAGTACGTCAGAAACAGGCAAGGGATTCTGATGTGCACCTTTTCATCAAAGCCATGTCTGAACATATTACAGAGGGTAAGAAATGTGCCTTATCCTTGCAGAAGCCATGAGTTACAGAAGCAGGGCACAGGCTATTTGAAAGGATGCTGAACTAAGATCTAGAGAGTGTGAGGAAGACATAATCTTCTTGCTTGAAATTGTTTGATTATTAACATCATCCTAGAGTTTGATAAACACCCAGCTTTCCCCAACTTGTTCCAGGCAATACTTTTGGCTTTCCTAGCCTTGAGACCACAATCAACTTCCCTGTTTTCCTAGCAGCATAAATTAATTTTAACCAGTATCTCATAAGGGTATAATTCTCCTGTATCTTCCTTCTTCCCATGTTATTCTCTTCCCCCCTTCTTACTTCTCTACTTCATGCAGTTCAATAAATCAGAATTTGATTTGCTGGCTTGATCGAATATGTGCGCTTAGGGATGCACTCTGTGGTAGCATTTTTTCTAAAAGTGAGCGATGCAGTGCACACAAAGAAGGGGACTCTGCATCTGTCAGCTGCACAACTGTCAGATACTAGCAGCAGCACAGAGTAGCTCGTAGTCTATGGGTCACAGACAAAAGACTGAGGAACAAGGTGTTACAAAAAGGGACTTAGTTGTTTACCTCCCTCAATTGTTTACCACTACACTTAATACCAAAAAATTTTAGCTCCTCCATTTAATAAATTTAAATGGTCATCTTGATTAAGTCACTGATGCTCCTAAAGGAATTAAGCTACATAAAGAATTAAGCTACTTGCTTAGGAAAGTACCTTCTTGATTTCTCTCTCTTCTGCATACCTGACTCTCATCTACAGCATCTATGGCAGCCTTTCTGCTGGCTGGTACTTGCATGCTCACAGCATCAGCTGTACTGAGTAAATCTTGGGAGTAAAACTGAGGACTGTGCTCCTTCTTTTCTGAGAACTCAAACCTCAGGGGGGGGGGCACAGTTGCAGTCTAAAGCTCCTTCCTTAAAACATGCACTTTTTTTGTCAAGGGCAAAGCACCATACAACCTTACTTTCAGTGATGTCTCAGGAGACCAGAGGTTAAAATCATGGCATTTGTAATTACTCTTTATAGGACAGAGCAGATACAGCCTATGCTTAGACAAACAGAAAGCAATTACTTCTATTGCTAAGCAGGCCCTTTGGTCACTTTATTGTCTAGCATGTTGTTATTATTTTATCAACTGTCCTTAATCCTCTCCTGTAGTGAAGTCTTATTTTCCACTACCATCCTTCTGAAAAGAGAGTCTCTGTCTTTGCAAAATTTCCTTTTCTTGCTCTGTCTTGTTTGTGGTGTCAAGGTTTCATGGAAGTACTGAAGTTTTCATTAGTCAGGTATTTGCGCAGCAAAGCTCCTGTTTGACTTTTATGCGCGAGGGAGTAAGAAGCAGAAATTTCCATAGAAGACAGAAAGACAATGATACCTGGTAATGTGAGAAAGGCATCTCGCAGGGTTTCATATGACCAGGAAAGACAATTTGCAGCAAATCACTGTGCCACAAGAGATTTGAGACCAGGGCTGCTTCATACACGGCGAGCCTGCACTTCCCCAGTCTCATGTATGGCATTTCAGTCACTCATTCTTCCTAGGGATGATCCAAATTCATGATTATTCTTAGTCTTTTCCCAAAACTTGTAAAGTTGCCATGCTGCCCTCTTCTTTCTCCCCTGTCAAAATAGATAGTTTGGGTTTTGATACCAATTAAAATAGGTTTGTCAAACTGCCTGTATCTAGCCATCAAACCAGGAAGCTATTCTTCCAGATTCAGTTAGAAAAAAAAATCTTTTGGAAAAGGCACTTTTAATACCTTTGCCTTGGTGCTGTGTGTCAATATGCAGTAACTCCAGAGCACAGGCTTTTGCCTTTTGCTCTGAGGATAACAGTACTGACAAAAATTTACTACAACATTCAGAGTCCTTATTATTGTGCTGACTATTAATAATTGCTAGACATATTTTAAAAATTAGCAGGAAAAAGCACTTTAGGAAATTCAAGATAATCAACATATGACTAATTTTCTAGCCCAACTTACCAAGTCAGATGGTCTACAGGATATTCCTATTGCCTGTAGAGAGATGAATATAAATAATCCCTTCCATGCTAGAGAAAGGACACTTGGGAGAATTTTGGCAGAGATTGTCACAGAATGAATTTTATGTTCATCAAAGGCAGAGCTGGAGCAAATGGGGACCTGGGGATCTTCAGCAGGTCTTCTTCCTGACAACATGAATTTGCATGCCCTGAGGCTGCTTTAATTTGCACCAAAGGTTAGATCAGTCTCTCGGTACTGCCTGGCAGACAAAAGGCAGGCTGGAACCAGTTTAGATGCCCAATATCAGCTTCTAATGATCAAAAAGACTGCTTGCCAAGTAGACTGGAAGGGAGATGGACTAGAAATGGAAAAGGGCCACTGTATAAGTAAATGATACTCGATAATCTAATTCATTTGTTCTGACAAAGAAAGCTTACAAATACTGTAAAACTCCAAGTACTGCTGAATATATAGCTAATGCTAAAGAGTTGACATTTGTGAAAGGGGTGATGGCAAATACAGAGAACAGCGGTAGTTTTGCAATAGTAAAGTACCACTTTGAGGAACACTCACAAGAAAAAAATCAGATCCTACAAGAAGAGCCACCGTGCCCTGCTGCTGCTAATTGGAAGGATTTCTATTCAAATATATATTCTCCCACAGCTTCCAAGAAGTAAGAAACATGTTTCGTTTTCTTTCAGCCTCCTTGACATTTTCTGGTACTGTTCTTGTGTTATCTACATCAGTTTAAACCATTTCCACTGTGGAAATGGTATTTACATGCAGGGTTGCTTCACATACTGTTGTCTGCTTATAACAGTATTTGAGTAGCTTAACATTTATTTTAGATTTGCTGGTACTATACACTTGTTTTACTATGTGATTGCTTTCACAATGTTTGAAGTGGTGCACACCTGCCTGTTTTTTAGTCTTGGAGTTGACCATGACACATGTGCACCGTTTACACTGTGTTATGCTTTGTTAAAAAGGTTTCCTTGGGGAGCAACAAGACCAGCTTTCTGTTTGACTTCTCCTGAATTTTCCACTCTGGGGACCAAGGAGAAACCTTTGGAGCTGCAAAACAGAGATGGCCCATGAAAGCTGAGAGCTCAGTACACAGGTATAGATGGGAAGGTACCCAAGAAGAACAGTGAGAAGGCAAAGTTACTTTCTTGGCATGTAGTATCAAGAAGAATATAGCAACATACAAAAGTTCTTCTGGCTCCAAAGAAAGGAAATGGAAAAGCACTAATCTTATAGTTAAATAGCCTACAGCTATTGTGTTACAAACTTAAGCACATCCACCACATTCTTTTTTTGAACTTTTGCATCTGAAAGCTACCTCCTCTTACTCCTGATCAAAATCCGTAGGAGTGTTAAAAGACATCTCAGCAGTCTGATAATTGTCTTCACTGAACATCACTGAGATTTTAGGTAGAAGTTTTATTGTATGGGTACTGAACACTGCTGTTCATTCTAGAAGGTAGAAGTCACAGTTTTTATTAATAGCCTTTCACTATCAGGCAAAAATATCTGATGAGATTTCATTTCAGACCCTAACTTAACACCTCGGATTTTATAGAAAGCAATACCTTCCGAAATCCTTCTCAGAAAAAGAAGAATTGGTTGCTCACATAGCTAAGCCCTTCTCTATCTTGCTGCCTCCATCATCTCAATCAAGGTCTGAGCTACAGGGCAGAAAGCACCTGAAGCCTGTAGGCTGTGACATTGCTGTTAACAGCTGGTTACACCTGCATCATCACTTCGGTTTATTCTAGATTCTTCAATAAAGGGACGAATGTGGAACAGAAATGCAATCTCAACCATCCTGGTTAATGGTCTCCTGCTGCTAGAGCTCATTCATCATTCCAGATAATGCCTAGCAGCGCCTAATTTTTTAATATGCATGTGTTTGTGGACAAGTTTAAAAGGTCAGAGGGTTACACTAGAGTGAAAGGAAGAAACCTTATGCCCCAGGAGGAGAGGCATTATCCATGTTTGTGGGGTTTGGGTCAGAGTTTTGCTGACCAAGTTCCTGAAGAAGTGACACCTTACCCCTTCAAGAATTCCATAAAAAGTCCACTTTCTTTTGTAATTGGAATTGTGGAGATTAGAAGGACTCATACATATGCAACTCAAAATGTAAAGCAAAACACCATTCATTATCAGAAAGTCAATATGTTTTAGAATAGTTGCTACAGGAATCACTTTTCCATAGAATCATGTTGGAATATTACTTCCCACAGGGTTTCCCTGTAAAAATGAAAATTTTAAAAAAGCACCCTAGACTGGTATAAAGCCATTTGAATTCCAAATTGATTTCCCCTCCTCTCTTTTCTTCCACAGGTACAACTGAATGCAAACATTGTTCTGGTTGCTGCCACCTCAAGATTTATCTGTTCTCTTTTGGCAAATGGATTTTCCCACTCCCTCTCTCACGTGCCTGGCTGGGCATTTCAACGAACTAGAGCCTAAATACTACACTCCTGGAGAAGCATCCTGGATTTTAAGCGTTGTCAGATTATCAGGTCAGAAGTATCACATTCAGTGACAGACAGCCTCTAGTTACAGAGACCGTCATTTCCGCTGCCTTGGAATTTCCTCAGTTACTTTCCTCAATAATTTATGCTTAATCAATACAAAGAAAAATACTATAGAAGCTTGCAGTGGCATTAGGCCATGTCATAACTTGCAGACAACAGCAAAAGTATATTGATATTGTGATGACTGCTTCTGTACAGGACTGGCATAACTCGCTGCTGAGGGGCAAAATCTCTGTAGAGGCCCAGCCTTGACATTATAGTTCCTACTGAAGCTCAGTTACAATACATCTGCAGTATTTTGGGGGCACTTTCAGTTTCTGGCTTACAGGACTTAAGAGGGAAACTCTTTTGCTTTTGGAAAAAATCTCTTGAAAATGAGTGAGAAGAACAGGTCCTAATTCTGGTTTTGTCCCTTCTTCATGCTCTTTTCCCCTTTTTGTCTTGCTTTGGGTGTTTTTTTCCCTACTCCCTAACTAAACCTGCCTGTACTCCCAATAATGGACTAAACTCAATCTCAGCCTGTAGGCATCATCAAAGAGGAAGATGGGAATGAAAATGAAGTGGCGAGTGCTTTCCAAGTACACTTGTGTTTCCACGCCAGGGATTGCCTTATTAAATGCCTGTTCACAAGGAGCTTTTCTTGTCTGCTTGCTTGTTTTTCCCCATCAAAATGGTCTAAGAGCTTTGGATTACTTGTCTTTACAGTTCCACAGGCAGCTAAACAGAAAGCATTTATAACTCAGATTTTGAAAATAAGCTTAAATAATGTATTTTTAAATACTTTAAATGAACACTTTGTCAGGACCAATGCTAGTTAAGGTTCCTACAGTTAGTGAAAGAGACATCCCAATGTCATTAGCAGAGTCACGGCCTTTCTTGTTTAGGTCAGACTTTAGCCTGTTTTTTCTACAGGCATCAGTTTCCACTCATTCCCACAGGTCTTTTGTCAGCAAAACTCTCACCATTAAGGCAACAGTCTTGAAACTGTGGTGCGTGCTCTTATGAAAGGTAATCCGGCCTCATTTTCAGCTGCTTCCAAGGAGGTTTCAGCTCAGCTGGAGTCTGAGCAGACCTTCCCTCCTCAGCATTTTTGCTTGTAATCGTACCCATATTATCAATCTTGAATTTTTTATAGGAGACACCATTTAAGAGCTTCATGCCAGTTATTTTTAAGAAACTTTCTTTTTGCTTACTGGTTTGTATGTCAGCTGTCAAGGCTGTTGTTTCCCATTTCAGGACTTTTACCTTTACATTTTGTATTTATATTATTGATCTACCCTTGGGTGGCTGAAACTGCCCTTGGGGCTGACAGCAGACCTGGGCAGCATCCTGGCTCCTAGAAGTGGACTTAGATTAAAAACTAGGGAAGCATTTTGTTAACAATTCCTCCTGTTCCTCTGTTCCTTACCGCCTTCCCTCCCCCCATCCTCTCTGCCTCCCTTCCTCCTCTTCTTTCTTTCCTTTTTTCTTTCTTTCTGTCTGTCTTTCTGTCTTTCTTTCTTTCCTTTGGGTGGGCTCAGGGTGTAGGAGCCACGAGGCCGCCTGCATCCCTCCTGCCTGCTCTGACGTGAGGACGGAGTCACGGCCCCGTGCTGCAAAAGCCAACATCTAACCTCAGCAGCCCCTCTTGAATTAGATTTTTTCCCCTATACATCTCTTTTTTAATGTGCAGTTCCCAGATTCCTTCACAGTCAGCTATCCCTTTTATGCCTTCTGGAAAGCAATATATATATAGCGCAGGGCTATAAATAAGACTAGCAATGTCATGGTAACCATGGTAACCGGTAGGCTTCAAACACGGACGTGTGTGAGATTTATAGGAGGCTGCCCTCGACTTTACAGCCAGATGATCTGTCCTTTGTAAAATTACACTGCTTGCAGCTTGGATTTCTCACCTGGCACAAAAAGTCTTCTTTTTTAAATACTGAACAAAGAACTGGCGGGTTTTCCCTTTTTTAAAATGAAGGGGTGTTGAAAAGAATGCCTGAAAATGGATACCTTCTTTGGATACTGATTGCAGTGATATTTTGAAAACTTTTTCATTTCTGACAAAGGGAGCGGCCATTCTTGCTCACCATCCATTATAACTGTTACATCTCATCTCCTGTTGTGAGGGAGAATTGAACTCACCGCAAGGATGAAACGGAGGTATTCTGATCTTCTGTGCTGGGCAGAACAGCAAAGGCTCAATTTCCTGAAAACAGACGCAGCAACTGAAATTCTAAGAAGGCTCAACCGGGGCCTGTCAACAGCCAGATGGTAAAAAGGTGCTGTTCGGTTCCCAGGAGAAGCTGTAACTCGTGACACAATTTGCAGGTGAAGCTGAGGGGGCCTTCGGGTACCTTCGCAGCCCTGCCTCTGCAGCAAAGCACCAACCTCCACGCGGACAGTCTCTGTGGGCAGTGGCCGGACACTGATTGATGAGGGGGGTACGCACCAGTCCGCAGCTCCGGCCCACGCCTGCTGGCACGCTGTGCGCCCCTGCCTCCCGCAACAGCTGAGCTGTGTCTGCCGCTCCCTCCATGTTCACACAGCCGCATCAGCTCACCACTGGCTGCACAAACCCGCCTGGGAAGCTGGGTGGGTGCCCAGATAGCCGGTCCCTGCAACCTCCGCACGGCTGGCCTGCGGCGTCCCTTGCTGGGCATCCCCGGGAGCTTCTCCCCACCGTGATTTATTACTCTGCCCTTGTGGAAACACCGATACCAAAGTCTGCAGCAATCCCTCAGGCACTGGTACTGCCGCGTGTTTGGGACCATCGCTGGGCAATGGCCCAGCATTCTGCTTAACCAGTCCGGACAACGATAATTACAGCACGGGACATGAAGCTCTTCAAGGAAAGGATAGATAGTCATATGTAAATAATCTGATTGCAAAGTCAAACCGTGAGCAGAAAGCACTGCCAAGCTGCACCTCAGGAAAAGTTGTGGGAAAAGCCGGACCGGGGAGGCTTCCTGCGTTGGCTTCCTAACACGATTCCTGTGCTACAGAGAAGGAGAATGATCACCTCCCTTCTCCATGGAGGTGCTATTGAACTCATCAAGACCAGAGAAAGAGGAGGAAAACCCAGTGTCTTAGTTTGTTCCTAGCAGGATCCTGCCATAACCGCTGCAGCCAGCTCAGTGCTGCACACCGGGCTGGACGTTACAGGGGCATCCAGTGCGAGCAGTTGGGTGGAGAGCCTGGTGAGGTCTGTCTCCTCTTCACTGCAGGGGAAGAGAAAGAATGGTACGTGTTTCGAGATGGTGGTTGGACATGGGGAATATAGGGCTCCCCAGCAGTAAAACTGCTCTTGTTCCACGAACTTCAGCAGAAGGAAACCTGTGGTCTGCTGGCTGAGCTCTTTGTACCAATGCGTGGATGCTGCTTGGACAAAAATATGAAGCTTTCACTGTCCCAAAGATGCTTCAACTTCAACAGTTTAGAGGCAGATGCTGCAAAATGATGCAGCTCTCCACAGAACGACTTGGGCGTGGCATCTGGGAAAAGCAGTCATGCACTGCTGTTCTATAGTTTCAGGTTTGCTGGCAGTCCTTTGGAGATGGGTTTGGGGAAGGAAACAACAATGTGCGGTGTATGGATGTTTCAGCTGTTCTGCAGCAAACAGAAAGTGCTGTGAAAAGCTCATGCTTCTCAGCCCACACGTTAATGGAGGTGTTTGAAAGGTGACCCTAACTTCAGTGGATGTCAGAAATTCCCTCCACAGCGATGTGACTTGTATTTTGGAGTCAGTCCTGAGGCCCTCTGCTATTTTTCTGTTATACTACCTATCCTTAGCTCAGCATCACTTGCAAGCTTTTTGTCATTGGAAATAAATGTGGGTGCATTAGAAAACGTTGCTTGCATGTGTTTTGTGTGTGTGTGTGAATTGCGTAGCTCTGGGGGGGAAATAATGTGAGTCAGACTGTTTTTTTCCACTCCACTGAGACTTGCCGAAGGTCTGAGTTTGTACAAATGCACCGCAGAAATGTACCTCTCTTCCAGCAGGGCACAAGGCACGCGTGCTGCCTCCAGCAAAGCCATTGTCTCTGCAAGTTGTGCTGCCTTCAGAAGGAAGCAGGTTCAGCAATGCCCACCTCAAGCACCTGCGCTCCATCTGTCAGTGACAAACACTCTTGAACTGACAGAAGTGCCACCAGTGAGATTCACGGTGCAATGTGAGGTGACCGCTTTGTCAGCCCAGTGACCCACAACTACCACCATAGATTTTCAACAAGAGTGCCTTGGGGTGTTAAATGGCCGTGCTCCCCTCGATAAGCAAGGGCATAGAAAGGTGGTAAAGGACACAGCAGGTCCATGAGAGTTTTCAAGCTGCTCTGTGCAGATGGTGAGCCTTGACCTCGCAAGCAGCCATGGGGTAGCGCTACAGCTATCCGTTCTCCCACTCACTCCGGCAGGATTTGTGATGCCAGTAAAGTCCTTTGTCTGCAGTGCCAGTGCTGGTGTCTCTTGGTCAAGAATTTGGAGCCTCTTGGCAGGTTTAGACTCAACCATCAAGAAAATATATCCTTCATTGCAGCTGTCAAACCTGTTGCTGGGATGGAACTGCCAGGCTCTTGCACGTTTCTTTCACTCTGCCACTAGAAACAGATCTCCAAATTGCTGAAGTTTTTACTAATGAGAAAACACTAGTGTGCCCTTGAACTTCACAGCATGGACTTCTGTTAGATTAACCTCTGTCAGAGAGCAGTTATCACATCGTTCCTTTTGAAACCTCCTTCCAGACAAAAGGAGAGCACTGCTTCATGCTGTGAACAACCTCAGGACAAAGATGAGGCCAGGCATTTCCAAAAGACCTCAGACACCCACTTTGCAGGCCCTCAAATTTATTCCTCAAATAACAGAGCTGGTTTCTCACTTGATTTCAACGACTTTGCTGGACTGAAGGCAATAGAAGATGCTAATTTCTGCTGGCTGAGGTTAAAGAAATTGCCAACAGCGAGGGAAAGATAAGGAAACATCTTTTCTTCCACTCTCACGATTTCTATAGTTCCAGTCAGGCATTATAATTGTTCTTGACGTCTTTTTTTCTCTTCCCACAGACTCAGACTAAAAACTCGGGTTCATCTACAGTTCCCCCAGTTCCTGCTTCATTGTGCAACTGGCCATAAACCATTATACCACAGACGAGCAGTCTGCCTGTACGAAATGGCTTCTGCGTGAGTCTACTCTGTAGTTGCAAGAGGTTTGCAAAGAGCAAACTGTCGGTGGTGAGCAGCTTGCAAAGGTTTCCTCCCAAAGCAACTTTTCTCTCTCACATTTCAGTGTAAACAGCTGGCAAAAAGAGCTGCCGTTTCCATGGTTAGGGACCCAGCGCTTGCTCCACAGTTGGCTAACCAGGTTTTCACTCATGTCAGGGGAACTCTAGGCTGGAAATAAATGCCATCGGAAGAGCCACCCTTGGTCCTCCAACTGCACAAAGAGCTGCAAAATGCTCCCTTTGATGTTAGTGAGCTGCTGGTATGGATCGGTGCAGCACGTGGTTATTACCAAGGGGCAGGAGGCCTGACCTGATAGATTTGGGACACATCCTATTACATTTGTGCCGTGCCACACCTGCCCCTCATCACTTCACTCTCATCATTATTCTGCTAAGACTGGTCTTCAATGTAAGAAATTTCTGGCAGAGGCTGAATTTTGTCGCATGATTCACGCACAACACCTGGTACAGCAGAAGCCAGACTGGTCTGGGAAAGACAAATTTTGAGCCATTCGTATCTGAATCCACTTGACTCCAGCACAAAATATGCACTTGATTTTCAAAAGTATTAAGTCCCCTATCGAAGGGTGACTTTGCTTCCGAAACTGTATTAAGCATTTCTTTACGTCTTTTGAAGCCAAGATCCATTTGACAGTCCGCCCTGCACATCTAAAAAAACCTCCGACCCCAGCTTTGACAGAGGACAGGTAGTGTCTGTTTGCTCTGCCAAAAGCAGTGTCCTCATGAAGGAGGAGACACACAGGAAGGGCGGCAGGGCTTTGTGCAGCCACAGCAGCTGAAGCAGAAGAAACCTCTTGATGTGGGTTCTCTGGGCTCCAGGCTGCCGACGCACTACACGTACAGGAGCTTCATGCTTTCCGAGGCATTGCCTCCAGGACCCAGTTTCACACCCGCAGTGTTAGTCCCGGCCTGCGCAGCACTGTCCTGAACACCTTATCCCATTCCTTCATTACGTTCTGCTTCGGTCTTTTGGGGCAATTAGTATGTGCTGAAGCACTACTTTGTTGGCAAGAACAATTATCTCCATAATAAACTGACTCGATCCAGGAAAACAGAAGGGAGGGAAAGTGAAAAAAGAACTAAAAAAGGGCACACAGATGAATTGTTTGGAAGGGAGGAGAAAGCAGATGGTGGACAAAATTCAATAGTTTAGAGTAACTGTGTGGATCCCCTCCTTTTCTCCGGAGCTGTGGTTAACTTTTGCTGTTCATCTTTGTCATCCTGCTTCCCCTGACTGGCAACTTTCACATTTGCTATCCTTACAATGCGGTCTTGGAGCATGCCGACAGGGCTCCTTGGTTTACCTGTAACAAAGCGAAGCCACAGCCAAACCGCCTTCCCAGCTATGCAACCAGCCAGCAATTAGTTCAGGTGGAGATCCAGCTACTGGAAGGCATTACTTGCTGGTTTCAGCCATACTGAGACTGGTAATTGGAAAATAGGAGCATATGTCCTTTTTTTGTCCCCGGAGGCTAGTGAGCCACTTGGATACAAAGCTGGAAAGCTCAAGTCCCTCTGAAGTTCAAAGAGACTGAACTGTATTTTGGGGGAGCTCCAGCAACGCTCACATAAATGCATCATTTCTCAAACAATAATCCAACTACTGCTGTCCCACACCGAGGGCTGCTGGAAGTGGGCAGGATTCCCTGGAGCAGCTGGATGAATCTGGACAATACCTGAGGGGTTTCAGACATGACCCTGCCGTGGCGAGCGGTGCTGTGGCAGAGGGAGCGCCTGCACAGCAGAAGAAGGGGCTTCCCAGGTCCCTTCACCCCAACGAGACGAGCAGAATTTGGCAGAGAAGCCGTCCTTGACCACCAGCAGCGGCCACCTCCCTGTCCCCGCACCGATCACCTTCCCAAACACATCTTCTGCTACGGGTTCGTTTGCGGACACGGAGGAATGCTGCTTGCAGCTCCCTTGGAAAGGCTCAGCACGCGTCTCCCCGAGGCTGGGACCCTCCTGTCTGTGCAGCTGTGGAGCCAGCAAGGCACTACCAAAGCCCAGAGGGGAAACTGGTCCTAAACCCAACGCAGGGGTGGACCGAGGCACGCCAAAGTAAATGCTAAGGCAGTAATTAAGCTAATTGAGCTTTGGATCTGGCCCATAAATGGCTTCTACAGCTTAGTGAGACGCTTTTGCCTGTTGCTAATTTGACTAATTAACTTGACTAATTCTATGTGTTGTACAACTGGGGAGGCAAATGTTTAATTTAAAAGCTAATTAAAGAACATCAGGTTGCGGTCAAAAAATGCAGCAGGATGAAATGGGTATTTGCCAGACACTGAGGTTGCATCGTTTTCAGGGGAAGACGGTTGGCTCAGCAACCTTAGGAAACAGATAGTGGGCATGAGCGAGGAGCAAGAGAGACAAATAATTGCTGATTGACATAACTAAGGCTGATTCTTTTTTTTTTACCAAGCTGTTAGTGAAGTTCCCCTCTTTCCTACGGTGAGCAATTAGAATATTACGTTTCCACCTTTTTTAAAGGGTTTTGGACTTCATGGCTGAAAATGGTCAGAGTGTTTAAAAATCAGTGCTGACATCTAGCCAAATGCTTTTAAGTTGGCCAAAAAAGGTGATTGGATTGCTTTTTCAAAGACTTTGATTAGAAGTACTTCAGAAAATCTCATTTGGAGCTTTCATTAGAAGGAGGATCTACGGATGCTTTGCACGCTTGTGCACTTGTATATGCTTCTCTCTTTGTAACATGCTGCACATGCACGCTCTCGATAATTAGCTATAGCAATAAACTCTGCGGGCTATGTTGCTTCTCCAGCTCTTAGTATCCATTAAACCAATTGTCAGGAGAAGTCAGAAGAATGCTTATGCTGCAGTTTGAAGAATTTATGTTTTCAGGAAGCAAGTGTAGGGAAGTGTGTGTTTAACACTCACCACAAGTACATACGTGGTCGCTCAGTGAGGTAAGGAGAGGAACACGCAGACTGCCTCCACCTGGAGCTGCAGCCACCAGTCCCTGGTCATTGTTGTGGAAGAAGGAGCAGGGTCCAAACCCAGGACAGATTTCTGGGAACCTCACTTTTACAGTGTTTATCTCAATGACTGCAGTGTGCCCAGAGTTTTTAAAAGCTTGGCATTGAAAGAGTCCATTCTAATTAAGAGAATTTGGCTGAATTTGAGGTTATAGCCAGAGATCCGTTCTTTCCACCTACTCCTTCAGAGACTCATCTGCAGGACTCACATGCTTCCTCAGGGGGACTCTCAAAGCTGGTGTGGCCACAGAAATTAAGAAGTTAAAACTGAGGTGGGAAGGAGATCAAGTGCCATGTTGCTGCAATGTGCTACATGGTTGGGGTGACTCCTGCTCTGTACATAGACCCCTGGGTGTTCTTTGGTTGACTCATGGGTGGTGTCACTCGAAGAAGGTATTTCCCCATTTTATTTTGGGGCGGTAAGTTGTCTCATCACTTTTGTTATGTATCCGTACCCATGTTTCGGGGTCCGTCCTGGGGTCCTTATAATGCTGCTGAACCTAACTGAAGATTTGCAACCCACTTCAGTGACTGGCGCACCAAGCCTTGTTCCTCCTCATCTGCCACCCCTTGTCTGAGATGCATGGACAAGTGTGATGGTTACATTGCAGTGTGCCTAGTGCCCTTGTGGTCCCATCACCGCTACGCTGCGCACAGAGGCTGAACTATCTGCTGAGTGGCTCAGGACAGAGACGAGCCCAGGCCTCCCCAGCTTCAGGCCACCTCTCAAACACGAGGAGGAGCAGTAGCTGAAGGATGCTAGTCCTGGACTTCTGTTGTACCAGAAACCCAGGGAAGTACAACCCCTGGTGAGGAGACATGCAGCTGCCGGACGATGAAGGCACAAACGAGAAATACTGCAAATCACCGGGGAGGGATGTGGGAAGAGCGAGAGGGCAGCAATTACAACCGGACATGTGACGTTTGCTGCATTTATTGTACTAAAGAATCTGAAATGTTCTTCTTTCTAAATCAGGTTTAAAATTCAGCCTTGACTTTTCTGTTTACTTGGTTTAGTTTGGGGGTTTTTGCAAATTGATTATCTGGAAGAAAATAGAATTCAAAAGCCATTTGAAAATTTGGAGGTGATTTTGACCTTTTAAAACTGCAAGCAAAAACACAAATCTTTTTTGTACCAATTCACTTCCTGTCTAAAATGGCCAGTCTTTCTGAACTGGAACACAAACCCAGAAGACTTTAAGAACTGCAAAACCTCTTTCAGCTGTGAAGGAATTGAGAGGTGCATCAAAGTCATTTTTCTTGTAACATTTTGATTTTTGAAAGCGTGTGCTTTCCAGTTAAAAAAATGTATTTACTCTGAAAATTACACACCAGCAAAGCACAGCAGTGATGGACACAACCATCGGCTTCTGCAGCACTTGGAATACCTCTTTGCTGTTCTGAACTTCTCTCATTTTCATCTCCAGGCTCCCTCCCACACCACGGGATGGGTCCCTTCGTCATTCTGCCACGCTTGGACCCTGCTGCTGTAGAAGCATTCTGTTCTCACCAGCCTTCCCCAGTACTGATGTAAGGTTTCAGACCCCATCCCGTATGACTGAAAGCCACAGATGGTGTTTATAGTTCCCTGCGTGTCATCCAAAGCTCGAAGCTGCCCAGGAGCACAGCAGGCAGGAATGGGGGGAACTTCTGCTCTGCGCTGCAGGGTCAGACAGGACCAGCCGGGGCAGGGTCTTGTCCCCACTGAGCCCCCATTCTGGTAGAGAGATTGTAGAGAGCTCCTTTTCTTACCCTTCTTCTTCAGCAAGTGCATGCTGCAGCCCATCTCCCTGCCATCACAAAGGTGCCCATGCATTAAAGTAACTTTTGCTTCCCCTTCCTTCCTTCCTTCCTTCCTTCCTTTTCTTGGGCAGAAGTTGTCAGGGTTACAATCCACTGGGATGAGCGGATCATACCACAGACCTTCCCGGCCCCTGCTTTCTTTCATGGATGTGGCATCCCCCACTGCTTTCTGCCAGAAGACAGAGGTGGAGTGTTTTCCTTGATGGGACAGGGTGCACTGGTCTCTGCACAAGGCACTCCGAGATCAGGTTCGAGTGCTGCTCTCTGGGTATCTGTGCTTCTATTAAGAAGTTTGTAGAATAACTGGAGAGGTCACATCAAGGATGCATCAGATAGCCTTTAGGGGCTGCAGAAAATCCATTAAGATGAGATACTTACAGGAATCTGCCTGTTCCACTTATCAAAAAGGAGGCCGATCTATGACGTGATTGCTGTGGAAGAGTACCTTCGTGAGGAATGATTTCCATGTGCTGACCTTGCCTTTAACATAGCAGAGGAATGTATAAAAAGAATCCATTTCTGGAAGTTAATGCCTCCTCCAAGTGGAAAAATAGGACATTTTTGAACGGAAATGACAAATAATTCAATTACAACCTGGTGCACAACAGGGAAAATTATTTGTCCTCTCAGCAGCGTTCACAAGCCAGAAAAACCATCTCCCATCCTAATCGGAGCAAGGCAGATCAGAACAAGCCAGGGCCACAGGTTCTGCTCGGAGCCTTTAGGTGCTCTTTTAATGCTACCAGTAAAACACAAGCTGTCTTCAACTGCAGAAACACTTTTCCAAGAACAAGTGTACCTCAGGAACAACAACAGAAGCTAGACCACACTAATTGTTATTGTTACAGCACTTAGAGAATAAATTATATTGATTAATAGCTTTGGAAGGTTTAGTTTTTCCATACAATTTCTTTTAAAATAAGATCCTTGAAAAGCAGTGCTTCAGAAGTATGGAAGATGAAAAAGCTGTGACCTGTCTTTACAAAAAAGGCAAACGACACGGAATAAGAGCAATTAATCAGACATATTGCTGCAGTAAAACTGGAAGATGTTCAGACGTGCCTTCTAAGGCTGAAGTGCTTATTTGTTAAGACTTGCAGTGCCAAATAAAGCATTCAAATAGCCTTTCTTCCATTACTGGTAATGGGAACTGGGCACGAGGATGGCCTAGAAAGCTTTAGGAGTTTCCCTTTCCTTTCACATTAGGACTAACAGCAGGCATTTATCCTGCCACGCACAGCTGATGCCAGGTTTTTGTGCCTTTGCATCTTGGCAGGAGGCGGTAGCTGTGCTGTGGTGCTTTTGTGATTTTCTCATAAATTGCAGTAGAGAGGAGCGTTGGTCACGATTATTGATCAGCACCATAAACAAACAGCAGAGATTTTGGGACAGTTCAAATGCCACTTGTAGATCAACACCAAAAAGCCACTGTTCAGAGTGCTCAGTTATGCTGGTGGCATCCAAACAGGAGCCTGACCCCTATTTAGGGAAAAAACTGTCATTAAGAGGTTTCTTCGCTCTTTGGAAGCTCCTTTATTTGTGAGAATTTGTCACAGCTCATAGGTTGGTATTTCTGCAGCTCACATATCAACTCTCCAGGCGTAAGGATGGCCATAATAAAATTAGAAGTGTAACAGGTCACGTTTCTACACTTTAGCCTAATGGGATAATTTAATGTGCTGTTAATGGCTATAGATCTCTCCCATCCTCCCTAAACCCAGTTCTAACAGTGTGAGACCTGAGGAAACGGAATCCTCTGGTCTGGAGCTGTTATTTCTTTTTATAGCTTGCTTTTGCCACTCTGCAGAGTGCAAAATTCAAGATTAGTTTGAGATTAGTTTGGATAAACTTAAGCACATCACAGAGAGATTTTCAATTGCTTCGTTCTGCCTTACAAAGTCCATTGGTGTTTAGGAGAAAAATGTGTAGAGAATTTGTGAGCGATATTTGGGTGAAGGCTTGCAAGCCAATGTTTAAGAGCACTCACTGCAAAGCAACTTCCACTTGAAAAATCTTACAGCCTCTTTTGGGATCCTGAGCCTCTCAGCAAGGAAGTATTTTTGGAGATCCTGGTTTATTCTGGTTTTACTTTGAACACATCATATAGAAGCAGTTAATACCCCCCAAAATTGCATTCAATTGTAATGGTGACCCACCAACACCTGCTCCGTTCTTCTATTCGATTTACACGCGTTTAAGTGCACACAAGACATTATATCTGTCAGTACTAAGCAGTTTTTAGGTTTGCCTTTTGTAGCCTAACCCTTGAAATTCCTGATAACTTCTAGCTTTTCTTGCACGCTTGCCAGCTCTTTCCATGTATACATAAGCAAAATGTTTTATTCTTTCTTCTGGAGTAATTTGCCTTTGGCTTTGCTTGGTACTAGAGAAATGTGATCACAGTGTCAAAAAATAAAATATGGCAATATTCCACATCTTCTTTGTAAAATGGTAAAGTCCTTGTTACAAGGACCTTTCCATTTGTGAAGCATCAATTTCAGTGGGGTTTCATTCTCTCCATATGCAGTGGCCCAGAAGATGCACAGAATATGCACAGTTACAGAAGATGTACTTGATATTAAATATCAGGAAATAACTCTTGGTTTTAGCATCAGTGAATACCGTTCTGAAGCCTTCAAGCCCCTGTGTCAGCTGCACTCTCTTTCCCAGAAAGGAGGGACCGTCTTATTATGCTCTGCATTTATCCTCTAAAAATAAAAATAAAGTAAATGAAGTAGGCACATTAGCAATACAAAAACAATTGCCTTGGTAACTTTTCTCCACCGCTGTTTGACTCATAAGGCATTGGACCAAGGCAAACATAGAGCCACAAGTAATTACATCTTATCTCAAACAGTTTCTTTTTATGATATTTCAGTGAAGGAAAAGCTACCCGTTCCACTTTCCACTGCCACGGCACAGCATACACCAGTCCCTTAGGGCCTTTCAGAAAGACACCCATCCCTGCTTCACCTCAACAGGGCACTTTTCCTCAGCGCAAGCCCCTTCCCACTGGACACCGGCTTCTCCAGTTCACCCCTCGGGGCATCCCGGGTTACTGTCTGTCACACAACTGAGATGCAAGACACACGACATTTCCATCAGGGTGTACTTGAAATAAACCCCATATGTAGCCTATAAACCCGGCAGCTTTCCTCCAGCCAAAACGCGCTCAGGGATGACTAGGTGGCTTGGCCCAGGCAATGCCCTCCTGAAATGACACTGGAAGTCAAGTCCTGCTGATGTGGTGTGACAGCAGCCAGAATAACAAGGACCAACTGCTCTGGTGGTTCACCTCTTTGTGCAGAAGCTGCTGGCATCTTCCTCAAACAAGAGGTACCCAAAAGAGCCGGTGATTTTGCCAGATGCTGGGACCCAGCTTTCCGCTTTAGCAGCTCTGGTGTCGCTCTGCTCTTCCCGACACAGACAGTCCGGATCTTCTACCACTACAGCATGGCGGCCGTTCAGAGGACCGTGGCATCTATTCTGTGTCTGCTCTGGACCACCTTGAAAGTCCCTGAAGCTCTGCCACATGGGAAAAAACCCAACCCAAGCCTCTATTTGGCTAGTCTAGGAAATGAATGAAAGACAGACTTTGGATTGCAGATATTGCACCATGAATATACACATACGTATCGAGGGCATTTTCTGTCACATGAATCATATACCAATAAAAACCCAGATCTCTCTCTCGTGACCAGGCTCCAGACGGGCTGTGGCAGCAGTCAGTACGACGGGCAGCAGTCAGCCTGTGCAGAAGCTTTCCTGGTGCCTCCACCAGAGCAATATCAGACTCTGCAGCCAAAGGGAACAACATTTCATTACCCCACTTCCAGAGC
This sequence comes from Burhinus oedicnemus, assembly GCA_008921705.1. NCBI lineage: Eukaryota > Metazoa > Chordata > Aves > Charadriiformes > Burhinidae > Burhinus > Burhinus oedicnemus. Next base: position 125,634 of record VFFE01007614.1, read on the forward strand.
TTCAAGCCAGAAGGGACTACCACATCTGACGTCTACATACCAGGCTCAGCCAGATAGCCTGTGTGGAGATTACACTGCGTGTTACAGGTGGAGGACTTTTTCACTGGTGTTTTAGCTGGCTAAGCACATCTTGCACATCTTGCAAAGCTGAGCTCATGGCTTGATCCGACAGCCACAAAGAGGTGGAATGTTGCTGAGCTGTGGATGCAGTTTTGCGTCTGCACACCGTCCTCTGCAACTTTGACCCTTCAAGGGACTGAGCAGGAGCAGAGAAAAGAACAACCTTCACCAGACTGGCGTCCACATCATTAGCTGGGGCAAGGTCAGCTAAAGGGAAAACAGTCCAACAGAGTCATCGGTTGATTACAGGTGCGTTTTGTTCAGCTGGCGCAGTACAAAGCCACATCAACATCAACAGCTTCCTTCTCTCAGACACACCAGCACCGAGCTTACATTGTCAACCACGTGGTATTGGTGTGGTGCTCATTAGCACTTCCTACACCTATAGCTGTGTTTGTGGTTTGCCATAGCTAATCATACTGCAATTAGGAACTCGGGTTACGAAGCTAGTGAATGGTTCTTGGTCAAAAGCCATTCGGTTTAGCGCTTCCGTTGTCCACCTTTGGCACAAGTTTAGACTTGGCCTAATGTTTACTAATGAAGCACAGGTGATAGGCTGCAGCAGAGCTTTGGCCTTAGCACTGAGATATTATGAGGCACTCCAGTTCATCACAGCAAAAGTCACAGCTGTGATGGATTTGTTCTACACTTTACCTCGCTCCTGCCTTAAGTTCTCTTGAGGGAAGCCAGAACTGTACGTTCATCAGTTCAAAACGTACATATCATCCCTGGCTTAACTGATAATGCCCTTTTCCCATCTGGCTTCAAGGTCAAGTATTTGCTAGATGTGTGCGGGATTCCCAGCTCAAGCAGGGTCTCACTTGTGCCGAATGCTGATCAGACAGATGGTACGGGCATCTTCCTTTCGAAACAGTTGATAATCTGGATATCACATGAAAAATGGCAGGTAAGCAGGACAGACAAATGACCACAAAATGAACTGGAAAAAGAAGTGTACGGATAAAATTGAGAAGGTGCTGTAATCGCAGTTTTAACAAAACGGTTACTTTTTCACTGAAAAAATATGGAGTGTGTCTTTTGCCACACTGCAACTCACTTGCCAGGCATTTCTGCTGCTACTTAAATTTTTAAATTAAGAATACATCATTCACTGGCTTCAGCAGTAAGGGGATGAACTCTTCCTATCCAAAACTGACTATGCATGGGTAAAGCAGTACCTGCTTGCTGACCACTGGACACATGCTTGAGCTACACAGACACGCTGCTTGCACGGATACATTGCCATGCTGTTACACAAGAACTGGCTGATAAAATGCAGACAAAAAGAGTCAGTAATTGACCAGATGACAGACTTTATTTTTTTATTACAAATTGGAAAATCAAAACAAATGAACCTTTTCTTGTGCTATCATTCAAATAACACACCTTAAACACCCAAATCTAAGTTCAGTATAACTTTTCCACTGTAGCAACAGGGATGCCATGCAGTTGTAGCCATTAAAATGAGGACACCAGAAATTTACTATATGGCTTCTCTGTCTCATTTCCAAAAATAGTTATTCCTAACATATTGAGTGAGCAACAAAGAGTGTATGCGTTAATAAATTGGTAGTCCAGGATATCTATGTGATCACTGATCTGTGAATACTCCTTAGCAGAAAATGGTAAGGGTTAGAAAAAGCATGCAAAAAGTCATAGGCTCCTGCTATTTCTGCATCTTGATAAGCAATGCTAAAAATGTGCAGTCATAGATAGTGCAATGGGAAGTGAAAAAAGATATAAATGCTAAGTGTTTGAGCTGTCTCGCTCCTGTGCAGAGCATCAAAAAGAAGAAAATCAGGAAACTGATGAAAATTTTAGTATGTTTTAGTCTAAAAGCAAAGGGAAGCATATAAAACATAAACCCCAGTTACAGCTGTATCAACCACAAATAGGGCCTAATAATGATCGGGTTGAGAAGGTTAGCAAATACTGCTTCAAAGAATCCATGAGTGATCTCTCTTCGGTTTCTGAGCGTTTCTCTGAAGTGTGATCAATAAAAAGGTACAAGCAGGGCTGAATTCCTAGGGCAAATCTTTAGCCACTTATAAGTCCATGTAGCTCCCTCTGCTTTACGACTGGTTCTGGGATTGAGAAGGGGATGGTAGTTGTAAGTGAAATTTAGAAGCTATCCAGTTGTTTAGTTAGTTACCACTTACTGTTATGCTGAGCTCAGAAACCAGCAAATACCAGGCAGAGGTACAATTTAAATCCTCCGTAAAGGGACCCGTGCAATGCGTCCTCAGGTAGGCAGACAATGATTTCCATGTCTATTACTGGAGCTTTTACCACTTTTGAGACAAGAGTGCCACAAACATTTGAAGAGACCGACAGCACTGCAGACCATTAATTCTTCTTTTTGCAATTTCCCTCCTGCAGTGATTGGAGCTTTCAACACAACCACCCATAACTACTACAGATACCCCCATCTTGCCCTCTTGCACCCTCAGCCACAAACATGCAAGGCTTTTACTGCAGGACCCTGCCACGCACGCCCTTTCATATAAAGGGTTTCTTTCCCTCTAGTCCACCCATACTTCTAGCTCCAGACCTTCATAGATGTTTGCCTACTTAGATGATTCCTGCAATCACAGCCTCCTCTCCTCCCCTAAGTTCACTCTCCCATATCCCTTCTCTTAAGACACATTCATGACTTACCACTTCTTCTTGCTCTTGCAGCATATTGCACAGCTCCAGACTAGTGAGAGAATAAACCCCAAAGGGCATGTATTTTCTTCCTTCTCTTTGGATGGGGATAAAAAATGAACTACCAAAGTCATCCAGCTGCTCTCCTTTGGCAGCAGTGGTGATGACATAGTGATAATGTGAGATCAACAAGAACAAAGCAAGGTCAGGGTTAAAGGGGGGAAAAACGTGCAGTGGAGTCACCCAGCCAAGAATAAATCTGTGATTGCATGAAGTATATATGTAGTGATCTTTAATAGCTTGTACAGACTGCGACCTGTGAGTAGGACAGCTGAAGCATGGCAACAGCAGATGCAATTATGTCAGCGATGTTTAAATTTGACAGTATATGGTTACAACTCCGGACCCATACAACAACTCAACCCCAACTCTCACCCAGAATCAACCGATCACCTCGCCCTCCTTCTGCAGCTGTAGAAACCACAGTGTAATTTATCACTTTTCCTACCTTCTGATAATTTGCTAGGTACCCTCACACAGCCATGAAGCAAACACTGGTTAGCTTCCGTGTTGCCATAAGCAATCCTAAAACTACTTATGCAGGGTTGACAATGCACTTGCAGACCACCTTGGCTCAATGGTAGCCTTAGTGGTACTGTGAATCTGAGATCCTGACAGCTCATGGAGTTAGATTGCATTTTCTCTTACAATGGGACACATCAGAGGAAGATAATCAGCTCTGAAAACAAGTTCCCCTGCCTTGCTCTCAGTCTTGGCATCTTCTGTCCTGGAAACCACCCTTCTAATCAGCTCTGCAGCTGCTAAAGCACTGTGGCATTTTCTTCTTCTTTGACTGCAGAAATAAATATTTGCATATAAATGTACTTTATAAATACATTTATGAGGGAGCTGTTTGTCTGGTATGGAATTATAGAATAATCTCATTTGCTGATTGACAAATTGTGCAATGTCAATAAAAATGGACTTTGTGAATGTGAACTGCAGAGCAAAACAAATACTCTTGGCATAGACAGCTTCAGATTCCAGCTCTGGTATTGTTAGTATGGTCAGATCACCTCTTTCAGAAGTTATTCATGATGTCAGCCTTTTGATTTCAAAGAACCTGGTTTGCCAGAAGCCAGTGTTTTTTTCTTTAACTAAAAGAAAAATAAATCAGTCCCTTTACACTGTTTCATGCTTTGCAAACAAAATGTCTAATTGCTTCTAAAAATCTGCACTTTAATCTATATAGGAGGATTGAAATACTCATATTCATATACATGTCATCGTCTTGTTTCCTGAGTAGACTAATCAACACTGACTGGAAGAAGCATACGCTTAGTATCAATAAGGGCATGAAATTTTTGTTTCACCATAGCCATGTTAACTCTACTTCAGAGAGACTTCTCAGGAATTTCATACGGTGCATATTTTCAGGTAGGTTGCTAGGTTAGAGCCAAGTGCCCAACATTCAAAACCCGTCCCTATACAATCTAGCCTGTGGCAACAAATTAATTATGAAAACAGAAAAAGGCAAATGTATAAAAAAATGTCCATTCAGCAAATCAGAAACATCCAATCGACAGCAGAAAGGCAGTTCTGCTGTAAGGGTGATGATATGTATGAAAAAACCGAGACAAGGCATTTTCTACTTGTCGTTGGAAAACAACGAACAAATACTACAGGAAAATAACATCTGCACTTTCTCTTGCCCACCTTTCAATCACAAGATATTATCCTTACAGATCAGATGTATGTATGATACTTTCTGTTTATTCCACAGCTGCTTGGGGATCGTTTGTTTTAGCTTCACATCTGTTCTTCAAAGTACTTGCCACTGCCCTTTCTGGGCAGAGATTATCTCACAGCCAGGAAGCCGTGTGGCGTTTGTAGACAAGACCCATGACAAAACAACTGGTGGAGGAAGAACCACTGGGCTTGGCCCAGTCAGGGATAATTGCTTTTCTTCCAGCTGGGGTGAAAAGCTAAACAATGGGGGGGAAGGTTATCCAGTCCTCCTGGGAGCCCTCTGGAGAGGAGAGTGAGTTGTGAGGAGGCTCTTTTGGGGAGAGAGTTTGGAAAAAGAAAGAGTGGAGTGGGTTATGGTTGAGAAGGCAGCTTTCCATCAAGTGGGCTGATGAAAGGGATTTGATAGGCCAAATTTATTTTCCTTGGAGAAATGACGCTGAATGTTCAAAGGGAAGAGCCTGGGCTGAGCTGGAGAGCGCCTTTAAACACCTGGTGTTGTCAGCTGCTTTTGCCTGATACTTCTTATGAAGGGAATAATTGTTTCCCTCTCAGATCTGACCCTTAGTAGGTATGTAGCCAGCTGGGAAATGTTTCATAGCCAGAGCTTCCTCATTTATTTCTTAGCTTCTCTTCTGTATATCCTTACTATGGTATAAAGCCTTCTAACTCTGGACATTTTCTTTTCCAGTGCCATAAGCATTTCCATTCTACCTTAAGGCTCCTCAGCATAATTTAAAATTGGGTTTTTTTCTTCAACACCTTAATACAGACTTCATATAATATAAAGATTTTTCTGTACTAGCTGAAAAAATAGCTAAAAGCAAAACAAATCTTGTCCTTCCTGATGGCCTCAGAGAAGCTGTGCTGCCCCGTGCAGTCAGTTCTCTGACGGAGCATCAGCAGCAATATGGGCCCTTCTGGAGTCCACCAAAGCTCCCTGCTTGCCTGTTCAGATTCTCTTCCTCACATAGAAATCAGCATAAGGGGAAGGGGCTTGAATGTCTGTCTGACCAAAGTGCAGCTGGGGTACAGCCCCAGGGAGGGGGTCTCAGCTCCCACATCATCCCTGAGAAGCTGATCGTGTCACCAGCAAGCTCTGGTCTCTCTAATGCAGTAGTCCCACTATGGGATGCTGAAGATCTGCTCCAATACTAAGGACTCCTGTGATTTTGTAGTCACCTGCACAAGGCTGAAGAGCCCCTGTGACTCTGAGCTGGCCAACAAGGTGTGGGTCTGGACTTGCTCTGTAAGAGGAGAGTGAGGTCCATTTACACACTTCCTTTTCATAGAATCATAGAATGGTTTAGGTTGGAAGGGACCTTAAAGATCATCTAGTTCCAACCCCCTTGCCATGGGCAAGGACACCTCCACTAGACCAGATTGCTCAAAGCCCCATCCAACCTGGCCCTGAACACTTCCAGGGATGGGGCCTCCACAACTTCCCTGCTCAACCCGTTCCAGTGCCTCACCACCCTCATAATGAAAAATTTCTTCCTGAGATCTAATCTAAATCTACCCTCTTTCAGTTTAAAACCATTACCCCTCATCCTATCACTACATGCCCTTTAAAAAGTTTCTCTCCTGCTTTCCTGTAGGCCCCTTTCAGATACTGGAAGGCTGCTATAAGGTCTCCCCAGAGCCTTCTCTTCTCCAGGCTGAACAACCCCAACTCTCTCAGCCTGTCGTCACAGCAGAAGTGCTCCAGCCCTCTGATCATCTTTGTGGCCCTCCTCTGCACCTGCTCCAACAGGTCCATGTCCTTCTTATGTTGGGGGCTCCAGAGCTGGACACAGTATTCCAGGTGGGGTCTCACAAGAGATGAGTAGAGACGCAGAATCACCTCCCTTTCCCTGCTGGCCGTGCTTCTTTGATGCAGCCCAGAATACAGATGGCTTTCTGGGCTGTGAGTGCACATTGCCAGCTTGTGTTGAACTTCTCATCCACCAACACCCTCAAGTCCTTCTCCTCAAGGCTGCTCTCAGTCCCTTCTCTGCGCAGCCTGTGTTTGTGCATGGGATTGCCCTGGCCCACATGCAGGACCTTGCACTTGGCCCTGTTGAACTTCATGAGGTTGGCACGGGCCCACCTCTCAAGCCTGTCCAGGTCCCTCTGGATGGCATCCCTTCCCTCCATCATGTCAGCTGCACCACACAGCTTGGTGGCATCGGCAAACTTGCTGAGGGTGCACTCAATCCCAACAGCCATGTAGCCAACAAAGTTGTTAAATAATACTGGTTCCAGTACCATCCCCTGAGGAACACCGCTCGTCACTGCTCGCCACTTGGACATTGAGCCATTGACCACAATTCTTTCAGTGCAACCATCCAGCCAGTTCCTTACCCACTGAGTGGTCCATTGGTCAAATCCATGTCTCTCCAATTTAGAGACAAGGATGTCATGCGGGACGGTGTCAAATGCCTTGCACGAGTCCAGGTAGATGACATCTGTTGCTCTCCGCTTATCCACCAATGCTGTAACCTCGTCGTAGAAGGCTACCGAATTTGACAGGCACAATTTGCCCTTAGAAAAGCCACATTGGCTGCCACCAAACACCTCTTTATTTTGCATGTGCCTTAGCAGAGTTTCCAGGAGGATCTGCTCCATGATCTTGCCAGGCACAGGGGTGAGACTGACCGGCCTGTAGTTCCCCGGGTCTTCTTTTTTACCCTTTTTGAAAATGGGGGTTATGTTCCCCCTGTTCCAGTCAGCGGGAACTTCACCAGACTGCCACGACTTCTCAAATATGATGGATAGTGGCTTGGCAACTACACCTGCTAGTTCTGTCGGGACCTACAGATGAATCTCATTGGGTCCCATGGACTTGGGCACATTCAGGTTCCTCAGCTGCTCTCAGACCTGGTCTCCTACAGTGGGCAGTACCTCATTCTCCTAGTCCCTGCCTTTACCTTCTGCAACTTGGGCAGTGTGGTTAGAGCCTTTACCAGACAAGACTGAGGCAAAAGAGTTGTTGAGTACCTCAGCGTTCTCCATGTCCTGGGTGACCAGGTCTCCTGTTTCCTTCCTGAGTGGGCCCACATCTTCCCTAGTCTTCCTTTTGTCTCTGATATACCTACAGAAGGCTTTCTTGTTGCCCCTGATGCTTTCTGCAGAAATGAAGTCTTGGTTAATTTTGCAGCCAGTGCTGCTTAGGAGAGCAAAGTTGATAACCTGATGCTGGCCGAAGTCAAAAGTAGACTGTTTCTTACAGGATGAAAACAGTTGCGTGGGAGGAATTCTGCCACAGAGCGTTTTAATGTTTAAATCTTCTTCAAAGACA
>VFFE01007614.1:143084-156422 GCA_008921705.1 Burhinus oedicnemus
GAGGTCCCTGATGCTGCTGGCACAGGGGGCCAGCCAGGGACAGAAGAGGGAAATTGGGTTGATGGAAGTCTCTGCACTAAGGCTCATCTTGTCTTCCAGAACTACTCGGTGCTGTCAGGTCAGTGCCGAGGACTCATCTCGGTGGCAGGAGTTAATGCTACCCTAGCATTAGGCACCGGTCCTGAAGCAGCTCGGCTGGTGTGCTGCTGCCTGTCACCTTTCCTTTCCCATCCTCTCCTCGTTTTAACAAGCCAGGTGTTTGGCACTAACTTGGTGCTCCTAGGAGACCTTGCAGCTACACAGCAGAAGAGCTGGAGAAAGTCTTGAGCTGCTGGTGAGCTGCCTAATGCCCAGGAAGCTCCTGCTGCTTGTATAAATGCAAGGCTATTCTGACTCGTGGTAAAAGCTCAACTTTGCTCTTCATGAGGTCTGGCATGGACAAAAGGGCTTGAGCTGAGTAACTATACCACCTGCTTCTACTCTGCCTGCTCCCTTAACAGTTAACCCTTTGCCTTTTCTCTCTCATTCCCTGCCTGTTTGTTTCCCCTTCTTTTATCAGTAATCAGAAGCTCTCTGAAGCAGGTGAATAAATCCAGTCATTACTTGGCCTAGGAATGTATGCAACAACCTCAGTATCCAAATTCTTTATATTCAGCACTTCTAAATTGTTCTCATCCTGGAGGAGCCAAGTGAATTGAGCTTGTCATTACACAAACTGGGTTGTACTGCATTCTTAAAGCAAGCCCTTCTCCTGGGAACCCATGTCTGAGGAGCCACTACTCCGCAGACACTGTGTGTATTAACTTTTTTTTTTTGTTTCTGTTTTCCTTTTTTTTTTTTAATTGACATTTAATATCCATTCCATTTTAGGACAGCAACTCATTTAGGACTAAAATTAACTACTTAAATATTTATCTCCCTTGATATCGTCCAGAAACACCACTCTTGTGTCTCTTTGACCAGCTGCTATTTCCTGTCAACCCTCCCAAGACCCTGGCTTTCCTCTCCCAGTCAGAAACTACCAAAGAGCTCCAGGCTTTTCAAGGGTTGAAATCTAGACCCAGCTATTGATTGGGCCCTAGTTTTCTGGTGACAGAGAACAACTTCTATGTAAATGATCATATATATAGGATCTGTAGGGCTTGTGTTGATCCTTTGATCTGAAAATCTCAAGTCCTCTATTGATTCTGGCATCTCTGATTCCTACAGTCATGAGATACCTGGTCATGGCCAGGGTCTCTGCAAGATCCACGGACAGATCTGATCACAAAGACCTAAAAAAGACACTTCCTTTTAAAACCCTGAGGTATTATGAAGCACTAGGGTATCAGGTTTTGGTGTGTATCCTGAAACCACTGTAAGAATCAGTGTTAGGAAACAGCTGCTTTGCTCAGACTGTTGAGTATTGCGTGTTAGATTTCTGATTGTCAAGGCTGAATCGCCACTACGCATGACAGGTCTGTAGGACCCTGGTTCTGTTGTATCTCTAAGCTACCACAGGAGATTCTAAACACCCTTGTGAGAGATCTGCCTGTGTACAGGGAGACAATTCCACTGGATCAGATTGTTCATCTGGCCATTCAAGAGCACAATAGTGGTTGATTTAAAAATGGACTGTGCCTGCCTGTGAAATATAAGTATGTAGCATCATAGTGCTCGGAGAGCTAAACATGATCCTTTTAAGAACAGAGAAAGGAATCACATGTATATAATAATTACACAAAGTAGATGTTTTTCCTGATATTTCTAAACTCTTTTAGGTATTCTAAATCTAATTAAGTTAACTCAATGTAAAATTGTTTGTACCTGACAAAAATCCTATTCTGTGCTACTTGGTGCTCCTATATCTGGTGTTACACCTAGCAGGGTACAAGGTGGTGATGAAAAATATGTAGGTTCTTCTCCATCCTCCCTCCTGTATCTTCTACCCCAACACTCATCAAAGAGAACTGGCAGGGACAGTACATAGTTGCTATATGTTGCACAGAGGAAACATTTTTTAACTGAGGAACCAAACTTCAGTGGAGCCAAATTCTCTTTGTTTCCTCCTCTCTTTCCTTCCAAACATTGTGGATGACCCTCTTAAATCAATGAAATTACTGGAGTGAATAAGGCAGAGAGGTCTGGTCACACTTTGGAAATACCCCTGGAAGTCTCTCTGATCAAGTCAATGGTGTATCCTCCTTGTTCTTAAATGCACACCTTGGCAAATCACAGTATGCTCAAATGCATCACAAAGAACCTTACATGTGAAGCTGTTCTCAGAGGAGAAAAGTCTTTCCTGATTCATGCTTGTACCTTGGGTCTCTTATGAAATACATTTTTTCTCTTGGTTGATAGCTAAAACCTATCTGCCTAGCCTTTACAATTTCCCCTCTTCTTGACACTTAGATTGCCTTAGCCACCTCCACAGGGCAGCTGATGATTGTTGGCTGCCACCAAAGTGTTCTGCAGCTGCAATGACATTTCTTACTCTGCCTACACTTTGATTTGGCTGGCGATGGCTTGTCACCTCACCACAAGTGCTATGAGTATATAAAAACTTCCAGGGTTTTTTTCAGACTCCATTCATGGGAAGACATGGACCTGTTCTGTTGGAGTGGGTCCAGAGGAGGGCCACAAAAATGGTCAGAGGGATGGAACAACTATCCTGTGAAGACAGACTGAGAGAGTTCAGGCTATTCAGCCTGGAGAAGGCTCCATGGAGAGCTGATTTTGGCCTTTGAATTCTTAAAGGGGGTTTATAAGAAAGGTGGGGACAGAATTTTTAGTAGGGCTTGTTGCAATAGAACAAGGGGTAATGGTTTTAAACTAGAAGAGGGTAGATTTAGATTTGACATAATTAAGTAATTTTTTACAATAAGGGTGTTAAAACACTGGAACAGGTTGCCCAGAGCGGTGGTAGATGCCCCATCCCTGGAAACATTCAAGATCAGATTGGACAGGGCTCTGAGCAACCTGATCTAGTTGAGGATGTCCCTGCTCATTACAGGTGGGGTGGACGAGATGGTCTTTAAGGTCCCTTCCTACCCAAGCTGTTCCATGATTCTATTATTCTATGATTCTATGACTCTATGATTCATCATCATAATGTTGCTGAGGGTGGCACGCGATCCCTGCCTGCTGATGAGCTGGACTGGTCCACTTTTTTGCCAAAAGGGGAGACAATGCACATCCCATATTTAATAAGAGCTGCTGAATCAGGTCAGAGTCAAAAGTCACCAACTTTCCTCATTTTTTGTCTCTGATTAACCAAAGCAGCCATTCTTCTTACACAGTGCTTTCTGTTGTCTTTCATTTCTACGGGAAATTAAATACTTCAAACACCAGACTGAATCTTTTTTTTTTTTCACCAAATATGCACAATTTTCTTTGAAAGGAAGAAAAAGCAGAAACTATAGATTTCCAGTTAGACACTTTCACAGTTTTCACAACTATTTTCAGACACTGGTGTGGTCAGTCCTGTGGGAACCCTGTGCTGTGAGGTTCCCATATGTTGCTCTGCTCACCCAGAAAATACCCATGCACCCGCCGCTAAGTCTGAGCAAGATGGGCTGTAGAGCTGGAGAGATTGTGTGGCTGGCTTGCACTGATACAGCGCAAGATTTCAATTACAACCCTCCCAAATCTAGGTATCACAGCTGCCAATAGCAATGCAAGGGGCAGTAAATCTGGAATGGTCTGTAGGAACTCCTCTTCTGGCCCCTTCCTTCCTTGTAAAGTTTTTTTTAAAAAAATAAAAAATAAAAAAAAAAAGTTGGTGCCAGTTCAGTCATCACTCATAGATAATTTGTGGAAGTGGGAAGGAAGCACTGAGGGTGGCTTTTCTGCTCTCCTGTCATGATGAGCACTCACTGACACAATAAGGTTATTCTCAAACAGTACCTTCTAAAGAAGTTATTGTTCCAGGCTGCATTTCTAGCTGTTAAACCCCTTGACTTCACAAGCAGCTTTTCTGGAGCTCCATTCCCTCACACTTGATGGAAAATCTACTTTGTCAGAAGAACGAGGAGGTTAATATCAAACCTCATAAAATGAAGCAGTTACTTTGAATGCTCTGGTGTGTGTGATGCCACATTTCCCCACCAAACCACACAACCTCTTTGACGTAAGCAGTATCCATCAGTTCAGGTTCCAGGTTCCTGACCCACCAAAATGATCATTATGACTTCTGTACCTGATTCTCAGCTGCTGCACATGTATGTAGTTGGACTTAACAAAAATGACAGATGACAGTATAATTAAACTCAATAATTACATCCCTTCTTAGTAACCTACTTTCTAGAGAGTTGTCCTACAAACTTCAAATTAGTTTTAAACTTCAGGCATTGTATTACTGCATGCCAATCTTTTTGTTAGGCTGAGCACACGGACACAAAGAAATTCACCTTGGCATTTGAGCTGATGTAAAGCTTGCTGCTCGGAGGCACCACACTCGCCTTTGAGCTCTGCTATGGAGTCATGAGGAGGCAGATGAACACAGAGGGGGAAGCTCCTGTGCAGGAAGGAGGTAGAGTGGGCAGGGGGACATCAAGTCCTTGGCTGATATGAAGGCAACTCATTTTAAATTCGTGGCAAGTGATTTCCTTGCTAAAGGGTTTTTAAAATTGCTCCTACACTGGAGAAAAAGAAAAGTAATAGACACTGGCTGATATATCTAACAACTGTTTGTGACCCTAACATTGGCAGGTCAGGCTTTCCAAAGCTGCTCCTAGTCATTTCATGCTTCATCGTTGCTGCAAATGACTGACAGATTGGACCTGGAACCATGAAACGGCGGACACTGAAAATGGGTTAGGAGGCGAGGACACGGAAGCTGAGGCAGCAGAGGTGTAAATCTCTCGGCCCTTCCCTGGAGCAGCATCAGAGATCAGAGGAAGGACAGGCATGTGGGAGCTCTGCTAGGGAGTGGTGCACTGTCCCCAGTGCTGCCAGACCTGGACTGGGGCCCGCATGGTGTTACAAGGATGCTGGGCTAGATCGACCCAGGTAGAGGGGTGGACCGCTCCCACCCAGTGCTCCTGAGGCTGAGACCAGGCCCCACTCGTATGGTGAAGGTGTAGCTGTGGCTTTTGTTCACTATCTTGCTCCAGCTGCCGTGCACAAGTGCAGGACTGCCTGCTGGCCACCCCCAGACAGCCCCACTCACATTGTCCACAGACTTTATTATCCCTTTTGCCATTTCTTAACGCTCCATTTCACCACCTTTGTACCTTCTTATGTCCACCTCAGTCTCCTCCCAAATCAACAACCTGCCTCAAAGTACTTTTCCCCCACAGACACCAAATTTGACATTTCTGATACTGTTACCTGGGTAATCCTCATCTGGGGTGGTATACCTGATTCAGTTACCTGGGTTTGGTAGCTTTTCAACACTGTACTTCCCAAAAGGTCCTTAGCACTCCCCTTGTTATCTGTAGAGTTTGGCCATGTCTCATACAATTCCTCCTTAGCTGCCTGTGAGATGCGGCCATCTTTCATGGCACCTTCTATAACTTCTGTCAGCGTCTCACACTGCTATTTTTTATGTCCAATCGTTTTCTCATGCCATGTCCAACATTTCTCCATGTCCCATGAGTTTGGTTAACCTCAGGCCAGAGCCTAGTTAGTGCTCTCGTCATTTGCCTGCAGCCCTAACAGTGATTTGTAGTGCAGATTTTGTAGCATGAGTCTAAATAGCTTAGTAAGTGCACTCAAATGCTCATCCTTGGAGATCGGAATAAAACGCACTTAGAAGAGCTGTTGCTTGTGCTTTCCCTCTAGGATTAAGAGGTCCAGGGATACATAGATGGATTTCAGGATCAGAAAGTCTTGCTTGACTCATGAGTGCTGCTGGACTTTAGCTTAAGGTGCAACTGCATATCCAATCAAGTGAAAACCACCAAAATACAAACTATGGCTGGTGTAGGCCAGAAGATTAAGGTCCTTTATTAAAATTTTCATTGATACATCAAAATTAGTTGGCTACCTTTTGGCACAGAGACTGCTCAACCTCCAAAAATGGAATACACTTTTAAAAACAGTATTCAAAAGCAATCAAAAAGATGGAAAGGGAATGGCTAGCTTTGAGTACTAAAATAGGATCGTGTTGAGTATGAATTTTACCTGAAGAGAAAGCGCAGTTCAATGCATTTGTACAACAATGAAAAAAACTAATGTAAACTGAAAACACAGGAAGCTATACCAGGGAAAATCTTGCACAGCTTGGTTAGAAACTAGAAGCTAAAATGTAATTCAGCACAAGACAGGCAAGCTAAATTACTGTGAGTTGATATGAAAATACATACATAGCAGGGTTACCAATTTAGCTAAATTGGTACATCTTTGTGTAGGACAAACTCTCCTGTTTCTGAGGTCTGCAACTCAGACAAATCTGAGCCACTGCAGAGCAGACCTACTCGCAGAAATTTAGGAGGAGTCTCATTTGTTAGAGTGTTGAATCTTGCTTGTGCTGTGAGACTGGTTCTTACTTAAGAAATTTAAAAAGACTTGACCAGACCCTGAAGCTTTTACAGAGGTAATTTCTGAAATCTGAACACTAGACCGGAGAGCAAACAGCTGCATGCTACACTGACTCATTTACTTACTTGTGAGTTAGGCTGAAGATGTAGTCTCCACAGATTCTGTATGGTTGTTCTGAAAGCATAAATTTGCTTATTTTACTAACGCCTCTTCTCTTGTGTAGAGATGTTACGTTTTTGCTTGTTTGAACCTCCCTAAATGCTCGTGCCTAACAATATGAAGAGCCTGTAAGTCTTTTCTCCTGCCCAGCCAACTGTTCAGGGCATTAGGTCTATAAGAAGTTATCTCATTTAGGAGGTTAAATTCACTGCTTTTTAGTACAATGGATGATTTTCAGAAAGCTTGAAGAAAATAGTGTATGCCACCTCAACAAAGCTACAGCTTCAGTAAATTCTACATTTTAGATCATGTCTGAGCAATTAATTGGTGATATTTTCAAGCTGTACTGAAATAGTTTTAGCCTTCATGGCTGCCATACAGTTGAATTCCTTGTCCTTATTCTTACCAGAAGATTTTTGTCTATATGTGGTCTCATTAAGGCCCCAACCAGGTAGCAAGTGAAGTACTCAGCATCAATTTGAGGACTACACCTGCAAAAAGTAAGCATTATGTGTTTCTGAAACTGCCTCTAAATTTTTTTGAGTCTTTCAAATGCTATTTGGAAAAGTAGAGTTTACTCTTAAGATACCTGAGTAGCAATACCTGAAATAGTCCTTAGTCCTGAAATGGAAAATAGGTCTTTGTGGATCACTCACTCTGCTTTCTCTGGTGGGTTGGTCTTTGTCACCCACTCCTGGACAAACAAGGGGCAGATGCCTTCTGAGGTGTACAGCAAACCCCCCGGGGCTTGTGCCGCATGTCCTAGCTCACATGGACAAGGACTCTGGTGGGGGGAATCGCAGAGCCGTTCTGGTATAGGAGGTCAATGACCAGAAAGGCTCACAAAATGATGGGGAAGAGGGGTTAATGAGATAAATCTGCACCTCTTTGACTCTTACACAAACATGTGGGGAACTTTTTCCCATTGCTGTAAGTGTTTTTTGGAACGTGCTGACTGCTAGTGACCCACACAGGAGGAATCCCATTGATCTGAATGTCGGGGCAAGACTTACCCAGCACTGTTAATGATGCTGACCACAGAAATCAAGTTGACAAGAAAATAAGTAAATCTGTAAGTGCACATAGGCCAAAAAAAGTAGTTGAAGCAATGTAAAAATTGAGTTCAAATACTGACCAAATAGAGGGCGTGTCCTGATTTGAGGCTTTAAGCCAACAGATGGAGAAAACTGGGTTGCAGTATATATCTTGCTCTCAGATATTGTGGACTGTTTGTATGGAGTGCTGGTTTTAAGCACATACCAGAAAAAATACAGGGCACCTCCACTTAGGCAAACTGTGGTTTGTTCATCTCTTCCTGTACAGTAATTAGGAATTTGCTGTTAGCCATATGGAGATAGTATCTTCTCTCTTGTTAATAGGAAGAAGCCAGAAAATTTAAGAAAACAGAAAAAAAACCCTAACATTTGAGGCATATAAACTCCTTTCATGTGCTAAGGAAACAGCTTTCAGTTACTGCTGAAGTGTACTACCTGCCTACACCCACCCAGCTTAAGCTTGCCTGCCAGTACACTTCATTATGCAAGTGTAATTTGCTATCATAAAGCTTTGAGATGATTTTCCCGAACTTAGGTGTATCACACCCTATCAGCAGCCTTGTGTGTGTGTATGTATGTGTGCGTATAGAGGTTCTTTTGCTAGAAAGCATCAATCTGATGTTGAGAAGCAGAAAGCCATTTCCCCACTCCTTAAAGAGTGAATAATTTGGATTATTCCCTGTGTTGCAGGGTGTGGTGCTCATTGTATTCACATCCCTCCTGCCAGATTGCTTTTTTCCCATTTCCCGTGAATCTTCTCTATGGTGAAGACTTCTTCTGTGGCAGCTAAAAGATTTTCATACCTGTAGTTGCAATGTAACATGTTAGAAACCGGCCTATTCCCTCTCTGTTGGCTTTAACTTGTACTTTATGCTTGAATCCTTTGTTCTCAAATAAGAAACCAGTCTTTACATTTAGCCTACCAAGTGTTCAATAAGAAATAGCAGCTCCCATCACACCTCCCTGTGGCCAGAAGACTCCATCTCACAGGAGGTTTGGGTATGATGTTTATGAAAGTGGTCTTCCCTGAAGCTGAAGTGGAATAGTGCTCTCTTACATTGGTGAAACAGATGGTGCATTTTCCTGCAACTAATTAGCTATGCAGTGCCTAGTCTGTGAAGAGTGAGAGGGAATCCTTGATGCCTGTCTGCTACTTTCTCTTCCCCCGCTGGTCTTCTGCCTGTGCAGCACACCGCTGCAGACGGTAGTTGTCGAGAATCATAGAATCATAGAATCATTTAGGTTGGAAAAGACCTTTCAGATCATCTAGTCCAGCCATTGACCCTACTCTACCAGGTCTGCCACTAAACCAGGTGGTTTAGTTTCCAGAACTTGTTGGTCAGACAGTGTCCAGTAAAAAGTGGTCCTGACATAATTCAGGACTTTGGCAATTTGACAGATCACTCAAGCCACCCAAGAGGCTTGCTTGGGCCACTGCTTCACTCAGGCATATTTGGCACGGATAGCTGAGATGGGAAGCCTCTTGGGCTGACTGCCGTGAAGACAGGTTTATGGTACCTCTGCAGTCCGGCCAGCATGTGGTGTGGAGTTTCACATCAGGGCAAGGATGTTGTCTCCTTCCTGACCCTTCAGGACGTTCTTGGATGTGATGGTGGCCTACTGAGGCCCCCTCAGATCTTAAGGAAACTGAATTTTCAATCTGTGATCTAAGGAAGCTGTGTAAATCTAGATTTTAGGAGACAATAGTATGACAGCAGTGTGCCCTGCTATTGAGACTATGACGACTGACATACTCACAAATAAGTGCACTGAATTTTCAACCGGAAACATCTAACACCATAACAGTTGGTACGGTTAAGTGTCTGGCTAGCAGTCAGGGGGGTGTAATGTCATTTCAAGATAACAGGAGAAAATAAACCACAGTGAAAAGAATCTCCCAAGCTTGAATTCACCAGCAGCTCTGTAGCAGTCAGCCCCAGCTTTCCAGAGCGACACCTGACTGACAAATTGTCTAACTGCTGCCTGACCTGCCATCCATGGGCACCTGCTTAGCTTTAGGTGCTTTGCAGAGCTGTAGCCTGAATTGGTTCAGGCAGATCGAGGATTGGTAACCTCTCACTGCTGCCTGACAGCAAAGGTGGTTAAGTAAGTGCAGTGTTGTCAGACAGAATGTACTCAGCTAACAAAATCCCCAAATAAGTCCTAAAATTATTTTTTGTTATATTGGTTGTGAACTTTGCAACTCCATGCCTTATACACAAATCCTACAGATGCATTTTGGTCTGTGCATATGTATGTTGTCATCTTCTTGCTCCATGCACAGATAGGTGCAGGCATGAATAAGATGCAGCTGTTCTGGTCAGTGAAACAGTTAAAAGTCTGGCTGGATTCAATAAGCTTTGCAGAAAGTCTATCCCTTCGCACGCTGAAGAGAGTACCGGGGCAAATCTATTGACAGATGATAACCATAGGGCCTTATGGTGAATTCTTATGCAGTAAACTCTGATGTGACTTCATCTGAAACCTTGTATGTATTCATACGGGTGTGGAAAAAAGTCAGACGGGGACATCAAAGAGGTGTTTATGAATTAGAGGAATAAAGCAAAAAGTGCTGACTCTTCCTTCTTTGGGGGAAATTGTCTCATAAAATTAACAGCAAGCAAATGCATGCTAAATACAGCAAACACTTTTGTTGTCACTATGAGCATGCTATTATTACAAGACGTGATGGAATAACGTATGATTACAGGACTTTGGTAGCCATATCTCTCCTCATAGAGAGTTTCATTGTGATCCCCTGTACAAAGAGGAAACTTCTTCCCATCTATATGTTATGCCATACAAGCTCACCTCTTAAAGGCTTACGGTGACACAGATTATTCTGGATGACCGGATTGGATCTACCCAAGCAGGCAAGCAAACAGCTTTGAATGTGTCCTGCAATAGGCTTCAATAGAATGACTCACACTTTAAGAGCCAGAACATGAGATGTTGTACTAGGACTTCTTCTGGAAAGAGCAGAAACTACTACCAGGAGCTAAAAAAATTGTTAACAACCAGATATGTGAGTCCGTGTGGGAAGAACACATGTGGGTGTAGTGAATGTTGTTACACTTATTCTTTCCTGAAGATTTACAGACTGCTGCATTATTGCAATCTATTCTTACAATTCAAATACTAGATGAAGGAGCTGACAGGTATCCATGCCTGCCACTGAATTATCATTGATTGAAAATTTGTTGCTTTTAGCAGTAAAAAATTAATCTTTCTTCTATAGTACATACCCTTATCTTTTTTTTTTGCCTACTGTAGAAAGCTGCTCATAGAGAGCAGCACCTTGTCCCCAGGATTTCACTAACAAATGTGGGCAGGTATTCTCCCAGCAAGTTGGGCAACCGGTTTCAATGCATTTTGGGTACCAGCTACACCCTGATTCAGAACATAGATGTGTACTGAACTCTAAGAAGGAGGTTAATATCTGTTTAAATTACCAGGCTAGGTATGTTTCTTCTGCGAAATGAATGCACACTGAAAACTGCTGAATCTCTAAAAATCCCAGTCCACATGTATGGTGCTAAAACAAGGTACTTTGGTTGTTTGAAGGCAACACATACTGTTGAAAGGTTGCATTTGTTTGTTTTTTGTGGGGTGCGGTCACGTCCCCTGAGATGCAGGATGCAGTTTCTACATGTTTACTATTTAGCAGGTGCTTCTGGTAAAAGATGATTCTTATTTACATTTCTCAGTTTATTTTCTCTTTTGTTTGCTTGCTTTGTTCTCAAATGTTCCTCTTATTAATATGTCTTCTGGAATGCCTGGCCTACTTTAGGCTAAAAATAGCCCTTGTTGCTACTGCTGTAGCTCCATGCAAGCCACACACAACACCCATGCTAGGAAAGAAAACCTCATGCCCTGCTGAGCTTCCCTGAAATAACAAGCAGGTCAGAAATCCATAGGACCAACAAGCAGGAGGAAAAACAAATCCTGCCTGTCTGCTCTGCTTCTACTAGGCTTGCTGCTGATGCAAAGCGGGGAAACAGCAGAAAGGCATGTTGGTGTTTGGGTTTCCCTCTGCCGCCTCCACGTCCACCAAGGACAGAAGATGCCACTTCTCTTCCAGAGAGACGTGGTAGAAAAGATGAAACTGCAGGGATGTGAAGCTGCAAAGAAGATGTTTTCATGTTAGTTTCCAAGCAGTCATTCTTCAAATTAACTTAATTTGGGTTGGGTAAATACTGGTCTTTGAGTATGATCAGACCAATGCTGCCCATGCTGTTGCACTGCTTAAACAAACAGGAATACCTCTCTCTCGCAACTGAAACGTCTTTAGTGGGCTGTGCCTGTGCTTCTGATGTCTTACAAAGGAAAAGGGCTCTGGAAACACAAATATGTTTTCCTCTGCATTGCAGCAGAAAAAAAACTTAATACATCTCATCCTTAAGTTGATAACTTTACACCACTTGTCTGCTTGTGCCCCTCAGTCCCCGTGGCCCATGATGCATGCTGGTGAGACACAAACAGTCTGGGCTTTCTGGTGATATTCGGCAAGTCACCCAGTTACAGTGCCCATCCTGGCACTGTGCTCCCCGTCTGTGAAATGGGGGGGTAGTGAAGTACCCAGAAACACTTCTGCAGCTCCCTTGGCAACTGAGGAACGAAACTCCATTGCTCCGCAGATAAAAATTGTGTCTTCATGATTTACTCTAGCTTGCGGATGCTATTTTTTTCCATTTTACAGTTGAGGCATAGCGGCAAGAGGACTTCACCCACTGGGGAGAAGCCAGGACTCTGCGCTCCTTTGCAGTAGAATAACTCCCGGGTCACCCTGTCTTTGCCCGGCCAACTAGGACTTTGGCTTGCACAGAAATAGTTGGGGCCGTGCCATTCTCCCGTCTATAACACACCTGGGACCTGGAGGCAAACCTGAGCCTGACGCAGAGTAAGCACAAGCTACTCTCTTGGTGTTCTCGCTGAGCTCCTAAGTGACAGTCGGCTGAGGAAAGGTTCTGTCGGGTACCGGGAGTTCAGAGAGGCTCCTGAAAGCAAGAGCTGCTCCGGTGGACGGGGCAGTGCAGGGTTTGAGGAGGAGCCCACCGCCCTGTGCCGCAGTCTTGGCCAGCAGCCCTGCCCGGTGCCCTGCGCCCGCGCCATGAGGGACGGGGGAAAGAGGCAGCCGGCGATGCCGGGGCCTGGCCCGGGGCCTGGCTCCCACCCCGCTGCCACGGGCGTGCCCCGTGCTCCAGGCTGCGAGGGTCCTCTGGGTTAGAGGACCCATCCCTGGGCTCAGGGGCACCAACGCTGTCACGGGGCGCCCGGATCTGGCCCCTCTGGGCGTTCGCTTTGCTCCCTGCCTTCGTTCTCCTCCCCCTGCCTTTTCCCGGGGGGTGTCAGTCCAGCCTGGGGTGGGTGAAGCCACTGGAGCTGGATGCTCCCCCCAGCGGGGGCTGGGGGAGGAGTAGCAGGAGGGGGGCTGCCGGACCGCGTCCGGCCTCCCCCTGCCCATTGCCGAATGGCAGGTAGACATGTCCCGGGGGCGGGGGGGTCGTGCCGCTCCCCGCCCCGCGGCGTGTGGGAGCGGGGAAAGCCCCGGGGGCCGCTGGCTCCGGCACAAAGGAGGGCGCCGGGGCCGGCCGGGGGCACGGCAGCGCCGGGCCGGGCGGAGGGAGCCGCGGCGGTGCCCGGGGGGATCCCGCTCCCCCCC
>VFFE01007614.1:156442-248474 GCA_008921705.1 Burhinus oedicnemus
TTTTTTTTTTTTTTTTTTTTTTTTTTTTGATCTGATCACAGATAGAAAAGACTGGGTGCTAACACTGATCTGCAAACCCAGTCCTCTGAAGAACACCCAAAGCTCTTGGAGCTTCTGATAGGTAGATGTTTGGATGGGGCATAAACACAAAACTAACAACCAACATGTTTTTTGCTACTAGTGTGCGAAATTGGTGCTGCAGCTTTCTCACATACCCTCTCTTACCTATTTAGGCATTGTTTGCTGGGTTTGCATATCCAGGGTGAAACTTGCTTTTCAATGGTGCTTTTCAGAAATGCTTGCTTGGCAGCAGCTGAGAGAGCAGTTGTGACTGGCATTGTTGTTCACGATGCATGTCCTGATTCTGAAAATCTCATGCTTTTGTTAAAATCATGCTACCATCAATATCTACTGGACAGCATGAACAAAAGCTGACAAAGGCAGGTTCCCGAACCACTAGCTACTCTGAGTAATCATTAGCTGGGTTGTTAGGTATGAGGTCAACATTCACCCATTTCCTCCCTTTTTGTAACACCTGCTCCACTGGTGGCCTGTACCCTGTCCACTGTCAAAACAGTGTAAGAGCCTGTCTGTGTTGTCAACAGCCGGAGCTCCTTACAGCCAGTAACTGCCTGGATCACCTCTATCAGTGATGGGGCAATTCCACACATTTGTAGGGAGTGGAGGGTAGTGCCATTCAT
Organism: Burhinus oedicnemus; assembly: GCA_008921705.1. Lineage (NCBI taxonomy): Eukaryota > Metazoa > Chordata > Aves > Charadriiformes > Burhinidae > Burhinus > Burhinus oedicnemus. The sequence goes on from VFFE01007614.1 coordinate 157,144, forward strand.
ATGGTCATCTTTGTTGTGCTACCTTCTTTGTCTAAGGAGCAAGTGGATCACAGTCTGTCCATCCTCTTGAAATACAAGATAACTTTCCTTACCCAAGTGGGTTTCTGCGAAAGGGTCAGACTTCACTAGTGCGGGGTGCAGGACTAGCCATGACAGCGTCTGGTGTGTCTTGTGCAGCTGCCATCCTCTCTTGTTATAGTGAAAATCATACAGGAGTGATAGAGAACATAATAATTCAGAAAGGGGTGGCCACAGGGAGGGGAGTAGGTCAGAATGGGCTTATGTGTATAAGACAGTGTTTTGATCCGTTTTGCTGAAGGATTCATGCTGTGTTATTCTCATATCTTAACCAGAATGAGAATTAGCTTCAAGGCAGATCCACATGCACAAATGTGCTAATCATTAATTTACCATGTCCTCTAGGGATCTGAAGACCAGCATAAATGTAAAGGCATGTCGTTCTGTGCCAGCTAACAGAACTGTATCTGCCAGAAAGAGGTTTAAAGTTACCCATGGGCTTGGACATCCTTTGCATTTGGAGTAAGGTTTGTGCTTTTCTGGTTTTAAAGTGTCGCTTTTTTTAGTGGCAATACAGGGTGGTTACATTCCCACACATCCTCTACTCCTTTAAGCCATTTGTTTAAATAGCCTTGACAATGCACCCCTTCTTTGATTTTTATTTTCTCTTTGTTGTGCTCCAGCAGGTGGAGGGCTGATTCTTTGCTCAGAGAAGTTATCCTATGGAGCAGCAACATTTAATGATTCTTGATGACAAAGAGGGTTTGCAGAATTCATGGCAAATGTCTGTGAGACACTGACTCTTAATGGCTCTAAGTCAACTATTACAATCTCAGAAGGTGGAACTGATTTTAAAATTGAACTCTGCACAACTGCAAAATCGAACCTCATTCCTAAGCCCCTCTGAGGACAGACGCTATATAAGCCTCAAGAAACATGTCTGAAGCTCATGCCTGGTGTCCCCAGCATAGTGGCATCGGAGTGGATCTGAATGCCTGCTTAGAGTTTGTCAGAGCTAATGGGTTTCTGGAGAAGCTGAGGGTTGGACCCTCTTAGAAGAGCTGTCCTGTTCAGTAACTCAAATGGGAGCATGAGATTTCAGTGTGAATTTTCATAGATGTTTCTTGTGCTGCTTTTTACTGGTTTGCTGAGGCACCAGTGAATTCAGAATCCTTCTTCACCATCCATCAGTTTAAATCAATCAAAAGGAGAGGAGGAGGAGAAAAAAACCCAACTTTGATGGAAACACACATACTGCAGAAGGCAGTTGTATCACATTTATATTCTGCTGCATGCTTCTGTCACCCACGCTTGTAAAATACTCACTGACAACAAAATGAAGTACATTTAATTTTCACATATATAATAATATATTGTATTTGCTGAGTAATTACTGGTAGCTCTTCTATGGTAACTTATTTTTCTACTTATTCCAGCCCTTCTTCCATTCCTTGTGCGTGGAGGGGGGTGTTTAATAACGCGTGAACTGCAGAGAAACTCAGTTTGTATTAGCTATTTGTTTTTAAACTAAGATATTTAGCAAGAAACTTCAAAAATATAATTCCATAAAATGCAGCTGGGATTTTTGGGGCATCCCATGAGAACCATTTACTGGAGAAAGGAAAAGTATTGGAAGAATGAAGAGTCATTGTAGAAGCGTGCCTTTTCTTCCCTAAAACACCTAAATCATGCTCCTTTGTGCTCAAAGCCTGCTTGTAATACCCATGAAACACGCTCAGTAACCTGCCAGAACAAGGCAGTCCCAGTGGCAATGCTGTATTTGGATAAATGGAGCCAAAAGAACTGTTCCCATAGTCTCATGCAGGCATCTTGCCCTCACGCAGAGCAAACCTGCTGGACAAACCCGTGCCCTCCCATGCTAAAACCCTTTCCTGCCTCTCAGCGTGGACCTGGCCCTGCTCGTGAAACCCCGCTCCAGTTCAGCAGGCAGATCCGAGGACAAGCAGGGCACGACAGCCTACAAAATGCAGGGCTGTGGGATGACGGCCCCAGTGGGCTGCAGAGTGCCCCCGAAATGCCGTTTGTTTCTTGGTAAGGATCGTGCCTGCTGGCTGCTCTGAGCGCGACGGTGCTCCTGACGAAGAGGTACCTCGGGGAAGTCTCCGACCAGTCCCTGTGCTGTGAATGCCGTCGGCAGAGGAGGGGAAATACACGTGTATGTTGAACAGGAGCCTATGCAGATCTTTTTGGTGTGACTTAAGAGATACGTCAGTTAGCTCAAAACCTGTGCTAGGTTGTAGAACCATTGGCTGTCATCTACCAAGCTGAAAGTGGAACAGATTTCTATGAACTGGGAGTGAAAAGCTAATTGACAGTGGATCATCTTTGCAACTGGGGTATTCAGGGATTTGAGCTGCTGGTAGAAAGGGGTCCACCTGAAGAAATATGTAGTGATAGCTGTTAGTTTCTTAAGAGGTCTGTCAGAAGACGCGAGTCTCCAGCGTTACGCTTCTAACGCTGGGCTGAGTCAAGGGAATTTTAGGTCTCCCCAGTGCAACCTTAAGCCACAAACTGATGAAGGTTTCACATCCTTGCATCACTCAGACAAATTAGTCTGGGTTACCTTGAGACTACAGTGACTGTTATTTGGAAAGACATGAGAAGACGTAGCACAATTTGTCAGTCATGAAAGCCATTAGGAGCAGGTGCTGGCCTTCAGCAAATAAAATACCAGGAAAATAAACTACCCAGCTTCCTGAGGCTTTGACTGAGACCCTGCTACTTGCTGGCTGCACGGGGCTGTGTACTCCAAACACAGAGACAGTACGCAGACGTAACGTGGTGTCCTGGCTAGGCGGCTGCAGGTTGGTTTTCTGTGCCCGTGAGCATCAGACAAGAGGGGGCAGCCCTTGGGAGCAGCCTGTGGTATTGGGGTCACGGGTTGTAGCAACCACATTGCTGCTGCGAGGCTGCCGGAAACGCAAGAGGGAAATCCTTGGTGGGCGATCATTTCAGGCATTGCTGCAGCAGTGAATGGAGAGGGGCCGTTGTTTATGTGGGGCTGTCACACAGAGGACATCTGCTTCTGCTCTCATGCACGCCCTTCTGCGTGAAGCCGGTGACCTAAAGATCTGAGAAGCAACTTGCAAATTTTCAGATTGTCTTAGGTTAGGTGAGGACAGGGGCAACTGAAAGGAAGGGAAGTGAGAGGTTTGGTGATACTCGAGCTTTACACAGAAGCTGTGTTGGCAATGGAGAGATAGTATAAGGTCACGTTAATCCATGCTGCCACCCGTCCTCAAGGAGATGTAATTCACATAACAGCACCTGGCCCACCCGCAGGCTGTCACCAAGTTCGGCTCACTTGGGGGACGTTGGAGCCGGACTGTGTACGACTTGCATCAGCTAGCAGATTATGCAAGGCAGTTGCAGAATATAACTAATTCACAGGTGTTCAGCGAGAAAAGCAGTGTCTGTGCTACAAGGAATGATCTTTAAAGAGAAGCTGTTCAAGAACTACATGCCAATCATTCACTCGTATGATTCGTATTAAAGTGGAGGAAATTTTGACTAGAACTGGCTGGTCTATGACTTTGTTTTTGTTATGCAGGCAGTTTCCATAGCAAAATAAAATTCTGGAACATACAGATTTCTGCCAAAAATTATTCAGTTCTGAAAAGCTTTGGCCCAAAACATTGAGCAGAAATTATGCATACAATTATTTTTTTTTTTGCTGTAGAGTTGTTTTTTGGAGGGTTTGTTTTATGCTCACTTAAAATTGCAAACATAAAATGATCCACCATTTTGAGTTGCATTACATTAGTTTGTTTTCTTTATTTCCAGTTGAGAGCATGAGGGTTTATCTGTTTTTCTGTATTGTGTTAGTGCCTTGAATTTGGCAGAGAAAATTATTCTTTTGACTTTGGTATCTGGAGTAAGAGAAGGGATGTGGAGCTTGAAATAACAAAAAGAGATTAAGGATCCAGTGGAGGTCCCCTCTGTTTACTCATTCTGTTTTTGCATGTATCTGTGGTCATTAATTGGATTCTTACAGAAATTTTCTTGAGTTTGTGGTTCTATGATGGAAATAGGAGGTAAAGTAGGAGAGCAGGGAACCAGGAGAGAAATTGTTTCAGGTTGACCAAAGCCATAAGCTCTTTTTCTTGCTGACAGGAAGAAAAAGCGATGTCATTTCAGACAGAGTGAAACACTTCGTTTGCTTTGTAACACTGTTCATCTCTTTATGGTTTGCAGCTTCTCATTGTGAAAAATTTCTTTTATTTAACCAGAGTTCAATTTTGAAACTAGCTGCTGGAGTTGTTGACGGAAAGCATGTCCCCGGGCCTCTGCCCTGCTCTTTCCTTTGGCTTCACCAGTGCCCATAAGAGGAGGCGAGGCACCCAGCTGGTGTCCAACAGAGTAGCGGTGGTGCGAATTGGATGGATTGCATTTATTTAGTATTGCCTGTGGTTATTTGTCCCTACGGAAGAGGGACCACCAAAGACAGATTTTCCTGCTGCTGTAACAGCTCTTGAAATAAAAGATTGAGATGCTCTTTTTTTTTTTCTTTCAACCTGTAACAATCTTGTTGCCTAAGCATGACATTTCTGATCACCAGAAGAGTCACGAATAAGCTGTTTGCATGAAGAAATATTAATGCCAAGCTAAACAAAGAGTAACAGAAAGAGGCCCTGGCTGGATTGGCAAAAAGTGAACAAATATTGACCTTGTTGTGCCCCTGCTGGCTTTGTTCTCTAAATAGGAATATATAGGTCAAGGAAATGGTAAATAAACCTGCTGACATTTTTTCAATACTGATAGCTCTGCGTTTCCTGGCATGATAGTCTGTATTTTCCAGTACATAATGATCTGCAATTAATCTGCAGTCATTTAGCCAATCAAATGCTCCTGTCTTTGGAATCAACACCACTGGGGTGCTCAAAGGAAAAACAAAGCGCTTACAAGATCAACTAATCCATTTCAAGAAGGAGCTCATCCTGTACTGTCTTTCAGCCCAGCAGCCCTATAAAAGTTCTTTCAGTGGTGAAAAAAAAATTAATTATTATCATATAACTGTTGTTACTCAAAAATAATTAATATTGGTATTGTTAATTAATAGTTGACATAAACTGTATTCCATCTCAGGTTAGACAAAGTTAACTTAAGGATGGGTGTTAGTACCATCCTGGTGATCTGGAGTTAGGACAAAAGTTGGAGTATGTTGTTCCTTCAGCACGTGACTTTGGAGTTTGTATTACTCATCCATCCAGGATGCCATCAACACGCAGGTCGTTATCCTAACTTACAGTGTTGCACTGGGCTGTGGGAGATGCTTGCTTTGAAAATGATTGTGTTGCTCGTTGCCATGCTCCTGGCAGTACCTGAAGGCGTTAGTCCATGTTGTCAGTGCCCTGTTAGGACAGCACTTTCTCTTTGGTCTCTGGCTCATGCAGCATTGCAAAGAGAGATTGACAGTCAAAGGGGAGAATATGCTGCTTTCCTTAAGAGAATATGACAGTGATGATGATACACACCCAGCGATGGAAGTTTTCCACTGTGGACTTTGGTTCAGCATTATCAGGAAGGAAATATCTGACCAAATATGGAATTTGTGTTTTTTAAAGTATTTTAAGAAGTTATTTTTTGATACTAGAAATAGCTACTTGACTGCAGAGGGAGACCTGGGAGTCCTGATGGACAACAAGTTGACCATGAGGCAGCAATGTGCCCCTGTGGCCAAGAAGACCAATGGTCTCCTGGGGTGCATTAAAAAGGGAAGTTATCCTCCCCCTCTACTCTGCCCTGGTGAGGCCGCACCTGGAGTACTGTGTCCAGTTCTGGGCTCCCCAGTTCAAAAAAGACAATGAACTACTGGAGAGAGTCCAGCGGAGGACTACAAAGATGGTCAAGGGCATGGAGCAGCTCTCTTAGGAGGAAAGGCTGAGAAACCTGGGTCTGTTTAGCCTGGAGAAGAGAAGACTGAGGGGGAGTCTCATCGATGCTTATACATATCTAAAGGGTGGGTGTCAAGTGGATGGGCCCAGACTCTTTTCAGTGGTGCCCAGTGACAGGACAAGGGGCAGTGGGCACAAACTGGAACACAGGGAAGTCCGTGTGAACATGAGGAAAAACTTCTCTACTTTGAGGGTGGCAGAGCACTGGAACAGGCTGCCCAGAGAGATTGTGGAGTCTCCTTCTCTGGAGATACTCAAAACCTGCCTGGACATGATCCAGTGCAACCTGCTGTAGGTGACCCTGCATTGGCAGCGGGGTTGGACTAGATGATCTCCGAAGGTCCCTTCCAACCCCTACCATTCTGTGATTCTGTGATTCTGTGACTAGTGTTTTGGGACAGACTAGGGGGTTTTTTTAAAAGTCTTCATTTGCTTATCAGAACTCACCTTGGCTAACGTACACCCTGTCTTTCTCAGTCATTTCTTCTTGGGAAAGTAACATCTTCGTAACGCTTTCTTAAATTATTAATGTTGCCATCCTTTTATAATGGTAAGGCTTCATTTATCTTAAGCAGAATTCCTCCCCTGGCTTCATTTATACAGTAGAGACAGTTTCTGCTGCTGTCAGAGACTTGGTCTGATGGATGTATCTTATAGTCCTTAAAGATGACTTAATCTGGTCCAAAGTTATTCATGGTTTCTTGGCAGAATAACTCAGTGAAATGGCTTCACAGGTCTAAAACACATGCACCAGAAAGCAGATGTTTGGTTGCATTACTCCTTTTATGGGGCAGGAAAATATGCTTGTAAGTGTGAGCAACATGAGTTCCAAAGACAGGAAGACTTCAAAAATGGTAATTGTTGAAAGAACAGAGTGATTTGTTCAGTAGAGGGTACTTTTCATTATTCTTTTGATACGTATTTGTCTGGCTCCTAAAGTCCTGCTGAGACCATGCTGATTCCTGATTCCAAGATGTTTGCCCTGGTATAGAGGGCTAGAAAAACAGCTGTTCAGCTTTAAATCCCATTACACAGGTCTTGTACTAAATTTTACTGTGGAGTGCATGGAGAGCACATTTGCTATTTGCAATGATGTGATATGGAATGATTTTTAAAAAATTTTACTTTTATTTTAGAACAAGAGAAAGCAATCATTTTAAAACTGCCATTCCTCTTCCGTGTTAGTCAAGGTAGGGATAGATACCCGTAGCAAAATACTAAGTATTCCTGCTTGTATAATTGTAGAATTTCATTTAGCTCAGTGATCTTCAACAGAAGCCAGTCGATGCAGGTAATTAAAAAAAATAATAATAAAAAAAGGAAAAAGGGAAGGTATTTACCTCTATTATAAAGCATTCAACAAGGGAAATAGAAAGGCAGGAATAAAATCTACACTGTTTTGTGAGGAGAGGTGTATGAGTCAGGCAGTAAATGATATGTTAATCAGAACAGAGAGCACAGTGAGCATTTCAAGTAAGGCTCGTATCAAACCACAGGACAGAAAAGTGCATTTTGAGATTTTTGCATTCTGCACCTTAGTGAAGAGGTTGTGTCAATACCCAAATGGGTTTTGATTGCCACTGAATGGCTCTGTGGGCAGAGAGAAAGGGGGGTGATAGGAGGTCAGGGTACCTGAGTCCTCCTAGAACTCAAGCCAGTGAATTTTCTTTATGTGGTGCTTTGTCCTTTGTCAGCTCCTCCATCCTCTTGTAATAGAAAATGCCATGTTTTCTCCTCCATCTGTCCCCTTTGCCCTGAAGGCAGATGTGTGAACGTCCCTCTCGAGACTCAAACTAGTCATGTTCATCTCCTTCATCCTCCTCAACAACATTTCAGGTACCTTAACTGCGAGCTTTTTCTGCTTTATATGACTACTTTGGTGTGACTCTGTGAGTCACGCAGCTCTTCTGGGGTTTGTTTACTTGTATGTGTTCAGTGGCAAAGCCTTCAACAGCCTCACTGGCAAGAGCCAGGTCCTTTTCAAGTTTGTTCCCAGCTTGGCTCCCAGAGGAGTCTGATGTTCTCTGACCTTGCTTGGGGTGTCCAGCCGTGGCCTCCCTTAATATACTGGTCTTCGCAATCCTTGTTTGCTTTTGTCTCTTACAGTTTTTATTTCATCTACCTGAGATGATGACAGGAAGAGGAAACTGAGACTTCCTCAGTAACTGCATTACGTCAGGAAAGTAAACTGAGATTACTTCCAAGTATTAGTTAAGGCATTCTTGGTACAATTGCATTTTTGAGTTTGTTTTAAGCCTTAACAGCCTCAGTGAGAGACTCAAAGTTTTGGTCAAAACATCAGTGATTCAAGACTGGTACTTTTTAAAATGATTTGCTTTTAAGCCTTCAAACAAGTCTTCTGCTGGAAGGTTTTGCTCGTGGGTTGTGGAGCACAGGAGGTAATGGAAATATTTTAGTTCAGGTGAGTGACAGATGGGAATTAGGAACTAATTTTCAGAACTTGTCTCTCCCTCTGTGTTAGTGAGGCAGAAGCAGTTCATGCCCTCTTTTATCAGTTTGCTGTAAACAGTAGCTGAGCAGTTGAGCAGTGACAGCTTGTAAGAAAATGCTGAGGTGCTGGGAGGGTGTAGCTGTTATCGTGACAGTTGTGCAAAACTTCACATCTAATGTATGCACAGTGTATCCCTGCATGATGAATATGAGTTACCACAGATATAGCTGGACTTTCAGTGGGAGGGCAGAAGGCAGGTGGTGTGATACAGCATGGAAGTGGAGAAGGAAGAGAATGAAGTGGTGGTGGTTGTGTGACCACCAGTTGTGGTCGGCAAGTGTTAGGGGAATGAGCCCGTGTGAAAGGTGAAATACAACCCTGTGCAGGCAGCCTAAGTTTTATGTACTACACAACGTTAGGTGGATTGAGTGGGGTGAAATTAAGCCAAATAGAAAAGCATTTGAGTTTTTCTTTCATTTCTGGTTTGCTTGGGTTAAGCCATGATTAATGCAGGCACTCAAACTCTTTCTAATGACTGTATTACTTAAAAATTGTTAACTTTTTAGAAATCCTTATTCTGCTAATGAGGTCTCAACTCCCATCTTGGCCATTGTTACAGCCTTGAAAATGAAATAGAAACAAAAGATAAATTGCAAACTGAAATCTGTGGGTATCTATGTTTCAAGAATAATGCTACATCTTTTGATGTCAACTCATTCACGTTTTGGAGAAGCTATGCTGTGAGAGACCACCTTTCCCCTTATTGTTGAGGTGTTTTTCATAGAATTCTATGAATCTTTGATTCTCTTGAACTTACTGGCAAAGCTTCTACTGATTCCGTGGGATCAACGTTTGACCCAATATTTGCAAGTGCTGTAGCCCCCCCCGAACTTAAGTTTTACCAAGTTTAACATAAAAATGGCTAATGCCTAAAATAAATAATTAAATAAATGGACAAAGTCGCCTTAATTTCAAATGTTTTCCAGGGGACAGTTTCACAGTACAGTTCTTGTGTTTGTCTGTAAGCACGCTGTGCATGCTGACATGCAATGAACACCAATTTATTAAGGCACTTCTCTTCCAGCCAAATGTGCGTTTGGCTGTTTTGAGTCAGCCCTCAGTATATGCTCATCTTTTTTTTTTTTTCTGTCACCTTCCACTCTGCTTTGCTAGCCTTGTCTCCCAGTCTCACAACCTAACGGAAAGACAATCAAATCCAATCAGCTTCTCTGACGCAAAAAAAGACCTGGAGCGTGTTCAAATGTGTAGTCTCACATTGAAGAGCTGCTAACACCAAGAGACTTCTTCAGGAAGTTTCACTTCTTGGTGATTTGGCCAGAAAGCAAATGGTGGGGATATAAATAAGCTTGACAGAAGCAGAAAGGATGGGTACTCTGATGCATGTAGGTCATGAGTCTACCTGTCTGTCCAGGGACGAGGAAGACGCTGTAGGTAAATTTATTATCCTGCAGTCTGCTAGCACCTGGAGGCTGCTGCTGTCAGGTGGCATATTGAGTGTGATGTGTGACTGCTCTGATGCCTTTATACCAGACCCAGTATCTGTGGTTGGAAGCGCGGCTTATCTGCTGCTGAGCGGATACAGATCAGGCATCCAAGCTACTCACCCTTCCAGTAACTACCTGCCTGGGAAGCATCATCCTGAAGAGAGTACCTGGGAAGATCAGTCATAATGTAGTCTTTCCCAGCTTGAAGAAGGCAGGGCCTTGAGGTGGGTCGCTACAAGTGACGTATTTTGGCTAGATGCGGATGTAAAAGGAGAGACGGGATGAAAGAGTTAAAACGCTCTCGACAAAAGCAGCTGGCATGCAACTGAGGGAGACTGGGCTGAGGAATGGTGTTTTTAGCATGCCTTTGACCATAGGACAGGCTTCTGTAACCCTCAAAGGTCCACATAATATAAAGAAAATTAGTCTAGAAATGAAAAGGACTTAATTAAAATGTTAGTCTCACTTTGCTACCCACTTATTATTCTCATAGCATAGCTGAGTTTTTAATGAGCTTTGCCAATTATAGATGTTTTCTTTCTCAAAACTGTAGGGGAAAAAAAAATTTAAGGTCAATTGCTTTGTCTTTTTTTTTTTATTATTTTAAAGAAGCTATACTTCTTTTAGCATGGTGTTGAAAAATAGGTTTTGAGGAAAGGACAATTACCATGGTCAGAATAGGGGGGGAGGGGAGGAAGCTAACTTTAGTATTCTTTTGATGCATGTATTTTTAAACCAAATACATTAAACAGTAGTTCCCTTCTGTGCACAATGAACAGGAATAAATGTTAAGAATTTGAAATTTAGGAGGAAATCTGTATTATGTAAAATCTGATCATGTGCCCTGCAGTTTTCTCTGATGGATTTTCCCTAACACAAGGTGTGTTCCTAAGTAGCAGATTTACTTTTTTATCATAAGGTGGTTACATTAGTGGACATGATTGTCATACCGCTCCTCACATGAACACATACTTCAAGTAGAAGTATTAACCAGTGGCAGTTAAATTGCTTCTCCTCTTGAAGGCCTGTGATCCTTGGATAAAAGGTGGGAGAATGTCTCGCCGCTCAAGTTTTTTTACCATCTCTGCCATTCCTTGTGAGGATGTGTTTTCCTTTTTTGTCTGAAAGCCTGCTCTTTGACCTTTCTCCAGCAGCCCCATAAGGGCAAGCTCTGTGAATGTTGTTTTCTGCTGCCAATCAAGATCTACCTTCTACGAGCACAACTGCACGCAAGCCCGGCTGGACGCGCGGGGCCACGCTCTGCTGACACTTGCATCTGTGTAATCTATTTGAAGGCTTGTAAAAAAGAGCAGAACTTAGCCCTTTGCGTTCTCTAATGGCTTTCACTTGCCTGTGCCGTGGGATTCATTTTCTCTGTTACATCCTCACCCCGAACCCTCTCGCTGCTCTTACCTTCTACCCTCTTACTTTGACTCTCTGAAAAGGCATCAGAGCTAACCTTCTCTGTCCTTCTCGCTTCACCGTATAAATTCATTTGCATTCTCCTTCTTTTAGAGTGATAGCAGAGCTAACGGCAACAACATACCTCACTCATGTTGTGAGACATTTCTATTTCACCACAGTCGCAGTGGGGTGGTGGACAGAAGTCATGCGAAGCAAAGTCTGGGTGCCCTTTGCTTCCCTGAACCCAAAACAGGGAAAGTGGCACCAGTGATGACTGTTTGGGTGATGTGTATCTGTCTCTCTGTGAGGACTAGCACTGCTTCTTCACCCTTTTCATGACCCCTAAAACCTTTCACAGGAAATATTCCTGCAGCCAGCCAGCAGCTTAGAGATTATTGGGTCTAGAAATGCAGTTTTTCAGAGAGTTCAAGTTTTTCTGTTACAGTTTCTGTTAATTTCTATGTGCTTGGGTAAGCTCAGCATGCAGCAAAGGATTAAAATACAGGGGTGGTTTTTACTGTCCTCCCCTCCTTCTCCTTGATATTACTGTATTGTGTTCCTCTGTGACCACTGTCCAAAGTCTCCTGAGAGACAAAGCCTCCTGTTTTACCCTACTTTCCAGCAGCTAGCTCAGGTGGAAGTAGCTGCTTACAGTAGTAGCAGAAGGCTCAAAATGAGAGAGTGTTCACCCTGCTTCTTGGGTGGTTTTGGTAGCATCCCAGCAGGTACCTCAAACCTGGTTCAGGTACATGTGTGAGGGCTGAAGTTGTGAGGGCGGCTGATGTGGAGACAGCCTGTGGTGCCTGCAGCTGGTTGTTGTGTGCAAAGTGATGCAGTGCTACACAAAATCACTTGGGCTCGGGAACTAGGACCACTGTAATTAAATTTCCCCGGACAGGCGATAGTACTGGTGGAAAGCTGGTGGTTGAACTCCACCAGTGACCTCTTTTGTGGCACTACCCTTGGGCTGAGTATCCACATAGGATGGTGGTGGGACCCTTCATCTGGGAGGTGGGAGAGCTGAATACAGGCCATCTCAAGCAAAGGCAGCATGCAGTGTGTGGTTTGAGGTGGAAATAGAGCAGCCATATCTCCAAAACCCCTCCTCAGCAACTCTTGCAGCTTCAGTGTGCTGGGACCATGCCCCTGGGTCTCTGGCCCTGCTTACCAGGCAGGAGAACAGCTAGTTTGAGGACACTGCTCAAAGCAGCCCCAGCCCTAGAGATGCTCTAAACACATCTGCCTGGGAAATTGAGGCGTTTGTAGGAACGGGAGCCCACCAGGGTGTGTCATAGCTAAGCACAAGTTTTGAAATGTCAAAGTCAAGAATTAGACCCTAGAAACTCGCAGAGAGGACGTTCACCCAAGAGCATGCCGAATGCAGGAGCCAGTCACTTAGAGGTGAATTTTGTCACATGCTCTCTCATGATTTAAGCAGTCCGCAACAAGGTACAGCAGCCCTTGAAGGTCATCTGAATGCCATTTCTGGCCAACTTTCTTGTTTGACAGTGATGGCACCACCAGATGTTAGAGACCAACATTTGGCATACAATTTAGCATACCTTGGACTGTGTCAGACCCTTGAAGTCTAATGCATTATGTTTGCTTAACTCTAAAATAAATGTTAGCTCCTTGTTGGCAAGCTTCATGACTGCCATTGCTTTGCAGGCTAGCAAGTAGAAAAGCAGGTGGTTTGCTGCATCCACGATGAAAAGCATTGAAAGGAGATGTAGCTAATTTTATTCCTGGGTGAGGACTTGGATTTTCTCCAGTTAATTGAATAAAGGCCCGAATCTCAGTCAGGAACAAAGCCCTGGCTTCACTGAAGCTCTGCCAGTTTAACCAGTAGAGAGTACAGCCCTGAGGATCCAAGAGCTGTACCTGGCCATAACAGGCTTCTGAAGAAGAAGAAAGCACGTGTGGTAATACTTTGGTGAGAGGGAATGAGAGTTTGCAAGGAAGGCTTATGGCATAGGGTAATTGACTTACTATCCACTTTCTTGTCAGTCTCCAAGGAGTAACTGCTTGATTTAATCAGTTCTTTAAATATCTTATTTCTTGCATGAGGTTGTTCATTTGGCTAATTATTTTGGAAGTTTCTGTGTATCTGAGCAAGATGGAGATATGCAGCATGGCACTCACTTTTAAGTGTGTAGATAATAATGAAATCTTGTATCTGATCATAACCCAGTCTTTGAGTGTTGTTTAGAAGTCTGCTTGTCAGAAATTCACAGTGCCTTTCTAAAAGCTGCTGCTCCATGTTCAGCCATCTTCTATAGCACACAGGGTTAAAGGAGTGGTTTAAACCAAAAGTGTTGTTTGTTGCTTACCTAGTGGCGTGTTTGTAGAGCCAGTTGGCAAGAGGTGAAAGAAAAATTCTTATTTCAATGTGAAATACAAGCATTAACATCAGATGAAGCCTTCTGCTGTATCATGAGATAAGCTAGGAAAATCAAATGAAGAGGAAAGCAAGGATTTGATCCAGTCAGATTTAAGGTGATTGGAATTAGACCACTGATTCACACAGGGCATTGGGTGATAAGATGCCATCTAGGACCCGATTTTTGATGCACTGGTTCCTTCAGTCAGGTGGATGCCTGAGAGTGGTGGGATGCACTCAGGCTATTCTCAGTTTCAATACAAATTCCATTTCTGAGATTCAGTGTCTGGGCCCCTGTCCTGTTGTCCTCATTATTCTTCTAACCATCCATTAGACTTGTAGATCCACTGAACTGCCTTATTCTCTGGTCCGGCTATTTTATAATCTCCATTCCAGAGCTCTGCTGTTGAAATTTGGTTTACGTTGGCTGGATTGGGGTTGCTTCCTGTTCTCAGTAGGGTTGAATTCCATCTCCATAATGTATTCTGCATTACAGTTATGATGAAATCTATTTAAGAGTCCGTAACACATCATGTTAATCTCTTGATGCCTAGCACAGGTGAACTTCCAGTGGCTTCCACAGATATGCTCTGAGTCTTGACTGCATGGATTTACCAAAAAACCCCATAAAAATATATATATAAATGGTAGGGTGCTTTTTTACTTGCTGTTGTTTCCTTTAACTTCTTGTGTTTTTTTTCTATCTAAAACCTTATTTAAGGAACTTTCTAAGACTATATTCTTAGTTGCAAAAAAACTGAGATGTAAAAAGAGAAGGCTACCAGCTCTGGTGACTTGCATAGCGTAGACGTAGCCTAGGCTGTGTTTCCTGTTCCAGTTGTGTCCAGATAGACCTTTAATACTGTACAGAGACCAGTTAAGCAGAAAACTGCTCCTTGTAGTGCCCCTCTGTTCCCTCATTCATACTTGGCTTGGTTGAACAGAAAGGAGGTCTCAGGGAACGGTAATCTGTATCTGTGTGGGGGAAGAAAGAATAGATGTGGTGATCAAAATAATGCCCTGCAACTTTAGAAGCGCAGGCTCAGCTGGGAACTCTGTCTCTGACCTTGCTAAGTTGTGAGTGTCGTAGTCCTTCAGTGGCAGCTGAGAGCTATCTTTGTAGGTTTTGGCCTCTGAAAAAAGGAGTTGCTACCACGGTCTTAGATTCCAAGCAGTCATGAGGACACATGGAAGGGAGAAAGTCTTCATACTCTACAGACAACAAGGAAAATGCGGTTATTAGTTTTATCGGAGTAGACTTGTTAGCTGCAAGATGTTGCAGCATATCACTGCTAGATTTTGCACTGGGAACTTAGAGTCCTTTTTTTCTTGGCTGGATTTTCTTTGGCTTTCTGTTTCATGTTCTGTAGGGTTTCTGTTATTGAGCATTGTCCCTGCAACTGTGAGTTAGAGAACTCGCTTAATGTCACCTTCCTAATAGTAACACATGAATCCAGAAGCTGTGGCTTGAAAAAGAAGCCAGATTGTTAAGCAGTGTAGGGTATGTGAAATCGAAAGGTAGTTGCAACACAGGTGGCAGAAGATGAGGTTAGAAGTGTCGTAAGCCCAGAGTGCCACTGACGGATGCATGCACAGACTGAAAGCATGTGTTGGAAGTTGGATTTTCTCCTGCCTGATCATTTTCTTCTATCCTAGCAAACACATATCCATCCCCCACACAAGATGTGGATAAAAGCTAACTGCTTCTGCTGGCTGATCTGACAATTTTGCTTTTGTTGCTGCTACTGCTCGGTCTTATTCTTCCTTCTTGTCCCTCTTCTTGTTGCTTCCAGAAACCACGTACGCAAAACCCACTTGCTCTGCTGCTGAAGTGAAAATGCTATGTACAAATTTTTTTAAATGAACACTGATGAGTATTCTAGACTATTCAAAAGTACAAAGTCGGCCTTTCTGATGTAAAAAATACTTCTGGTGTAGTGGCTTTTTGGAACATAAATGTTTTACTTTCTTTAGAAACCATTCTGTTGTTTAAAAACTGACCATCTGAAAAACAATTTCCATCTGGAGCTGCACTTATTTGCTTTGGTGGTCCAGGGTTCTTAGTCTACATCCATGTAATGCAGTGAGGCATCCAGGAAAGGGCACCACGCTGCCTTGGAATGGCGCATATACAGTACTTCTTTGTAACATTCTTTCACCTCCAACCATTTCAGTCCAAGGACTTCCCAAGTTGGATGTGATTTCTGTGCACAGAGGAGAAAAGCAAGCATATTTTTACTAGGCTTTAATTCACTAGAGAGAGAGCCACATGAGCAGGGAGAGACAGGGAAATAGCTGAAGCAAATTTATCTTTCAATTGGAGGTGACATCCATGAAAAATGTTTTGTGCTTTTTTTGCCAGGCCAAGCTTTGCCTACCAATCTCTTCACAGCGTTAATCACAACTAAAAGGTTCTGTGGGAAACCTTTTGCTCTATGTTAAGAAATACTAATGAGGATATGGACTTAGTGTTTTGTCCCTCTTCAGAGGGTTTGCTCGCTGCAGACAGGGAAGGATGGCTGTCAACAGAGGGTTTTTAACCCTGGAAAGGAAGCAAGCACCTCCTGCTCACAAGATGTTTGTATTATCGTGCTGTTAAGGAGCCATAAGCATGAGGTCGGCAGCCGCTAACATTTCCAGTGGCAGAAGAGGCAGACAGCTTGCAAATGGCCTGACGTGCGGGCAGAGGACCTGTCTGTGCTCTCAGCTGGGGTCGGGATTAAGAAGAGCAACCTTGCGTGCAAATTCAACAATGAGAGAGAAGTGTGGTTTCCTCTGGCAGTTGCATGGTGGCACAGCAGGACTAGCAGTAACTGGACATCTTCGGTCTTGTGGTGGAGGGCAAGGTGTTTCCCCCCTCCTGGGCAGGGAAGGAAGGAGGACAGGACAGCACTGTCCAGGGAGGGCAGGGAGACCAAAATGTCCATTATAGGGTTGCAAGGCTGCCTACCTGGGTGAACTCTTTTTAGGTGCAGTGGATCCATAAGGCCCTGTGGAGAAAAAAGTTTAATGTGTTTGCACATATGAAAATGGTTGTTTTGTGTGCTTACGCCTGGAGCCTGAGTACAATGCAGATCTAACTGCCATCTTCGCCTTGCTTTTCAGATCAGAAAATGCCTGTCCTTACATGCCACAACCAGGAGTATGTAATCGCCTTTGGTGTGACCTCCTCATAAACAAATCCCGAATGATCTGGGGCCAGCCTGATACACAGCCAAAGGCCAAATCCCCAGAATGCAGCACTGGTTATTCTGTTTTATCTCCAACCAGTTTCTGGTTTGCCTTTGCACTAGTAACAGGGTGACAAAAAAGCTTTCTTGTCTTTTATTCAAACATCAGCATGTCTGCAGCACTCTGTAAATCAGGTGTGTTTAAAGCCAGGCTTTTCAGAATAAATGATGAGAGCTGAAATCTATTTAGAAATGGCGTTTGTTGCAGACTCAGAGCCATGTGAGTGTGCAGAAGCCTGCCTGTAGTCTTGGAGGCATTACTTCATCTGCACAGTGGCGGAGTGCTTCGGGGTATGTGCTGCTACTCACAGCACTGTCCCTTGAGCATGCGCTGGAGCTCTGCGGGCAAGGTTTTCTGAAGCACCCAGCCTTGGCCTAACCTTCCTCACATAGCAACGGATGGTACAATTTGTACGGATGCCAGTGAACAAAGAGCTTAAGCCTAGCACTGTGGAAAATTTTATACAGAGAGGTATTGTCGCAATAGGGAAGCATTGTCACTGTCATATTAGACCGTCTGATTCTTACCCATTCGTAAGGGAAGACTGAACCAAGCACTCAGACATCATACTAATGAGTGGAGAGAGAGAGATCTGAAATCCCTGCATGGTAAATGCAATAGCCAGCACAGTATTGTCCAAAGAAGGACCTCTGACAAAAGGTTTTCATTCACTGTCAAGTAATGACATAAAATATTGTGGTGTTCGGCGTGCGGCATACTGAGATGCTAACGATATATTAAGTTTAACAAGCTACCTGAACACGGCCTAACTAAACTTTGCAACTGTGTCACTGGACTTAAATGAGCGCATCAAAACAATGTTTATTTCTTGAGTTACGACCTTTATTAGTGGCAGAGCTAGCAAAACCAAGGAGAGTGCTATCACCTTCTGTCAGTTTTAAGTACCTTTTCTTTGAGAGTTAGTGCTGAGAGACATTTTATTTATATTAATCATCCCTAGCTGCGGTTGCAAATTGGATTTGGTTTGAATGAAGAGTTCGTCCGTTCAGCACAAACTCAGTAGTCGTTCAGTCTTAGTCTTACTATCGGGATCACTCCAGGCGCTCCATGCGCTTGTATTGCAAATCATCTTGCCTTTAATACCACACAAGAGTCTTTTGTGAATAAAGCCACAGTGTTAATCCATTCCTTGGCTTTTCAAGTTAAGTGCTTGTTAGGAGGTGAAGAAGGCAGCCTGTTGCAATGTGAATCCTGAATAGGAGACCCCGATTCCCTTGAAGTCAATGAATGAGGACAAAAGCAAAACTTCCAGGCTCCTCTGCAGTCCTCATTAGGGCAGTGCAGGCATCGCAGGCCTCCATGGGTACAGGTCAGGCAGAGCAGCTGCCTGAGCAGCTGCAGCCCTTATTTTGGCCCTTTCTACCTTCTTCCGCAAATCTACAGCTCCTGTTTACCTCCCTGCTCACACCAGTGTCGTGCAGTGACCCAAGGGAATGTCTCTTCTTTAACTACAGAGACCTAACTTTGTAGTTGTCTTTTTTTTTTTTTTTTTCTCACGTTGAATGTGGCTGAAACTCAGCATGTTATGTCTTTACTGTCAACGGAAAGAAAATTACCGCTGTCTCTGTGCCTTGAAGACACATCGCTCGTTTCTCATTATTCAGGGTAGTGCAATTTCTTCCATCTAGCTGAAGAAGAACAAGGAGGTTGTCAACCTTGTCTCATCTCCAGGTTTGGGAAAAATTTCCTGGGACCAGCAGACGGGGCATGGGAGAAGGGTGCCAGGGCAGCAGAGGGGTGGGCTGCCTGCCCTCCTTTCCCCCAAGTCTTACAACAGTCAGCTTGCTTTTTTTCTTTCCGCTCTCCCTGTCAATCACATCCTTTGTAATATCTAAATAAATCTGTGTCAGTCTCGGCTCAGGTTCTTGATCTCTGCTGAAGGGAGATCAATGTCAATGTCTCTGCTGAGGGACACCCAGGGCTGGTCGTGGCTGGTTCCAGATGTGTCTAGCCAGCTCCAGGCACAATGGTGGGTCCTTGGAGCCATCTGGAGCCATCTGGAACTGACCATGACCAGACCAGCCCCTCAGCTACAGCTGCAGCTGCCAAAACGTGTGGAAGGGATGAAGGGATTGAGAGCAGCCTTGAGGAGAAGGGCTTGGGGGTACTGGTTGATGAGAAGCTCAACATGAGCCAGCAATGTGTGCTCGCAGCCCAGAAAGCCAACCGCATCCTGGGCTGCATCAAAAGTGTGGCCAGCAGGTCGAGGGAGGTGATTCTGTGCCTCTGCTCCACACTGGTGAGACCCCACCTGGAATACTGTGTCCAGCTCTGGAGCCCCCAACATAAGAATGACGTGGACCTGTTGGAGCAGGTCCAGAGGAGGGCCATGAAGATGATCAGAGGACTGGAGCACCTCTGCTATGAGGACAGACTGAGAGAGTTTGGGGTTGTTCAGCCTGGAGAAGAGAAGGCTCTGGGGAGACCTTATTGCAGCCTTTCAGTACTTAAAGGAGCCTTCTGAGAAAGCTGAGGACAAACTTTTTAGCAGGGCCTGTTGTGATAGGACAAGGGTTAATGGTTTTAAACTAAAAGAGGGTACATTTAGACTAGATAGAAGGAAGAAATTTTTTATCATGAGGGTGGGGAAACACTGGCACAGATTGCCCAGAGAGCCCCATCCCTGGAAACACTCGAGGTCAGATTGGGCAGGGCTCTGAGCAACCTGATCTAGTTGAAGATGTCCCTGCTCATTGCAGGGGGGGGTGGACTAGATGACCTTTAAAGGTCCCTTCCAACCCAAATTATTCTACGATTCTATGAAGAAAAGGTGAAAACGCTGATGGAGCAGAGGAGTGAGGAAAAAAGAGTGAGGGACAGGAGAGGGAAGAGCAAGGGGGTACCAGCAGCACCAAACGGCATCCCAGGGCTGGAGCAGTCTGCCCTGACGCCTGTGGAGAGCCCGGAGCAGGAGGAAGGTGTCAGCAGGAAGGAGCGGCAGAGAGAAACCACCATCTCTAGTCTGTGTGCGGTGAAGGTCTTGGTTTCTCACTACCCGTGTCTATTTCACCTGGCAAAAAATCAAATTAATTTCCCCCCCAAGTCAATTCTGTTTTGCCCACGACAGCAATTGGTAAGCAATCTCTTTGTCTTTGCCTTGACCCATGAGGTTTCTCATCCTGTTTTCACCCCTGATTGAGAGGCTTGATAGGAGTTTGGCCCTTGGCTAAGGTCAGCCCACCACAATACTCTGCCAAGGAAGCACCTTTAACTCTCTAAATAAATACTTCTTTCATTCTTCGGGGCTCTGGTAGGATACTATAAAAATCTGATTTCAGATTTTCTTTAGCAGTGGGAAAAAATAATCTCAACCAAGCAAAAAACTGCTGAATCATTACTCAAGACGCAGAGGATACGGTTCTCTCCTCAGCTGTGTGAGCAAAGTCAGAGTAGCTGATCTCAGTCATCTGCCCTGGCCTTTGAACCCAAAACTTCCAACCAGTGGCTGCCCTGAAAAATGTGCATGAAGGCTGCCTGAGTCTTAAAGGCTTGTTGTTACTGATTTACATGAAACTCTTGTTCAGGAGTGCTTAAGGATTCTGTAAATGCTGGGACTACAGAGGCAAAATACGGTCCCTTTTCCCAAACAGTTCACACTCAGAGGCAGCAGTTCCCAAATGATGCTCGTTGGGAGGCCACTCTCAGGAATGGGCTGGCCGTGTTGACCAGATGTATCTCCCTCAGTGCAATCTCCTTCAGCACCCTGCTAACATCTGGGAAATGACCCCTGTGTAGCCAGTTCATGGTATAGGTGTTACTGAATCTTTTTTTTTCTCTTTTTTAAAGAAAAAGAACCTTTCTTCTAGGTGTTCTTGTAAGAATCCGACTAGCAGGAAAAATACCCTGAAATCAGAAGAGGCTCTTAAATACAGATTTTGCCTTTTTATAATGCAAGTTTAGACACAAAGCAAGCAGCAACTTTTTAAAGACCTGCTTGCTTGGATTTTTGCGTCCCCCCTGGATCTGTCATGAAGGCTATGTCCTGGTTAGAGGGCACGCTCTGT
Organism: Burhinus oedicnemus; assembly: GCA_008921705.1. Lineage (NCBI taxonomy): Eukaryota > Metazoa > Chordata > Aves > Charadriiformes > Burhinidae > Burhinus > Burhinus oedicnemus. The sequence goes on from VFFE01007614.1 coordinate 178,074, forward strand.
ACTCTTATCTGTGCAAGAGAACAGTAGACAGAGGCTGTGGTGCTAGCGTTAGCCTGCGCCCACAGGAGGCCCATAAATAGGTCTGGATTCGGGCAGTGATGCATGTCCAAATGCAGGCTCTGTGGTCTCTCCTATGTAGCCTTTGGCTGTGTTGCAGCGTGTCCTTTTGCAATGTCAACTACAGACAGTCTCTCGGAGCTTGCCGGTGGAAGGAGAAGCTGCATGTAATCCAGCCAGAGGTGTGGGTTTTCCACCTGGCGCCTGTCTGTATGGTCACCTACAAGCCATACTCTATATTGCTAGTATGTGACCCTCTGAAATAACCAAGTTTCAGCTTGCACACTGACGTGGAAATCCACCAACAGCCTCTACAGAAGTGCAAATTTCCAGAACAGGTGTGAAGTTTCTTGATAGTTGATGACAATAATACACGATTGCAATCAAGAGAGAGAGTTCAAATGGGACTGCTAAACATCTCTCAGCAAACACCCTTTGAACGCAATGGTAACGGAAGTGTTTTCACTGAGAGACAAAAAAGAGCAAAACTGCTGTAAATTGCAGCGATGTTGTAAAGGAATAGCAATAGGACATTGCTGTCTTCTTAAGCTGCTAGAAAATAGTAACTTAGTCTGGTCTCAATCACAGCTTGGGTCTCTAACCCCTTTCATCTCATTACCCTTGCTGAGCAAAAGATAAAGCAATTTCAAATTTCAAAACAGATCCCCTGTTGTCAGAGTAGGGTAATAATGCCTTCTCAAATCTAAAGTGGAACGTGCTTTTAAGTGGGTCACTCTTTATCTTCAGACTTTGCATGCCTTCAAATGCAAAGCTGGGCACCTGTCCCTACCCCTCCGGTGGTAAAAGAAAGCTTGACTGCGTGTGGAGAAGCTTTTGCGTCTGTCTGAGAAGGTGAAATCAGAGTGGAATGTCAAAACTTTTTTTAGTTTTATAGTTGTATTTGGAAACCAGCACAGCACATTAAAAGATCTCTTTGTGTTCGTATTTCAGTCCTTTCAACAATGCTGTAATGGAATTGAGAATGTCTATGAAAGTATGGTAAGATGTCTTTTAAAACTGGCATGATTGCTCACTGACAACAGGAAATACAGTTAGAGTCAACTGCCATTACAGTTAGATACTCAGTCTTGTGGCGGGTGGTTTTTTTTTTTTCCTATTGGGAAGGAGTAATGCATAATGCCAGTTTAGGAACAAGCATTATTTTGTTTTCAAGCTGGAAGAGAACTGACTATTTTTATTCTGATCATTACTAGTAATTGAATGTTAGCCTTCTTTCTTTCTAGCTTTGTTTCCATGCAGAAGAGACGTTTCTGGCTTTGAGAAATTTACAAGTCCATATACATAGCACGTAAAGCATAGTACTCCCATTGCATTGCTTTTGTTCAGACTTCAAGAAAAAAAAAAACACAGAGTGCTTTCAAATCCTCCATAAAAGAGTATTAATATTAAAACAGTTTTAAGATCAGTCTGCCCTTGCCAAAAGCATTTTAAAATATCTGAGTTATCTTTAATAAATTCTTTTTTTTTTTTCCCTTTCAATGAACAATAAAACGTATTGGAGATTGTTCTAAACTGAACCAAACAGAGCCTCAACCTTTGGTATATGTGCTAAGAGATCCAGGTGTAAGTCCAGTTATTTTTGTGAAGCTGTCATTGATTTTAGTGGGTGTTTTGTACGGTAATTGAAAGGTATATTGTGACCTGGAAAGGGTGAGTTACAGCCTTGCTGTGGCTAGGTGTAGACAGTTGCCTGAGCTTAGGCTGCCTGTAAAAAGCCCGGTACCAGACCTGTGAATTGTGTTCATGTCAGAACGGTAACTGACTGTAACTGGTTTGGTTCAGGTCCCGCCAAAAGAAAAACAAGGTAATGCAAAAGTCCATTTAATTTCTGTGTTTTGGACAGGTGGAATCTTGACTTTTCACTTTGCCTTAAAACAGGAGGAGCGTTTTCTTCTTGTTCAGGTTTGTCACGTAAAGAATTAGTTAAGGGGGACAACCTTTTGAACTTAAAAATCTGTCTTATAAGAGAACAGATCCACAGCTGTATTTTCTAGTTCTTCAGAAAGCTGTCCCTCTTTTGTGTCTCTTCCTGGTTTGCTTACGAAGAAAATCTTCTTACTCTATGTCATGGAAGAGATACAGTGCAACTAGAATAAGGTTGCACTTGTAGTTTAAATATTTTTCCAGGCAAGTAGCTAGATTAGTCAAGGCAGAATGGGATTTTTGCCTGACAATGGCCTTACTTGTTTGTGTTTGCAGTTTCTCTAATATGAATTAACAGTTCTGAGCTTCCGTGTTTGTGTATGTACTGGCTTCGAGACCCTTATTTTGTCCAAGCTGGCTGTGTAATTTTCAGGCGTGCTTACATTGCTGAACTTCAGAACAGGCAATCACACTACAAAAGTACTTGACCATCAGGTAGAAGGAAGGGAAAAGCTACGTGCTTTGTGGACCTCCCTAAAGGAGAAATAACTTGTGACAGAGAAAGAGGCAGGCTGGGTTTATGGTACTAGACTGAAATACAGGTTTTCATCTTCCCTTTGGAAATGAAACAACTGGGGAACAGATCACGTCTGCCTGCTCCCTCTCGGGACGGGTCTTAGACAAGAAATCTGTCCTCACCTCTGCCACAGGAAATCCCATTTCTTGGCTTTCTCCAGCCCATGATTCCATCCCCAGCTGCCCTGTTGTGTCCCTTGCTGCTTGGTGGCACTGCTTTGCCTCGAGTGTCACAAGGGGAAATTACATCTCAAAATACACTCCTTTGTGCTAACCTTATCCCCCAGGAAATGTAGTGCAAGCCCCTTGTCCACGTGCTGGCTTTTGGCCTCGGGTGTGGGTTCCTGCAGGCCAGTGCAATTCCTTGGTGACTGCCTGGGGTAACACGGTGCCTGTGTTTCAGTCCTGCCTCTGCACTGGGGAATGAAGGGATTTTAACTTGGGGTTGCTTCTCATGCTCAGGTTTAAGCAGAGTAGTTCTGATCCAGGGCTGCTGAAATAGAAAAGGGGAGAAAAGAGGATTTTGTATAGTTATGTGTGGTTAACTTAATTCTTTTGTATTTCGCTTCAATAAGAAAAAAAAAAATTCATATAGGTTACATTACTTTCATTTTAAAACATGGAGAATCTTATCCCACTGATTTGATTGGAAGCATATTCCAATGCAATATCCCTGGGTGGGTAATACATTCGTTATGTTTCCTTTGGGCATAGTACACTGGATCTTGTGAATGGTACTTTCATGGGAATTACCTGACAGTTAGGTAAAATACCTTTGATGGGGTGCATAAATGTTATTATGCCAGGAAGATAACATACAGCAGAATGACTGTTCTCAGAAAACAAAAAATTTTGCATTTTGAAAATGGCAAATTTGACTTCGTCTCCTCTTTGGCGACTCTGCAGGGCAAGCGAATGCAGCCAACAATGGCATCTGCTGCAGGACTGACAGCGTGGCTCTCGCAGCCGGGAACTGAATCCTTTTCTTTTATGATGTGTGAATTAGGTGCCTGGTGCTTTTTGTTTTTTTGTTAATAAGGCACAATGTAGGGTATTGGGAATGCCCAAAATAAAGGCATTTAGGCGATGCCAGAAGTAAAGCGCATTTCCAAAGCAAAAACCCAGCAGAAGACAGAGGTCTGCTAAGTGTAGATTCTTTGTAAGCTGCACAGATGGCCCAGCCTCCCAGCAGCAGCAGGACGGGAACAGCACTGTGTTTCCTTACGGCGCAAACAGTGATGACAGCCTTCTTCAGTCCTCAAACCAGGCTGAGGAGTAGCCCTGAAGGGAAACCCGTTGCAGCTGGGAGATGTAAGGAATGCAATCAGTGCGATGTGAATACTTGCACAACGCAGCTGTAATTAACAGCTTTTTATATTTATGGACCTTGTTAATGAACTGTAATGATGAATTGCAGTTCAACGAATTTCCAGGAACCTGTAATGGAGCAACAGCAAGCACATCCGTAAGACTTCTGGTATGTCAGAGTCGTCTAGCCTTTGTCTGAGGAAGTTAGACTTTGGCACTGTGCTGCACACTGTAGTCTCTTCGTGATGAATACGCTTTGGGCACTGTGCCAGGGTGTAATTATTCAATATGATGAAGTTGAATGCTATCTATTTATCCTGTTTGTCCTTCAAAACTCACCCTTTCATTTTATTTTCCCACATGCGAAATGAAATTTAGTGTGTGTTGTTATTTGAATATAATACTACACTTCATGGTATTAAATTGTACAAAAACATTTGCAGTTGATAAGCTCATTGCCAACTGTCTTTGAAACGCCCTAATGGAAAGAAAAAAGGAGGTTTGTTACTACTAATGGGTCCACATAGAAAGAAAAAAAACTGTGTCTCACACCAGTGAACTAACAGGTGACTTAATAAGGCCATGATCTGAAACAGAACAGACTAGAATACATTGACTAAAAATCAGCAGTTTTGCTCGGTCAGTACAATAGCTTAGGGGCAACATGGTTTGTTTTTGCTTTTAACTAGAATGGGGCTTTACATTCTATACCAATTACAGGATTACTTTTTTTTTTAGAATAGAGAAAGTTGCTGACATTTAAAAACAAACCAGCACAGAGCATGATCTGGATGCACTTTGTGAGAAGCTGCATTCTCTAGCAATTTTTGCCACAGTTAATCTGAACTCTTTCATCTGGTTGCAAAATAACTGTTAGTGTGAGTAGGCAGTGTCCCTATCTAGTGCACATTTTGCAAAGATTTATTTTCCTTTGTTTGAGGGAGAATACAGCAATGTAACTTTCACAGAGCATGAATTAACTGATTTTTATTCAAATACATGGGAAGGTACCTGTGAAAAAATGAATCAAAAGTGATTTAAGCAAGTGAGTTGATATTATGTCTCTTAGTCACTTTTGGCAGTACCTTAGTAAGTGGTTCCATCAAGATTTCCCTTGGAGTCCGGTTTTACTCAGGGTGTCACAGTCTGGCTATTACCTTCTTAGACTTGACCATTTACAGTAATTTAGGAATACCGTGAAATTAGCATTTCACACCTTGATGCCAGCGTAACCTGTCCTGCACCGTCACTTGCCTTTAGTTCAGTAGTTTGGACAAAGAGCAAGATGAGTTCTGGTTGTGTAACTGAGGAGAAACATACAGAAAGTGGTGCTGTTCCACGAGCTGCACAAGTTACTGATCGAGGCAGAGAGGTAGACTTAACTGGAATGGAGAAAGAGGGAGTAGCAGTGTACGGTGGGGTTTTCTTTGGGGTTGGTTGTTTTTTGGGGGCAGGGTCTTTTTTCCCCCAGACGTTGAGCTTGACCTTTTTTTTCAGGCATTGTGGAAAGAAGGGAGTCTGTGTATTTAAAAAATAATTAAAAAATCTGACTGCGATTTAGAGGCTGGTACAATAGAGAATATGTGCTGTATATCCATGTTTTTTCTCAGTATGGTATGAAATTTTTTGAGCTTGAGTGAGAGTTTTGCTTTGTGCTGTCACAACTTACCCTTTTAACTTTGGTGGTTGTCTCCAGTGTGTCAGACAAGATAGGAGCAGTCACATAAGCAGGGCTGCAAAGGACTTGCTTTCTCTGTTGTTTTTGGGGTTTTTTTCAGCAATGTTAATGCTAGTAATGGTTCACAAGAAGCCTTGTGCTGCAATAATGTTGTTGACTACTCTGAATTTTCTACTAAAATAGCTTGGGAAAAAAACATCTTACCATTCTCTAAGAGGTCTGTAGTGAAGAAAAAGAGTCTGATATTTTTTAGTATGCCAAAACACACACAACCACTTGGCTGCACTTCACTCAGCTTTATGGCAGTTGAGTAGCCATAGCCTAGCTGTTGTAATGTGCTTCTCCTTTTTGTCTGAGGGTTAAAAGTGTAGTAGCGAGGTGGGGGTTGATCTCTTCTTCCAAGTAACAAGCTATAAGATGAAATGGCCTCATGTTGCACCAGGGGAGGTTTAGATTGGGTATTAGGAAAAATTTTTTCACTGAAAGGGTTGTCAAGCACTGGAACAGGCTGCCCAGGAATGTGGTTGAGTCACCATCCCTGGAGGTATTTAAAAGACCTGTAGATGCGGTGCTGAGGGACATGGTTTAGAGGTAACTTGGCAGTGTTAGACTGATGGTTGGTCTTGATGATCTTAAAGGTCTGTTCCAACCAAAATGAGTCTGATTCTGTGATTCTGTCTAGCTTACAGAATTCTTTGGACAAGTTTCTTTAGAATTAAAAAATGCTGAATTATGAAAAATAAAATGTCATGAAGCTCAGAGATGAAGTGATGTGCCTGAAGTCAGTCACCGGTCTGTCAGTGCAGTGCCGGCGGTAGGAACAGATACCGTCTTTTCAGCATCCCAGTCTGGTGTCTGAAATGTGTGGAAAGAGCAGGCCTTTCAGAAGACGTGCATGGCATTGATTTTGAGAGCGGTGACCTCTACCAGCGGAGGTGAAAGCCTTGTGCATTAATCTTCTTCCCTAGCAGCAGCAGGTCTCCATCAATTGCACGGGCGGGAGGACTCAAGGCTGCTGTCGCTGGGTGAGCAGCATGAACAGATGTAAGCCTGGAGACACTTGGTTATGTTGTTCGTCGGTTGGGTTGGTTTTTATTTGAATGCGTTGCAGAAAATGTGCTGGCTCAACCATTTCCATGGAATGCCAAACAAGTCGGAAAAGCAGAGGCCTTACAGTAACAAGAGGGAGTGGTAAATAAAGGTGTTCAAGAGCTTCTTCATCAAGCATCAAACACGTAGAGCTGATGGATTATTCATTTTCCTTTGTCAAATGTAAAGCTGTTCTTCTAAATAAATAGCCACTTCTTTGTATTGTAATGAAATGTGGAAATCTGAACACTGTGATATTTAGCAAATGCCACTGGCGTTTCTTTCATGCATGGAGAAGACATCTCTCCTCTCAGGAAAGCTGAGACTTGCTGTCTCTCTGCTTGTGGAAACAGAAGTGCTTCCAGTGAAGCTGTTAAGAACCCTGTTCCTTAAAATCCAACTCATTTCGTGAGATACATTGGCATCACTTAAGCTTTTCTCACGATATATTTTACAGTTGGTCACTTCTGGCTAGGGATCAAGGGAGAAAAAAGTCTCTGTACGTGAAAATGCAATCCTGAACCTCTGGACCTTAAAATTGGCTGTTTTAAGAAAATTGCACCCTGAAAAGATACACAATTTCCAATGCAGAATGAAAACACAAATTTACTGGTTTGCCAAGTTACAGTATGTCCTTTTGGTAGTTCTATTTCTTGATCTAGTGCATGGATGTTAGAGAATCCTTGCCATCTTACCTCTGTTGTGCTGTTGAGAGGGAGGGGGAATCCTGATTTGAGATTGAGAATCTTCTAGTACAGAAAGGATGGGAAATCACAATATGGAACAATGCTGTAACACAAACTTGGTATGCAAATGCCATAATGTGAAGAAATTTCCTTGAGTAATTCAAAAGTGAATATAAACAGAGCGAAATACATAGAGATCTCAGACTGACAGGTCTTTGTTGGAATTATTAATATATAAAGCAAAACGCTAACTCAGATAATATTTTCACACCCTTTGATTTTCAGTAGAACTTAAATTTTCAAAATGTCATCCTTGCTAACCTCCCTAAAGATGTGAAAATCCTACAGTCGCTCATAAGAATTAATAGCAAAATTTGCTTGTATACAGCTTCATAATGTTATCCCATCTTTTGAGTTCAGTCCCATGTTATCCAGATGGGGCGTGGTAAGGGGTTGCACAATTCTGAGTAATGTGCCTTTAACGTTATCCCACACCTGAGGTTTGAGCCTTGTAGTGAAGCTGGAAAGTGTGCGTTCTAGCTGTAGAATATCTAAAAAGATTAATTCCTTGTGTTCTAAAATTGTAAACTACAGCATTTCCATGTTTACTGCTGAGTTTCTTGCATCGTTAACAAGAAGCATTTCTGGGAAGCTCCACACTGCCAGACGCAGTTCTTTCTGGAAGCACTGTGTGTCGAATTTCACAGGATGTGGCTGATACCTTGATCAAGTATAGTCTTATCAGCTGACAGGTATTATCTATAGAGGAAACAGTGGTGTTGTACTGAATATAGTCCTGTTGTGATAGCTATTTTTCCAACTGATTTCAGCAGGCTCAGGAAATGTCTGTTGTGTAATGACCTGTACAATCAATGGCACCCTTTTCAAAATGTCAGCATCTGTTTCAGACCTGAAAAAAACCTTTGTTTGTGTTCTAATTGCAATTGCATAACTAATAGAAAAGAATAGATTTGTTGTTCAGAAATTCCACTCGGAAACAGTGATATGACTTCAAAATGAAATGGCTTAAAAAAGTAAAAGTGGGGGTAGCATGTTGCTGTATTCAGAAGTGATTTGCCAGGTATGTGAATGTACTTACGCAATTGCTCTGATTTTTATAGAAAACATTAATAAAGATTGATGTACTCCACTGTGACTAATTACTGTATCTGTTGGTTCCCAAGACAGTGAGCTGACTGAAAGCATAGCTGCCAGAAGTCAAAATTTCTTTTTCTCTTTTCTGCTCTGAAGTTCTCCTAGTACCTGACTAATACAAACTTGCTTATTATACCTTCTATTTAGGACAGGAGGGCAGTAGGCACTATGTGGCTATAAAGGAAGATAGTTATTTGAAAGAATTGTGTTACTTGTTGTCATTGGGTTGCCTGGCAACCACATCTGAGTTTACAGACCATGACTTAAGATGATAAGTGAATCTTTAGGGTGAAAAATTTTACATCTTCATTATTCTAAAGAGATATGTACAAAATGTTTATTATTTACTACTGTCTGCTTAGTTACAGCTGTCAGAAAGGCAAATCAGTGATAAGAACACATGGGATGGAGTGCCTGCCAGCATATTCATTTTTACTGGAATGTATACCAAAAATCTCGATTTGTTTGAAACCTTTGTAATTTCTCCTAAAATAAGAACAAACTTGGAATGACATTCAATCTGTTTTTATTACTTGTGTGGATTTTTTTCCAGTCACTGTATTTATTGTATTTTTTCCACTGTTACCTTTTTCACTTTACTAGAGAGCTGTGATTTAAGGAAAGAATGCACAATAAAAGTGGAAAAGATTAAACAAAAAATTGGCACATGAAAGACATTTTTCATAAAATTGTTTGGTAAAAAATGCCCAAAATGTAAATATTTTTTCCACACCAGCAAAAAATGGCAGGCTTTCAATTGAGGAAAATTTCATGAAAGCCTGTTCCAAATTCTTTCTTCCCTACTTTTTTCTTTGTTTGGAAAACTTCCTGGACAATACTTGAGCTATACAAACCGTTAGTCAGAAAGTAAAGATTAGCTAGCACTTTGTACAGAGCAGGCACAGGGAAAGAGGAGCACTGGGTTCATCCAGTTGCCATCCCCAGGCTGGCAACTCAACATATGAGCATGTGAATATCATGTTTGTTGGAAATAAGTGTAACAAAGCTCTGTGGGAAATCTTACAGAAAAGAAAGGCTGTATTTATTTACAAAACCTCCGAGTAAGTTGGTTTTACTTGCATTCATTCTCTCATAGTTCTCATTTACTCATGTTCTCACACCCACGTATTTGCAGGCACCTAGACCTGCATTCCCAAGTAGTCTGTCCAGCACCACTTGTGTGCCGTGCACAGGACAAGGGCAGCCGGTGTCTGACATTGCATTACGTCCCTGGGGTCGTTCTGGACTGGAGACAGCACAGGAGGTTTGGGACAGGTCTTTCATAACCTTTAGGAGGCTGCACTTACTATGGAAATGTCTTGTGCATCAGGATTTTGCTTCCTGTGGTTTCATTAATCTCAAACAAGGTTGCTGCTCATTGTTTGTTTTCCTTTGTTTGTTTGGAATAATTGTCTGTTTCTGTGGTAGGGTATTGGAAGGACATTCTTCAGTTATTGGAGTAATGGCATAGGCAATATTGCTCTGTCCTGTTGCCATCTTACTGATGTGGGGATGGAGGTCATTGGTGCTGTGGTTGTGTCGGAGTGCAACCTTCTGGGCTTGGCAGAAGCAATTTGTTCCCTACTTTTGCTTTTGGAATTCATATCCATTCTTACCTATACAGGGTCTCCTTTTGTTTATTCCTGTACATCCAGACACACACGTTTATATTTTTAGGTCATTTATAGCAGCCTTAATGCTTCTGTTACACGTACAGATGTGTTCAGTCTAGCTGGCCATCCCAGACCTCTGTCAGTACACCAATTACTGCACTGTTTCTCAAACTTTTCTAAATCAGAGCATTAAGCACGTTGTTCCCTCCCTCTCTCCCTCCCTCTCTCTCATTTCTTTCTTATGGTATAATCCTTTTCCAGGAAGACCTTTGCAGAATCTAGTAATTTAAGAGAGTGCTATACCTGGAGCTCTGAAAGCATTTTACAGCTCTTACTTCTGATGTATCCAGATACTAATTTACAAGAGTGTGTACTGCACTTTTGGCTATGTCAGCAGAACACAGAAAAGGTGAATATATTTAGAAAGAGGCTTCTTTTATTTTTTCTTGTCTAATTTTCATGGTAGCATAGTGGTGGGGTACCGGACTTGGATGTGGGAGACATGTCTCCTACTCCCCATGTTGCTTATCTCCTAATGGGAACCGTAGTTCAAAAATTAAGAATTGTACTTATTACTGTGGTGATTTGGTATGTTTCTCAAGGGTCTGTGAGTCTGTAAAATTAGGAGAGAAACATTTTGCCTGAAACACTTAATCTCCTGTAGCAATTTTTTTGTTTGCTTCTTAATTATGAAGTGCCGCCTTCTTCGTGATGATCCTTGCAAGTTTCTAATCATATGGTGAGGCAGAGCAGTTTTGCAGATTGACCCACCTGGAGATGTACGTTATTTCTGCTTTGGGTCTTTATTTGTTTCAGGGAATTTTTTTCCATTTTAGAAGCAAGATTTTATGGATTGGTTTTCTGTGTCACGTCCCGCACAACATCCTTGTCTCTGAATTGGAAAGACATGGATTTGATGGGTGGACCGCTTGGTGGATAAGGAATTGGCAAAGAGTTGCAGCCCATGGCTTGATGCCCATGTGGCAAGCAGTTCCCCCGGGGTCGGTACTGGGACCGGTATTATTTAACATCTTTGTTGGCAACATGGATGTTGGGATTAAGTGCACCCTCAGCAAGTTTGCCAACGGCACCAAGATGTATGGTGTGGTTGACATGCTGGAGGGAAGGGATGCCATCCAGAGGAATCTGGACAGGCTTGAGAATTGAGCTTGTGTGAACCTCCTGAAGTTCAGCAAGGCCGAGTGCAAGGTCCTGCACGTGGGTCAGGGCAAGCCCATGCACAAAGACAGGCTGGGTGGAGAAGGGACTGAGAACAGCCTTGAGGAGAAGGACTTGGGGGTGTTGGTGGATAAGCAGCTGAACATGAGCCAGCAATGTGCGCTCGCAGCCCAGAAAGCCAACCGCATCCTGGGCTGCATCAAAAGAAGCATGGCCAGCAGGTCAAGGGAGGTAATTCTGCCCCTCTACTCTGCTCTGGTGAGACCCCACCTGGAATACTGTGTCCAGCTCTGGAGCCCCCAACATAAGAAGGACATGGACCTGTTGGAGCAGGTGCAGAGGAGGGCCAGGAAGATGGTCAAAGGGCTGGAGCACCACTCCTATGAAGACAGGCTGGGAGAGTTGGGGTTGTTCAGCCTGGAGAAGAGAAGGCTCTGAGGAAACCTTATAGCAGCCTTCCAGTACTTAAAGGGTGCCTACAGGAAAGGTGGGGAGAGACTCTTGATCAGGGAGTGTTGCGATAGGACAAGGGATAATGGTTTTAAATGGAAAGAGGTAGATTTAGGTTAGATATTAGGAAGAAATTATTTACTCTGAGGGTGGTGAGGCACTGGAACAGGTTGCGCAGGGAAGTTGTGGAGGCCCCATCCCTGGAAGTGTTCAGGGCCAGGCTGGATGGGGCTTTGAGCAACCTGGTCTAGAGGGAGGTGTCCATGCCCATGGCAGGGGGGTTGGAACTAGATGATCTTTAAGGTCCCTTCCACCTCTAACCAATCTCTATGATTCTGTGATTTCCCTAATAAATTCAATGCTTTTGCAAAAGAAAATCTTAATGCTGACTTAATAAGTTTGGGGTTGGGTTTGGGGGGTTTTTTTGTTTTGTTTTTTTTTTTAGTTTTATTTGCAGGCTAAATGCTTGGAACATAGGGGTAAGAGCTGATCTTAATGAACATTTACATTACTCCCATGAACATACATAACTTCCATGCTGGATTTTATTCTGAAAACTTCTATAGTGATGAAGCCTCTGTTTTAAATGAGCTTGTATGTCTTGCATGAGAGGGCTAATATTACTTTAAGGATCTTTAAGTACATGTCCCGTATATGGTAATCTTTCGCTGTTTAAAGACTGACCTGAAGTCTGAAATCAGCTGGAGCCTTCGCTATGTCCTCATGACTGTCAGGAACCAGCAATGCAGCAGGCAAGATTTAGCACACTCCCAGCAGAAGGCAAGGGAAAGATACCCGAAACTTGCTCAGTGACACTTGGGATTGCTTTGTATTATTACACTCCTATAGTATGCTGTAAAACTTGGGATGGCAGCTCTTGGTCAAGGAAAGCTCATGTTGCTTTCATTAATGTGCTACAGGGTGTATAAAGGCCTACTTTACCCCACATAATACGTAATCTCTTTGTACCATTTGTGGCACTGCAGGTGCAGTTGTTCATGAAACATCACATCCTGTTCCTTCAGTGCATTGGTGTAAACACAGAACAACTGCAGATGTCACCGCGCTCATTTTACAGTTGTGTTAATGCAGTTCTGAATTACATCTATGGGACAGAGGCTGCAATGATGCTGCAGTTCACAGAGAAAGATTAAGGTGTGCTTTTAGCTTCAGTGAACAATGCGATGAATAAAGGTGATAATATAAATTGAGAGCAAGTTTTATACTTTGCCTCCATTTAAAGCAGCTGGGGCTGAGCAGACCCCTGGAATGCAGTCTGCTAGCTCACAGGCTTTGTCTTCTTCAGGCAAGTACTTTTTCACTGTCTGAATACACTAGATGCAGAAATCATTAGTACTGACAGAGTAAGGTCTGCAAAATGATTATGTGGTAATGAAAACAAAGTAGTAGGAAAAAGTGCCATTGCTGATGACAGGCAAATGATCAGCATTTGGAAATGGCACTCCAAGAGAATCCTGGATTACTATCCTTTAGTTCTTCATTGTGATGGCAAATGCTTAAAAAAAAGCACCCTGCCTTTTTATAATCAGGACTTTGTTGTGTTTGAAGGACTTCTCAATTCAGAAGTTGAGCATAGAGACATGGAGAAAAAGAGGGCAGAAGTAAAGAACATTCAGGTTATCCAAAGAAGCGGATGGGAGCTTGTCTGTATGCAGCAGTTCTTAAAAGAAAAACCGAAGCCTTAAGAGTCTATTAACAGTTTCTTTAATCTCATTTTGATTGCTCAGTAGTATCTGATGTTATAGTTCATTAAACAACTGAGCCTCTGTACTGATTTTCTGAAAACTGCTGTAAAACACACCTTAATATTCTAATTCCTTTGTTTCTAACTGCTTTTTTGCCCTTTCAGTTACTCCTGAGGCTGAGCAAATATTAATAACCTCAAGTAACTTTGTCTCAGTTAGCTTAAATTGGAAAGTCTTACCCCTTTGTTCCTGCTAAAAGAGTCTTCATTGTTGGTAATTCATCAAAGAAAGATATTATGCCTCTCGGAGACCAAATCTGGTAAGTTTTAAGACCACCGAGTGTAAAGAATCCAGTATTTTATACGTAAATACTTCTCCTTGGAGCATCTAACAATAATGATAAGGAAAATCTGAGAAAGTGAAAGACTTACAGGGTCCAGTTTCACTTTCAGGAAAGTTTTGCAGTTTTCTCTATTACAGAGAAAACAGTGAGTTTTTCTATTACAGAGGAAACTCTTTAAGGTTATTCTTTAATTACAGGTCTGATCTGGCCTAAGGTCTGGCAGTGAAGGTTCTTTCTTGGCTTGAAGGAGGCTGAATTTCATACTGAGTATCAGAGCTGGAGTGATGCTGAGCTCCTGCAGGTTCTCCTGGCATTGCCGCAGTGCCCGTCTGTTCATACCACATGGCCCAGCATTTGGTTTATGCTACCTTGGCTAAATGAACTCCTGGGATTTACAGTGTGGCTTCCAAGAACAAGAATCACGTGTGAGATATGGCTTTAAAGGTTCGCACATTTTAGTTTTTAAAATACTGAGCTTGGGGATGTTATTTTGCTTACTGGCAAGTTTTGTTTCTGTCTTCTGGGGGGTGTTTCAGGGCAGGCACAAAACCCACAAATCTGACTCTTCAGTTCCCTGTTGCTGACAGTAAGGATCATAGTAGGTGTTAAGATGGTTGTTATCAGTTGCAACGCAATGGGAATCTGGGTTCCTTGCAGGGTGGAATAAGTTATGTCACCATGACTCTGAATGTGCCCTCAAGGTGACAGATTCATGACTTTATGCAGTAGAAACCAGCATAACGCAAAAAAAGGGATGTGTTTAACACAAGGTTATTCATATGAGAAATGTACCGAGATGTCTTTTATCTTGCTGCAAACAGCTGAAGCTGGAAAAGGATGCAAAGCTTAGCTGTTACTGAACCTGATGGTAATTTGGCCTTGAGTGTAACTAAGGCCTAATATATTGTTCAGTTTGAGTCCTAAACACAACCAGAATTCTAGGATAGATATGCTGTCAGATATGTAGATGTCTCTCCTGCCAGTTTATCATCAGAAATGGGCAGCAGCTGCTTTTAAAAGGTTTCCGGTTTCCAGTGTTGGAGAGCATTTTCCAAAACATGAGTGTAAGAGATGTATCAGTCTCCTTGATTCAGAAATCTGAAATTACGATGCTGCTAACTGCAGGATTAAAAAGTGAGGGAAACAACCTTATCCCCAGCTCCTGGGAACTGATTTGGGGTTTGGCTCATCAATGACCATTTCTGCGAGGCAGGGATGGCGGTCACCTCAGGTCATGCCTCTGTCAAAGAGGATGGATGGGCAAAGGCCTCATTCGATGTTTCTTTCTATACATGCAAAATCTAGGGACTGCCTTGATGTGGGGCAGACTGGTGCCTTGCTTATTCAGTCCGAAGAAAATAAGGAAAGATGAAGGGATGGAGGGACAGGAGGAAGGGAGACAGGGAGGAAAAGCCAGAAGAGAGGGTGGAAGTGTGTTTTCAAGTAAGACACAAATAATGTTAATAGGAATAAATATAAGATCTTTGTATCAATGCAGAGAGTATTTAGAAAGACCAAGATGCATGGCATACGTAGAGTCCTTTGTTTTGGCTTTCTTTGTTTTTGTTAAAGCATTTTGCTTGCTGGCAGTTTCAAATCAAATTCTCCAAGGAGAACTGTAACAGGAGTAGAACAAGCAGAGAATTAAAACCTGGTCCCAGAGGTATATAGCCTCCATTTCACTTGTCAGGGAATAGCAAGGGGGAATATACTATGCTTGGGGAAAGGTGAGTTGTTTTCTGTTTGCCATGATGCACAGCAGCTGAAAGAAGTAGTCTTTTTCACTGACTTTTGAGGCAATAGGTTTACAAATACCAGCCAGAAGAACCTCTCCATTAGTCAAAACTACATTTGCAGAACAACTTACCCTTTTAGAAAGTGATCACAGAGTGTATTTGTTTTTCTTTTAACAGCCCTCCCTCTGCTTCCTAGAACTGAACTGAATAGGAATCATAAAATATTCATGCTAAATATAGACAGAAGGCACATTCAGCAACGCAACTAAAGGTTTACTGAGCTTGTGCTTATTATTGAGAACCTGTGAAGTCCTGAATATTTAAACTGATAAGAGAAATGTGAAAAAAATTACTGTTTGACGTACTCAGAAAACCCTGTTGATCCACAGAGAACATGTATAAACCCTCAAGAGGAAAGTGGGAGAGAGGAGAGAGAGAGAACATATATGCTTGTATGTTTAATTTTGTGTTTTGAAAGTTAGAGCTTGTTCAGTCTTTCAGGGGGTTTTGTTGGGTTTTGGTTGTTTGGCTTTTTTTCCTAATTAAAAAGTTTTTGCCCATAATAAATTTACAAAATGTTCAAGCTGAAAATTAAAATGACTGTTTTGAAAACAAAAAGTTCCACAGATTTGAGTTCCTTCTGCCTCTGACTTCCTTCCTTTCTCCTTTTCTCTGACAAGCACAAACAAAACATACTCTCTGTCAGCTTCGGATGGTAAAAAGGGGTTTAAAAGTCCAAATAGCTTTCTGTTGAAAAGTTCTGGTTTTGAGAAGAATGCTTTTGCAGAGTTAAATTCTTCCTAACTTTCATAGCACTATGTAATTGCAGTATATTCTCTACTATTTTACATGTTGTAATTTTAGGTGAGGTTTCCCCATGGCCCTTGGGAGGACGTTTCACCGTCTACAGTGTGCAAGCCTATGCTTACACATGACAAAAAAAAGAAAGCATGCAAGGAAAATGTAGCTGCTGCAAGTCTGAGGTTGACAACAAGTTGATTTCTGTCACCTTCTTGTTTTCACTGCCAGTGTAGGGAGCAACTGACTATTTGAACAGCATTCTTTAGCTCATTACTTCAAGGAACAGCTATCAGTGTCTACAGCCTGAGAAGTCTCTTTGGTATAGGCCACTGAAGGCTATGATAGTGACACACTCATTTGTGTGTGCCTTTTGTGTCTTTTGGCTTAGAAAATAGCACTTTTTAAACCATATTAAGTTTATCCAAACTGAAGGTGAAACAAAGGCATCTGTTCTGTAAAACTACTGATTTTAACTAAATAATTTTCCCTTCACACCGTAGATTTGTTGGTCTGTGTGTAAACAAAAGATAATTTTATAAGATAGTGTGGGTAATGGGACTTACTTTCGATCTTTTGTTCTACTGCAGTATTGTACTAGCAGGTTGAACTGACATTCCCCCTCACACTTCTCCTCCCAGTTAGACCTTTGTGATTGTCATCATAACTGGAGGACAGCAGGTTTTGTTAGTCAGATGCCATTTTAGTAAATGTGGATGAGAGAATGAAGGCATTTGATTTGTATGGAGATAAACGGCATAATAATCATGTTTCACTCCAGCGGTTTTAAATCAGCTAGGCAGCCTGTTCTTGGCCGCTCATATCCTGAGCTGTCTTCTGCCATGTCTCAAAACAAAATGCCATTTATCAAAGTGATGTTAAAACCGCCATTCTTCTATGCGTGCATCAGCACTGAACTTGTCTGTGGGGCTGGTCAAAACAGCTGAGCTCCAACAGAAACATTTCTGATTGCACTACTATGCCTAAAAACCGAAAAGCCTTCCTGCATTGCATCCACAGAAAGCCAGCCAGAGATCTGTTAACACCCAGAAGAAAATGCAAGCATTCCCATTCTTCTTCTCATCTGCAAGGACCATGCGTGTAACATCGTGTGTTGATGATAAGGTTGTACAAAATGGGTTTGCAGAATTATACTTCATGCTTGTCTTAAAGCCTTTGCTCCCGGAGTCCAGTGGTTAAATGATCCCTGTCTCTCTCTCTAGCTTTTTAAGTCCTATGCACAATGCTTTCAACAAAAAGCTTTGTGATAGGAAGATGTGCATTCCAAAACCTCAACAAACAGGAAAAGATGAATCAACAGTGATATATTAAAAATAATAATTTTCAAGGAAGCATCTTTCTCATGATTCTAGAATGCCTGTTTGTCATTTCTTACCGAAGAGTCCTTGAAAGCGCATCCAGCTTGCTTTGCCCCATTTCAAAGTTGTTCTAAAATATTTTGATTTATGGATAATCATCAGCTTTCCTGACTTAGGAACAAAATCAATAACAGCAAATAAAGCAAAAATTAGTGTGGAAAATGCATTGGAGAATAGAGGACATTTAAATCAAAAACAAGTTGAAATATCATGGGAGAAGATACAAGGTCCTGGGTACTACCAAACCCTATCATACCACTTAGTGGCATACTCTGTGACTAGTAACTCCAGAATGAATTAAAAAAAAGTTAAAAAGAAAGAACCATTTCAGACTGGTAATATTTTTTTTTTAATTCATCAGTGTTGTGGTTTGGGTCAGATTGACCCAATCAGGTGGAACGACAGATGCTCTCTCTCCTGCTCCGCTTCCGAAGGGAGGGAAGAGAGAGAGAGAAGAAGAGAGACTTAAGAGCTTAGAAGGAACTAAGCTACTTTAATGAAATATTAATAATAAAATAATACAAAGAAAATAATAAAATATATACAAAACCGTTCCAAGCTCCCAGGATGACAACCACATCACCAGCAGGCACTGGGGAAGTGAACGGACCCAGTGACGGACGGGAACTAGATTCCGGATCTGGATTCAGGATCGGGATCAAAGGCAGATACAGAGACAGAGTCCTCCCAGGACGCTGGCCATTGAAGAAAGAGGCTGACCCTTTGATCCCTCAGCTTTTATACTGAGCATGAGGCAGATGGGATGGAATACCCTTGTTGGTCAGTTTTGGGTCCCCTGTCCTGTCCGCTCCTCCCCACAGGTGTAACCCCTCTACGCTTTTCCGCTTCCGACCCTCCAACGGGGCAAATAACAAAGTTGGCTGGCCTTGGGTGTTATAGCAATAAGTATAAGCAAGAGCCTCTCTGCATACCGTTCCTTGGCATCAACTATAAACATGGGTCTTATCACCTGAGAGTGAACAGTTCCTGCACTACAGGCTGTTAATTTCAGCAGTTAGAAGAGGCCTAGCGAAAACGTAAAGTTACTGAACAAAATTGGTCCTGTTTTACCTCAAACCAGGACAATCAGATAATAGGTTTTTTTCCTTTTGTTACTCTGTAGCTTGTGAAGGGTACAGGAATATACCTGCTATGCAGACACAAGAGTTTATTTTCTAATCTGTGTTTTAACAGTTTAGTCCTCATTCACCAGTTGCTATTAATCTGGTTGAAATGATACTAGCCGTCCAAATTACCTGGTTTTTTAAGTAATTCCCTTTCATAAGTAAAACTGTTATGTATACTCTTGCCAGTACCTGCCCCTTCCCCTGTGTTATGCTGACCCTTCCAATGCCCCTCTGGGTCCTTTGTTTAGTGGCTTCAGTCTTTATCAAGAAGAGGAAACGATGATAAGCCATCAGCATCTCATTTTGGGCTTGCTTGGGGTTATTTTCATACCTCTCCAAACACAAATACTTCCCCTTTCTTTATTGGCACTCTGGGTACCTCTAAGTACTCTGTTGGTGCTAGGTTCATAGATCGTTTGCTCTACACAGAATAGTTTCATGGTGAGACTCAGTTGCAGAAATACACCAGCAGTATTGTAGTGACAGGCATCGCACCACACAACTGCACAAAGCTGAGCTAAAGAGGATGAAGGGAGCAGTTACCTGGTTGTTACCTGCTGAGACAGCTATGCCAGATAAATCAAAGCTCCAGGCTGGCCAAGACAAAGCCAGACAAGACTGGAGGCCTTGCAGAGTTCATACAAATCATGTGCCCTGTCACTAGTTATGGCAATATCACATTTATTAGTCTACAGTTCTCTCTTCGGTTCTGTAATTCTACCTCTTTGAATTTATTCTTCAAGCTGCCTGTGATCTTTATAGTTCTGTGTTCACTGAGTGCCTCCTAAGCTTGTGGATTTATTGAAAATCTGTGTAGATGAGTTGCATGTTAGGACTATTAGTTCTGTGTATCTTCGCTCAGTTTAATGGGAGAGCCCTTTCTCTGTAGTGGGCCATTGACGAGGGCAAGTTTGTGTCATGTTGTTAATGAGCATTTTAAACAGCGTGGGTCTGGTGTGAGTCAGACAGGGGACCCAATTATCACGGTGGCTGCTGAGTCCTGTTGCATCTCTGCGGCTCTGCTTGTCTGGCAATAGCGAATGGGGTTTAGACCTACTTTTCTTTTGTAATCTGTAGCAGTGGGTGCCAGTTTGGATCTTTCACCTCACTTCCCCCACCCCCCACCCCCCCACCTTTTCAACCTTCTTAGAAGTCGGACAAAGTTCTTGAATTTCACTGTTTTCATGTTTTCCTTATCTGGGTATTTTATGTCTCCAGGTATGTTCTTTACCCTCTTGGCAACTTAGGTTTTGTTTCAGTGAAACCACGCTTACCGTGCTCTGTGGCAAATAATGCACGCCTTTCTTTTTAACCCTTCTTTTGTTTCTTCTGGCACTTTCCCTGTCTGCCTCCCTCATCCCTCCACATACTTACATTCATACTTTCCTCATAGAAATCCTAGTATTTCTGTTGCAACACACTAACTTTTCTGAAAACATCTGCTGACAGGACTCTACTTGCCCTTGATCCATGCAGAGATTGTGCTCATGTCAGAAGAATCAAACTGACCCAACTGTTCAAAATAACTTTGTTAAATCCATTCATCTGTGTGTGAACGCAGAGCTTGCTCACGCTTTAGATGCAAGACGCACTTCTGCCTTCAGTAAAAATGTGCAGGGGGTTCCTGTGCCGCCCTGAGTGCCCGTAATTTTATTTGAGTTAGTGATAGTGAGGAGGGCTGATTGTCTGTTAGCAGTCGCATGAAGTTGTGGAAAGAGCTTCTAGAACTCAAATTGTTTTCAGATTGTTTTGGTGGATTACCTGGACTGGCAACAATCTGCTAGATTATTCGAGGGAAAGAAAAGTACTCCGAGAAACCCAGACTTCTGTTGATGAGAATTTATTCCGTTCACCCTCGTGCATACTTACCCTTGACAAGCAAATTCAGCAATGTCTTGATAAAAAGCAAATGTGAAATCTCACCCAGCTGAAGTCACTGGCAGCCACTGGCAGTGGCCAGGCTGTCCCAGTATTGATGCAAAAGTCATGGAACTCCTTCTTACCACATCTTAAGGGTTTTCTGCTTTTCTGTAAGTTCTTCTATGTCCACAAATCAGCACTGAGAGAGACAGAGATCATTTGAAAAAGCAGTGACAAGTACGAGATTTGGACAGTGAAATCTGCAGATGGCTTACAATGGCTGTGGGGCTTGTTTTGCATTGTAGTTCATGTGGATACCACCATGGTGAAAACAGTGTGTGGAAAGGGTTGGTAGCCCTTTCAGCTTTCTAAGAGAGATGAGAACATGGTTACTGTTCCGTTGTTTATTTGTATGTCCGCTGAGAGTTGAAGAGATGTCACGCTACATGCCTGATTGCTTGAGTTAAAAGATGGGAAAGGGATATTAGCTCGTACATATTAGCAGCCATTGCTCTGGTGCTTTATGTTTGGTGTGACTGGCTAAACTTAGCAGTTGCAAGTGTGCTGAAGTCTTTCCAAAGTTTTCCATGCTAGTAATATGTGATGCATTAACTCTGGTACTTCACACAACTTTTCTTTCTTGGAGTCCATCCTGCTACTTGTCATTATCACCAGCACACTAAATAGTTCCATTGCTTTGTTAGAGGAGACACATTATTGTTTTGTATCTCGGGGCTCAAATATGTCTTTGCAAACACGTCCTGAAATGAAAAGACCTTTTTGAAGGTAACTCTCAAGAGACCAAAGCTGTAAAGTAATTTTTACTTCCAAAATACTTGAAAAGCACTATTATATGTTCCTGATTGTTTGGGGAAGCTGGCTGTGTTTAGCTGTCACAGTCATTCTCTTACGAGCAAATACCTCCCGTTGTGGTAATTGTTGTATTGCTTATCTTGGGACTCTTTTATGCCAATCATTATTATTGTGAGCTTTGCTCCATGGGACCAAATTCGTTACAGTGGATCTCCTCCACCTCACTGTCATCCATCTCTCTGTCAATTTCCTGCTGATTTTTTTTCCTTTCTGCCAGGATGTGCCGGGAGGTGGGGTTTGGAGACGTTCCAGTTTTGTCAGTAGGAGCAGGTAAAACTGTTCAGCTACTGCATACAAGGAGAGGTCCTCTGGGTCCAATTCATATTCGTCAGCACTGAGAGAGTGGCTGCACACTCATTAATACCAGATCAGCGCACTGTGGATTGCCAAGCAGTGGTAAATTCATCTGGGTGAGGTGGTAGGCCCGTGGCTGTGATTCTGCTGAATTTGCTGAATGCACAGTCTGGCTTTTCTGTGGCTTTTTAGCAGCTATAAGAGGACGGGCAATACTTGATTCAGAACACAGCCTGCAAATGTAGTTAACCAGTGGTCTTCCTTTTAATAATTCCCAATTACGGCTATGCTTAGTACCTGAACAATGCATGGAGACACACGGCTCTGGTACCCTTGATCCAAGTATTGGGAGATCGAAAGCTGAATTTATAGTTAAATTGAGACACAGTCTTAGCTGTTGCTGAACTGTTATTTATGGAAGTTTTATCCCTGCCTTCAGTGACTGTACAGTGAGCTCAGCAGGGCTTTGAACAATTCAGCCCTGGCCATTTTTACAGCAGCTGCGCTCTTTGCAGAGATCATTAATGCATCCAACTGCAGGAGGAGCAGAAGCATCTCCCTGTGGATGTACCTGTCACTGGCAGTGGAGGGCAACGATTTGGTCTGTGGTTGGCCACTTTTAAATGATAAGCAGCTGAGACCAGCTGGGGAAAAGGTGTCTCACACACCCCTTGTGTGCCTGCTCTACAGAGCTGGGGTGTCTTTTGCAGTGCTTACTGTGGAGAGGTGGATGCAGGCTGAAGCAGCTTTTTGTTTTGGGGGAGTCAGGTCAGTCCCTGGTCGTTTGGCCAAGATGCCATCCATCACACAGATGGTGGTGGTTTCTTTCTGCACATAAAAGGGTAAGAAGATGCATAATGGTGGCTTTTAATCTGAGCTCTGGCCATGTTGTATGATTGATGACTAGCTTTACAGATGGGATGGTACAACATCGTGTGACTCCACTGGAAGCTCCAAGAAGAAACTTGCAGCTCTTATGATCCCAACATCTACTGAATGATCATAATCATGATGGAGTTATGAAAGGATAATTGACATGTGACATTAACAGCTAAAAGAGTGAGCCTACATTTATGAATACTGGCTTAAACTTAAGAAGATACAGGACTACAGCTCCTAATGTGCCCCATTGTATCCCCTGCTAGTGACAAGCCACAGACTGAAGTAATTTCATGAGCTTTAAGATTTCAGTGGGGCCAACAATAAATATCAGCGTGAGCTGACAGTCTGATAAAAAGAGGTGAGAGTCTGAGTAAGGTGGAGCCAGACGGAAGCCCAGCCTGAGCTGATACTGGTTTAAAATGTTCTCATTAGAGTCCTAGGTGAGCAGAGGTCTTTGTCCCTGCATCAATCCCTCAAAGCAGCTAGGTCCCAAATTTTATTTCTTTTACTTTGAGCAGGCTTTTCTGCAAAGTTGGACAAAGAAAAGCCAGGAACACCTGTAAGAGAAAGGCACAAAAACAGGTTTACCTTTTTTTTACTGTTCAGCAGTGGAAGTGGAAGCTTGTTCATGCAGCTCCCTAAATGGTCGCTTCCTTGGTTTTCACAGGAAAAGATGACCCACCTAGGGATGTGGGTTATCCGGTGGTGTATCACTCTTGGAATCCAGATCCTTGCAGGACTGTTGTGGATGCTGACCAAGAGTTTGCAAAACTGGAAGAAAAAGCACAACCAGAACTTCCAAACTGAAGGACAAAAAACAAGAGAGAGAAAATGAGATGGAACGTGTAAATTGGGAGACAGTAAAACTTAAGAATGGTTTTGCAGTGAAATAGTAAGGAAAAAGTGCTATGCAGTACCAAAAAGCCTGTAAGAAACTACTCTGAGGAAGCAAATGCTGGAAGAGAATGAGATGTTAAAGGCTGTCTTACAGGAGAAAAGGCGGTTACGACTGAAAATCAGGGACTGAGCACCCACCCCCACCCCCTGCCACAGACAGACAGACGGACACGCACTCCCCTCCCCCCCTACAACAGCTATAAAAGAGGCTCCAGCAGCAGCCTAAATAATGGTGTAGGAGATGCAAATCCTGAAAGAGAAGGGTGCAGACTTACGAGAGACTCTGAAGCCGAGGTGAAAAAGTTAAGTGCAGGACTGGGGCAGTGTAATGCCTAATCACAGCTGTTACTGGAGCACCTTCCAAGAGGGGTGACGGGGTGGACAGAGACCTAGGGTTTGACCTAGGTCAAGGCCATCCTTCACTCAGAGGAGTAGAGGGTCACAAGTCCCAGTGCTCCTGTTAATGAGATAACTGGGAATCTTCAAAGTGAATTTTGGATCACCTGTTGCTGCTGTAAAATGAGAAAGTTGAGGAAGAAGGGAAGAAAGGGAAACGTGCAGTCAGGGACATACCAAGTTGTTACAAAACTACTGAGCTGACCCCAGAACTTCAAACAGGCTTGACTGCAAAATTGGGCCCTTTAAATAAAAATATGTGCACTGAATGGCTTCTTAAATAAGAAAGAAGTTTATGCCTTACCATGGCTGAATGAGAAAACGCTGTGCAAGCTTCCACTACAGCTGCTCAGTGGGTGGCTGTAAAAGCTGGGTTAGATGTATCCCCTGCAGCCACAAATCATCATTCTGAGGAGGTGCATTGGCTTCTGCAAACTTTACAAGGAATATCTAATGGTGAAAAGTTACATTGGGGGAAAGAGTATGTGCCAAATGAAAGCATATTTGGGTCAGAAGAGACTGTCAGGCTCTGTCTGTGGTCTTCTAAACCAGTGGTCTCCAAAGCGGGGTGCACACACATACCCCGGGGTATGGAAGAAAATATTTTTGTACCATTAAGAAATTTTTAGAACACTGTTTATTTCATCTTTAGCTCATCCTTTATAATTTCTATTTTTCTGTATGTTTTATAATTTACATAACACGTTAGTACAGTAGTACCTTAGATGATTTATAAATTACATACATGGGCGGGTATGCTCAAAATTTTTTTACTAGTATGGATTCATGATCACAAAAGTTTGGGGAGTGTGATTCTAAACAATAGCTGTGGACAAGATCTGCGTATCGACCAGGCTGCATATAGAATAGCTGTGGCGAATGGTCTTGCCCAGGACGGCATCTAATTTTGGGGCCTATAAATACGTGAACTACAGGCAGAACCCTATTAAGAGAAATAGGAGCCTTTGGAAGGAAAATAAATGACTGCAAGCTAAAGAAAAATTCCTCAGGCTAGGCAAGACAAAGAGGCAGTACAAACTACCACCTTTGCAAACTGTGACTTCCCACTACTCTCGAGAAAAGCGGTGTCAAAAGTAGGAGGGTCGCACAGAAGGTTGTGGCAGGTACCTTTGCTTAGCGTGAAGGTCGTGGGGGGAGTCGAAGCAGTGGGGCACTGCTTCAGTAAGTGTCCTACCGGGCCTTTTGGTGGAGGTCAGTACAAGAAAAGAAAGAAAACCTGGTACCCCCAGCCTCTCAGTTCCAGCCTACAGCCATCTCTTGTGTTCCTGGGGCTTGGGCAAAGTTAAAACGTGGAGACTGGGGAAAGCCTACCTTTCTGGTAGAATTAAGAGTTGATCGGGAATTGAAGTGCCTCGGAGCTGCTGTGAACTGTTAATGTCTGTTGATACAACAGAAAATACTGGACACCAGGTGCAGACTGTGATACCTGCAGTTCGGGCAGCTCTTCTAAGGAAGCAAACGGTGAAAGAGAACGAGGCGCTAAGGTCTTGGTTATAGCAGGAGCAAAGAACGCAAGAAGAGATGCAGGTGGCAGTGGAAGAAGGCAGGGTGCTGTGATGGCTGGGGTACAGCAGCGGGATCACGCAGGCGAAGCAGCCTGCAAGCCCAGTTACGAAGCAGGCGGCGGGCAATACACTGAAATCCGTTTTGCCTGAAATGGGCATTAGCCAAGGGCTTGCGGGAGCCTGGGCTGCTGCAGAGAGGGCAGGCCGTGGCGCATGGTGGCAGCAGCCGTCCCCATCGTGGTGCGAGCCTCCCATGTAGGGGAGCAAGGAGAAACAAGTGTGGCTTTTGTGGCTCTATAGCTCCTCTAGCATGGGAGGAAGGCATCTTAGAGGGAAAGGCAGGAACATTTACAAAGAACATCTGAGTGTTTTCAGAGGTAAAGCGACTAGATTAAAACAAGGGAATCGAGCAGAGCAAATGCCAATGATATTGTCCCAAATCTGGGTTCTTCACCTGGTGTGCAAGCCAGTAACACACAGAGCAGAGCTATTTCCAAGTTTATTCCATTATTCTGCAGAAATGAGGGGCTCGTCGCAAAATGGGAGCACACCTTAGTTTCAAAAATCTCCACTTTTATACATTGATTACTACATATTCAAACAATACATATTCATTGTTACTCTCTTTAATGATTGATCAAGATTTCTTCGCTTCCCATGTAAATTAGTGCGCAGACCGTGTCTTCTTCCATTGTTCTCTTCAGAGTAGGTGGTGTCATTTGGGTAGGTGGCCATTGAGTTGTTGGTCACAATCTCCCCCTGCTGAAATTACCTTTCACCTCCTTCTCCTCTAATCTTGGCAGTTCCGGGTGGTTTTCTCGGTTTGCTGTCCAGGCCTACAGTTCATCACTCTCTTGGCAGGAGTATCCTACTTACCAAAAAAAGCTACATTGCCTAGCGGTTAGTTCTTTAATTGAGTCATAGATAAATCATGTCTAGTTACTATTTCTCTATTTTAATGTTAGGTAAATAATTAAATAGAATTGGGGCAGTATAGAGGACTTTAGCAGCAGCAGGTTTCCTTGGTTGCTTCAATTACATTTTACATTTCATTTTTTTAGTTAATATCAATTTTACTACAACAATATCAATATGAAAATAAAGAGTTTTTGCTCACTGCAATCTTTTCTGGTTTTGTATTCCATAGTATGGAAGGATATATAATGCATTCCATCATTATCAATATTGTTAACTTGGCATTTCTTACCTTTGCTTTCACTGGGTTTTTTTTGTTTGCGTTGTCATATATACATACATGTGAGCAGGACGATGCAATAGTTTTCTTATAGGTCGGTTGTCATGGCTGAGGTGACAGCAAGAGAAAAAAATGAACAAACTCAGGGAAGCAGAAAAATGGGTCAAATTTAAAAGCATGTTAATCTCCAAAACAGAAAAAAGACTATTTTTGTGATGATATTCCTATTGTTATAGGCTATTCCTATTATTAATAGTGATAATGCTTAATAAATTAGTAAGATATGAATGAAGTGT
Organism: Burhinus oedicnemus; assembly: GCA_008921705.1. Taxonomy (NCBI): domain Eukaryota; kingdom Metazoa; phylum Chordata; class Aves; order Charadriiformes; family Burhinidae; genus Burhinus; species Burhinus oedicnemus. The sequence continues at coordinate 205,057 of VFFE01007614.1, forward strand.
TTCAGTGTGTAATTCAAAAAAAGGTGTGTAAATGTGTCTGTATACATATCTAGAGAAATGCAGCTTTGTGCATTTATGAAATGTGATGTTTTGAGCACTACAAGCAGCAACTGTAGATAGCTATGTCTAGAACTGTTTCCCATGATAAATTGAGTTTTAAGAGATTGAATATAGGTTTACAACGTTGTGAATGGGGTGACTGCACCTTTGTCTAATACTGTATTTGGGATATTTTTAAAAAGCAGTGTATAGATCAGTGGCCATTAGATGAGCAGAAAATAACGGATGGTAAAAACTAGTTTCCTCTGTTACGCAATGCGCTGTGTATGTCTATGATATGCCAATTTGCTGGAAAAGAGTTTTTCATTTTTAAAGAGCTGATCGGGTAATTTTGGAAAATTAGAATAAAAGTGTTCTAGAGGTGAGAGCTGTGCATCAGCAATGAAGGGCTATTAAACAAGACACGGCAGTCTCCCTAGAAGGATGGCAGCAAAGAGCACAGGGCAAGATGGGTGTGTTTGTATGCCTGTGCCAGCTTTTAGTGTTTAAATGACTGTTTAATCAAATTTTAACCAAGTTTGATTATGATATTTTTCTGTTTATTTCCAGTCATCATCTGTCATGCAATTTGTAGGTTCCAGCTGTATTTGAGTGTAAATGAACTTGTATGCACATATACCCTCATACGCACATTTAAATGTCCACAAAATATTATAAACTAACTTTCTGTATACAGTTTACCTGGTAATAGTTGTATATTTTGTGAAAACTCTGTTAACAAGTGTGATTTTAATCACATCACACTCTTAGAAGTAAGATTGCGGCCTCAGCTATAGGAATTTCAGAATTTAGCTTTGTGTGCTATAATTGTCATTTTAATCGTAACAAGTTTTGTTGTTTGTGCAGACTGTATTGGCTTTAAAAATCAAATGCTTAACAGCTCAGGCAATGGCCGTGTGAGCTCCTCTGAGGCCTGTATAGCTGTCATGAGACAAAATCAAACAGGGAAGAGCACAGGTCTCCAAGACCAGTACTTGGCCCTGATCAGGAGCTTAACTCCGTAGAAGGGTTTGCAGCAGCCTTGCTGGATTCATCAGTGAAAAACCTACGTTTTGCAGTCAGTCAGATGCTGGGGGATGGGCTTGTGGCCTTGTAGCCAGACAAATGCCATATTGCCTATTATAGTAACAAGAACACAAGTTCTGAAGTAATTCTGTGAGGATGAGGTTTTGTCAGATCTGCATTGTCAGGGCTTGTCTTGGCGTGCCTGGAGCTTTGTTCCGGTCTTTTAATTGTTGATAGCAGTTGTCTAACAAAGTGGTGGCTGTTATCTAACCAGTTTTAGCTTTAGCTTACTTTTATATGATTGTATAATGAAGTGCCTATTTCTGTAATAATTTTCATCTATTTCTCTACCTAATAGGTAGACCTAACAAGTCACTATTCTGTGTAAAATGGACTGTCTAAACCTAGGATAAAAATGCAGCGTGGAGGAGAACAAGCATGGGATAATAGCAGAGGCCTTAAAACAGGGGGCACGAGGTGGTACCAGAGCCAACGGAGCTACAACCAGCTAGCCCACCAATGGTCAGTTACTGGTCTCTAAAGGAATGCAGCCATGGTGAGGGTCAAGCTGGTTTTAGCTGTTACAAAGAGAGCAAAGAAAGTTATGTAAAGTCTACCATAGATAGCGAATCTGAATGTGAATGTGACACAGAACGGCGGAAGGGTGTAGAACAAGCAAGGTGCAAGATACGTTAGAAAATGTATAAAAATAAGCCCAGTTTGATCCTAGACTAAAAAGGAATAAGCTCCCACCCTCAGCGTTGATGCCTTCCTCTCAGAGAAAAGCTCAGGACGTTGACAGTTTGGCATAACCCTCTCTCCCATCCCAGACTGAAGCCATCAGCCACAGGACCCAGGGAGGGGTCTGTGGTGAGCATAACACCACAGAGAAGGGAGATGTGTTAAAGTCTAAAAGATTTCTAACTGTTTTGAAACGGTTTTGTTATTCTTTGCTCAATTTTCTTTTTTTTTTTTTTTAATGGTAATAAATAGATCTAGACTAATAACAGTTATTTTATTAGACTGTTAAGATGTCACATAGTCTAACAGTAAATTCTTAAATTCTTGACTTTCCATCCAGGTTGTGTTTCTGAGGCCCACGTAAACTGCGTGAGCTGTAATACACCACTGTCCTTAGATGTGGACAAATTACCAGCCTGTAGGGGTTGTACTAGCTTCCCTTGGCCACATAATGGACACAGAGATAAAAAGAGGAAAGCAAAAAGTTAGGACTATTTTTCTTCTCCCCCTCCTTCTATGATAGTATTTTGTATGAGGGAACAGATAGGGCAGGTATGGCCAGAAATCCTTTGTACTCTGCCCTTGCAAGGGATGAAGGTGAAGGTGATGTTTGTAAACCGGGTGAACGGATAAAATATCCACATAAGATTGAGCTTTGCTGCCAGGTTCCCAGGAGCGGGAGTCTGTGCAGTCCTTGTGTATCTCTGGCAGTTCCACTGCCAATATGAATACCAGAATATCAGGAGCAAGAGGTTGTGCCTCTGGATCTCATCACCAAAGGCTACAGTGTGGTGAGGCAGTTGTTTGTTTACTTTGATAATATTACAGCTTGCAATCAATATGCACATAGTTTTGCTTGCTTGGCCCTGAGGGGATGAAATGAATGCATTTTTTTTCTGCATAGAGTCCACTGGCTTGTGCCTATTCCATGCCTAGTGTTTACTATTGATTGGCTCACTATGATTTTGAGTTGAAATTCTCAATGCAACATTCATCCCCTGAAAAAAAACTTGGAAATAAACAGAAACGTATTACCGAATTTTCCTCCCCTCACCCTGTCTAACATAGCTGTACTCTGTTCACTCATTGCAATATTCCTACTGTTTTATCTTTACACTGTGACCTGTATGAACACTCACCAGAAGTGTTGGTTTCCTAAGTTGTCATAGCGGGAAAGTGGGAGGAGAGAAGTCTCGAAATTTCCTTGGGGATCTCCATCTGAAGCCTGAGATTAGTTGGCACTTTGCACAAGCCTCTTCCTTCAGATAAAAGAGAAGGATATGCCATTGCTTGCTCAGCAAGGAGAGGTGTGAAAGGGCCATTCATTTTTTTTCTCGATTCAGTTACCAATCCGAGCATCCCATAGACTTTTCTTTCATCTCTGTCAGATGCATTGGTTGTATCCCCTTGGGAATAGCAGGGAGCAGGTGCGTGGCTGTGCCAGGTAGCAGGGAGAGGGACAGATCGGTGCCAGGACCAGTTGTGCTCTATCTGTTCCCATGCAAGCCATTCATGGTGTCAAGGACATCCCTGCTGGCAGGTTAAGGTGAGGTTGGAACTGCTCAGTTCCTCCTGCAGGTAAAAAGGGCATAACTCAATGGTTGCACTCAAATGCGTGAATTAGCGGCTTGCTTGGACTTAGGCTCAGCGGGGATGGTATACAAAAAGACCATGCAACATGTATTTTTGAAATATGTTTTTAATAATTGGGATTCCCAAAATTCTTTCTGTGCATAGCTGTGACACTCTATGACAAATAAAGAACCATTACTTTTTATTCTTGGTGATGCATAAGCAGCCAATTGTTTTTTTAGAAGCTCAATAGATTTCAGTAGGATCGTTGGCTAAGGATGTTTCGAGAAAAAACCAAAACAACACTGGCAGTTTTCTGGAGTAGTTTCCATCTGGATGAGTTTCTGGACGAGTTTCCATCTGAATGAGGGAAATTTCTTTGGACAATGTTTTTCTTATATTAAAATTAATTCCTCCTTTTCCACCAGTTAACTGTGATAAGAGCCCGAGAAGGCTGCTCTGTTTTTTTCCTCTTGAAAGTGCCCAGAGTTTCCTCAGTGCTTGTCAGTGCTTTGCATGGAGAGGCACCAAATGCAATGGAATTGGTTTCAAAGGTTGAAATTCAGTCCCAAGCCCTTCATGATAGTTATCCCAGATATCAGGGAGTTCATACTGCAGTATTTGTTTTCCAGCCTGAGCCTTGCAAGACTGTCTGCTGTAAATAAAAAGGAGTCCTGACTATTTTCTTTGTATATTGTGCGAATGAGACAGTGAAATTAGAACTCTATGCACTATTTTAAGACTGGTAATTTAATGTAGAGCTAAACAGCGTACCTGTGTCTCAAGGCCGTGATTAATTAATTCAATCAGTTTCAGTTCTGTGTCTTGAATACATTACCTTTGGAACTATACACTGCTATGTTTTCATTAAAATAATCATATTACAAACTTCTGGAATTCAGAGTCCCTTATGTCTACACACTGTTACTTTATTGGTGACCACACCTGCCAGTGTATTGCTATAAATGTCCTTAAAGATATATGGAGTTTTAACCAGTTAGAAGTAAAGGAAATGACCAGTTGCCTTTTGCATTTGTTCAGAGAAGCTCACAGGGCAAATTAATTAGTCTAAATCAAGATGACGTGCCTTCAGGTGGATGGGTAAAGGCCAGAAATAGTCTTTTTCTTTTGCCTAAGATAATGCACAACTATGTCATTTAGATTTACTTTAAAGTTTGAAGGGATGAAATGACAGCTAGAACAATTAGCTTTTTTGAGTTAAATGAAAGTTAGGAACAGAATCAGTTTTGTTAATTGCATGGATAAATTCAGTGGTTTGGATTGGTTTTTTTCACTGACTCCTTGGTATTTTTTTTAGGTTTCCTGATGAATCTCATTGTCAGATTCCTTCGTTATTTATCGTGCACTGCTAATCCTTTTGCAAGAGAGAGAGAAGCGTTATCAGCTATAGCAGGTTAAACGTTTTATTCATATGGTTTTGCTGATGTGACACCACGTTTTAGTGGGTATCATTCAAAGCAACACTGTGTGATACACAGCACATTTTCTCAAGGAATTCATTGCCTCGCCAAACGTAACAGATCAACTGTGATGAGGCTTTCAGACCTGCAGGACAAGGAAAGGTTTACGGGTGTGAGATAGTTCAAAATCAGGCTGGTGGCCATTCTGTTTGGCTTCCTGGATGTTAGTGCGCATATACCTGCTGTTTACACAGTTGTGTTTCGGGTTCTACTTAGGCAACATCTGTGAAATTCTGGCCAAGTGGCATCAATGTAAATTTTGTCGCCGGCAGCTGTGGCATTGGGATTTCCCTCGCCTCCCTGCAGTGAGAAGTTGTTACAAGGCCCCTGCTGTGCTGACACAACACTTGAACTCTCTGGAAGATAGGAAGTGGTGCAGATCCCTTATCCGTCTGCCTGCCTGTCGGTTTTATACTGCTGCTTACCACGCCGACATGGGATAATTTTCCACACGAAGCTAGTAGCGAGGGAAGACGTCCCTAACAGAATTCTTAAAATCTCTGGCATTACTTTCTTCTATGGATCAAATCCTGCTTTGCCACCAGGGATTCAACAACACATTTATAAGAGATTGGTAGTTTAGGAATCCAGATAGCTCTTCACGTAGCTTTCGTCGTAACAAAGTGGAGTTTCTATCAAGGATCATCATTTCAGATGTGCAGTGAACTGTATTACTTAGGTATCATTGTTTGACATAAAATGGTTTGCTAGTATGAGTGCAGAAATGTTAAAATGTGACCTCTGCTAGCAGAAAAAAGGTCAGAACTCTCGTCAGACAAAGTGTTTTTCTGGCTTAATAGTCAAATGCTGCAAATTTGTCTGTTGTGATGGTGAATGTGTGTGGGTTTATTTTCTGTATTGGTGATGGATTTTTTGTTCTTTTACTCGCTATCATTTGTGATATGCAATTAGTTTCTTGCCTTTGAGACTGTGGAGACAGGCGTGAGAAGCACTTTCACTGACAAGCCAATTTATTTGAATGGCCGTAGCTAAAATAGAAACTAGGTATTTATTCTGTTAGGGAAGTTTATAATAAATTTGATTCTGTGGTGAGATCTAGATCCAGTAAACTGAGCTCCAGTAAACTGAGCTCCCGCTTCATCTGTCAGCTCCTCTCTTCAGTGTTACAGCAAAGTGGGAAGTTGTGCTGCTGATATGGGAGGTCTCTGGGAGTTGGACACCAGGCAGGTCTTGAAACTTGGAACACACACTTGTTTATGGTCAGCTTCTAGGCAGTTTGGCAGTTAACAACTAAAAATCAAGTGTGACTCAAACATGATAGTCAGGGTTTGGGCACAGGGTGTCATCAGTCAGACACCATGTTCTTGGTCCAATGGCCGTGGTGGTGTGGGTGACTCTCTGCCACCCAGTTCATGGTGGGTGGTGGGAAGCCAGAGGTATGTGAGCATCTTCCCTCTTGCCCAAGTATGTGTGTGCACTTTTCCATTGATCAAGGGCAACCTGATCCAAAGGATCACTTTTTCATCTGTAGGTCAAAACAAGTGTGATCCAGCTCATTGAGACAGCAAACTGGGTGCCAGTTGTCTGGTACCTTCCAATTGCTGGAGACGTGGTACTATTTTCTTAGCTTTACTTTTCTTACGCAGTAACACCAAGCAAACAGCGTGCATTACATGTGGATGCAAGGCAGACGAACCAAATCACAAGCAGGTCTTTATGCTACAATGTCATTTGGACTTTTCCTCACACAATTTAGACTTTGGAATCATTCATGCCACTACTCAGAGGTTCTGATTACTTTGAAAACACTAAAATGTCTGTAATTTAGCCAGGAGGACATTAAATAGGCATGATTGCCTTTTGCAGGAAAATCTTGCCTTTGATTCCTTAGGCCCTTTTGTGTGCATTGGTTAAGTTTATGTGGAAAAGAGTTTTGGGAAAGACATTTTAACCCTCTATTATACTGTTGCAACGTGCTCAAAATTACATGCAGGTTCCCCTGTGGACATGCGAGGGGTGAAGCTGCACGGAGAGGATGCGAGGCTGTCACGTCTCGGTGCGTGTTTGATCGGTGCTTGCGCAGAGCTGCCATGTGCATTCTGTCGTGATTTCAGCAGCCAGCTAAGGGAATCCTCTATTACTTAAATGTACAGTGAGAGCTGCATAGTTCTGTTGCGGGAATTAGCAAGTACATTTCAAGTGTGGAGATTGTTTAGTTGAGTGGATAGAGCACTTGACAGGAGTATGAGAATAATACGTCTTTCTTTAGCTTAGACATTGAGTCATTGTGTGGCGTCTGGTAAATTGCTTCAACTCTTTCTGGCTTTGTTTCCCCCACAGGAAATAGAGGACTCTGTTTTAGAAGGAGATCTGTAAGAGCTAGTGTAATAAATAATGGTTATAATGATACAGTTCTCTGCAAAAGCTTGGATAATAATCTTCAGCAATGGCATTAGTTTGAATTTGTTTTCTTAATTGAATGGAGGTTTGACAAATTGATCCTTGGTGGACTGGTGCAGAAGTTTTAGTGATTTTTTTTTTTAAATAGTAAACAGAATTCTTATTTTAATGAGAAGGAAGATCTTTATAATTTGAAGCCAATTGCCAACAGAGGGTTGCAAATTGTTAATGCAAGGTTAAACTAATTTACACATGGGGGAATGGTTGCATTTTAAGTGTCTTTAACATTGTTACAGAAATACCACAGTTGTGCTCCTCCTAATATAATGTTTACATTTCATTTTGAAACAGAATGTTAGTTTCTGCTGAAAAAAACATGAAACCACCTAGATGAAGAGGGGCAGGACAATCGGTTTTGTTGTGCTTGCATCACACCCTGGTACCAAAGGATCAGTGGTTTCCCTCTGGTCTGAGCACATTTGGGATTCTGCAGTGAAGTGATGTCCCACATGTGCCTGTGGCTATGCTGCTGTTGTAGTCTGCACAGCAGTTTCAGGCAGGCAGTCTCTGAGCTAATGGCAAAAGAAACCTACATTGATATTGTTTAAATGAACCATAGGTTAAAAACTATGATAAACAGTGCCCATTAGCTTTTCTGGATTGTTGATTTTAGTATTTTCTGCTGGTGCCCAGATATCCACTGTAGCAATATATAAAGCCATAATGTTCACCTTCTCGTCTCACCTATGCAGGACACAGTTTAAAAAACATAAGGGTGACCGCTGTCTCCTGAAGAACGGACAAGAAACTAACTGGTTTGAGCACTGATAACACAGAACAACAATGAGCTGCACTGTCTGCAGCAGGAGCTATACTACAAAGGCTCAGCAAATGCTAGTTTGTCCTAGATATGTCCTTTTTGCTATGTGCCACGTGCTCATATAAAAAGCTTTAGAACATACCTGAATGGGGCTTTTAGAAATTCTTCTGCTGGTTAGTAACCTATAAGAAAATACCTTTTTTTAGAACAGTCTTCTTTCCTCCACTCTTTGACTCTCATTCTTCTTTTTTCCCCTGGATGGATCCCTGCGGCAAGAAAATCTCTTCAGCTTGAATTCTTTTTTCTTTGCTGTCTTTTTCAGTTCATTTTCAATTCACTTATGTATATTCTATGTCTTCGCTTGTTCTCCCAGGAGATGACAGACAATAACCTCCTACGCTGTAGTTCAGGAGTTTTCTGAAAATGCATGTGGGGTAAATTGAGCAAGATGAGAACTAACTAATGATAATTAATTCACAAATGTTATATTGTACAATTATATATACTGTTATAAAGAAGCACTTCATCATACCAGAACTCCAGATTATTAATATCCCCTCTACAGTGGTCCCTAATTAGTTAGAATAGGTTTGACCAATTCTGCTGTCATGCAGTGCTCACTTACCAGGCCTTAAAAGCCTCTTACAGTTTTGTTGAGTTCCTTAACAATTGAGTCAAATTGATAAAAATAAAAATAAAAAATGCAGAAGGCAATACCGGATGCTGGTACTGTAGCTGTTATTTCCCGTTGCTTTGGTGAGAGGCTTTGCACTATGCAGATTTGTTCAATGCACAGAGATCTTCATGGATTATAAAACAGGACTGTCACTAAACACTTGTTTTACATCTTATTATGATTCCCTGATTCTTTGGGCAAAAGTGGGTTATCTCTGACTGCTCTGCAGACTGAAGCATCTAGGGATTGCTGTAATCTGTGTTTTGCTGTCTGTGTCCCTAGAGGACTCATTGCCAGCTGGAGAGAGACAAAAGATGGTGCTCCCACCAAGATCACGCTGTTCCTCCCCTTTCCTATTCTGTTGAGTGAGCTGATGAAAAGACCGGCTATGACAAGCACAGGCTAGCTGGGAGTTTTCCCACAGTCTGGGAATTAGCTGGCCTGATCAGGCAACTATTTAGTCTCTTACTACTTATGTATGACACAAATGTGTCATCACATAGGAGAGAAGCTGACATGGAAAATGCTTTTCCATAGACAATGCAGTTTTTTAAACCAGTGGTGCACAATAAGCTTAAAAGAACAGAGATAGTGATACATATTTATGGCATCAGGAGTCTCCTAGCATTAAATTAGGCAATTTTATATCACTACTAAGAGCCCTCAGCTTCTTCGCTAGTCTGTGCAGTTGCTTTCAGTCATCTGTTGAGAATGTTTCTTAAATTCTTGCAGCCCTCAGCTTTCGTTAGGAGCACACAGCAGTCACAGCAGTTGGAACTGAAGGCATGGCTTGAAGTTACAGGACAATGTTATGGAAAATCTTCATTGTTTCTAAGCTTGATCTGGGAAAGCATTCATGAAGGTGCTGAGGTATTAACATCTTTGCACTAAGCCATTTGAAAAACAGGATTTGTAAAAAAGGTGCTGACAATGTATCTCCAGGATACAAAAGAAGTTTAGTGGAATAATGCTCTGTAAGCTGCTCTGACTCTTTAACTTACTATTCTACCAGGCACCATGTGTTTGGCAAGTTAAATGGAGAGCCACATGGCACAAGAACCAGCAGTGTGAAATGTTGTTAAAAAATGAATGCTTGGAAATTTTTTCCACAGCCCAAATGGGTTTGAATTAGCTTGTATTTTTTTAAAAACAGTGACATTAACCCTTTAAGATAAAACCCATTTTATCTCCTAAGTAAAGTTGAAGTATATTTTGAAAAACGGGCATTTTGAAAATCCAGGGTATTAGTGTTTCAGAAGTGGGATACAGAGTCGGATGGGAGTGTCTGAAGTGTGTTGTTTCCTGGTAACATTTCCTGAGTATTTTGTTTGACCTGGAACTGCATTTTTCAATGGCTAATGGTTCAGAAGCCCTCCTGACACAGGATGTGGCTTCACCAGAGTTGCTATAGCTGTGCTGTGCCTAGAACCGTATTACCAAAACCATCATAGGCATTGGGTATTTTACAGCTCTGGGTCAAATTGCAAAGAGCTGAGATAAGAAGTACATTAAGTAGTTCATAGGTGGCAAGACAAGAGCCTGCATCATGGTGCAGGTGGCAAGCTGATCCAGGTCCTCAGTCAGGCTGCCTAACCTCTGCTGAACTCGGTGCTCCAATAATAACATTTCTTCCAGCCACCCTGCTGAGAGCTGGTGAGAAAGCACTGACCCCTTCATGAACCTTACAGGCTCCATATGCCAAGGCCTGAATTGCCACCCAGATGCCAGTGAGGTCAAAGATCTGGGGGAAGATGTTGTGCAAAGCATCCTCTGGAAAATACAGCAGTTCTCACCTCCTTCCTCCCCCCCAGCCCGTCCCTGTGGAGATGCTTATGATCGGGACAGGGTTTCTGTGTGAGTGTTGGAAGTGAGGTCAGGCCCACTTAAATCTGTGCTTTTGTTTGATGTGTACATGTTAAAATTGATAGGGATTCCCATTCTCTTCTGTGTCTCTTGCACCTGGCAACTCTGAGCTACGTGCTGATTTTCCAGCCCCCTCTTCCCTGCTAGCCTGTTCCTCTCTAAAATCATTTAAGCCAGGCTTCGCTTCTTGATGTGTTACCTCATGCATACAGAAAAGCACATGCACTCTCAGTAAAAATTCTCGATGGTAGTCTTCTGTTCTCTCCTTTCCTACTTTTTGTGCTGTAAAGAGATTTAAGTGTCTTAGCACAGAGTGTTATAAGGTTATGTTAATTAGAATAGCCAGTAGCCCGAAGTAATGCTAAGTAGGTAGGGTTTTGTGGGTCAATGTACAAATTTATAGCAGGCTAGAAAGGCTCTGCAACAAGAGCCCGGTCCTTCGTTGCGTTTTTGTTGTATTTGCTTGTTAGGGGTTTTTTGTGCATAAGACATGCATTCATCTTGAGCAGGTCACACTTCATGCGGATAAACGTTTTGATCATGTGTACGATGAATGTACTATAAGTGTGTCTTTTGAAGCGCAAGTTCATAAGTCGATTACCAAAACCTCTTGATTTAAAACACACTGTAGGCAGGACAGTGGGCTGAAAACATGATTTTACAATCCTGGGGAAGAAATCTTTGCTTGGGAGTGGATTATAATTAAGGAAAATAGTTGTATTCCTTTTTGCTCTTTGCTCTGTAGATGATGTATCTTGTAACCTGTGTCTGTCTCTTGCTTCTGTGCTGCAAAGGGAGTGCCTTCTCTGGTTATTTAGTACGACCACAAGTTAGACCTTGATATTCCTTTTAGTCTATATCCCTGGTCCAATATGTCAGTGCTCCATGTTACGAACCTCGTTGTGTTAAATGTGGAATTGGCAAAAAAGGGAAACATACTGACATACCTTTTTCTTTTCTTTTTCAGGATAATAAAGTTTTGATCAGTGCCTCCCCAAGAAGTGTGATGAGAAATGGCTTTAGGAAACAATACCCAGAGAAGTTACTCCATCATCCCCTGCTTCATCTTTGTTGAGGTGAGTGCAGCGTTCAGTTGCCAAGCCTACACAGAAGGAAGCTCTGTCCTGCAGGAAATAAGTCATTTTTTGGCCATTTTGTTTGTAAGGAAGAATGCTTTCTTACTTTATAACATGAATATCCATCTTCATACTCAGTATCATCCAGTACCCCTGAAAACAGTCCTGCATGAGTTAGCCAGATCTTAGGTACCATCACACAAGAACAAGTAGATGCTGTGTTTTCAAGACTTGCTTCTGCCTGGTTTGCCAGCTAGTCCTGTGGTATTTGGTAGAAAACGGGCAGTAGCTGCAGGTGTAGGTCAGCAGCAGGTGATTGCTCATCTTCCCATTTTTCCTGAGCTGTATCCATCTTGCTCCTGCACAAGAGCTAGACCTTGTTTAAGGAAATGTCTGATCTCACACTCTAATGGGTTCATAGGCTTCGGAAGCAACACTCAGCTCTGATTTCAGTTCAGGTGGAACATAAAATTTAGATGAGCGCACTTTAAGTGTCATGAAGGAACTTGGCTAGCAGAAGGACTGTAAATTGACTAGCAGTGAAGTTACAGGAGTGCTTGTTCCCACAATGGAGTATGGCTCCAGGTCTTTGTTAAAGGTAGGGCGTTTTTTAATTGGCTTATTATTTTGCTCTGAACAAATTGCTTTTTTGTGGTGCTTCTTTTACTTACCCTGGCACTGCCAGACTGACCAAAATGATTATCCAAATCAATGAATGTTCAACTGATGCTTGTAAGACTCGGATGATTTTCTTGGCAAACGGGGCAACTCTGGGTTTCCAAGGAAGATGAAAGCTTCTATAAAATTTAGATGGTGAAAAGGCATTAACTGCCTGTGACTGACCATCTTCAGAGCCACCTGTCTGATTGGATGCAATACTCACTCTTCAGCCCAAATTATGAGGCAACGTGTGTTCTTCCAGTAAGAGAAGCACTAAGAACAGCCAAAAGACTAATTGTAATGCTGGGTGTTGTGTAAGACTTACCCTGTTTCCACTGAAATCTTGGAAAGGTTTGAGTGTGCTGCAGCTGCAGGTGTAATGGGCACTGTGAGTGGTTGCTTTCCAGAGCTCCTGAGCACTGACCTTTCCCCAGGGACACAGGAAAACCACGCAGCGGCATCCCAGGCCTCTCTGACCCTTACTCACCTGGAGTCCCCTCCTTATAGTGTCTTCTCCAGCCAGGACATACAGTTCCCTTATATGCACTCTCCACTTTCTGTACTACCAGCTTAGCCCCCAAAACACAGTCAGATGACGCCTGGGTGCTTAATCTAATGTAAGTAGTAGTTTTCCTTTTGACCTGGATAGACCTTTCTTGCAGGAGGAATCTGACTGGTTGGAAAGTGAGGACAGAGGAAAAGCATAATAAACGCACTAGTAAAGCTCAGCACGGGGCTTTCCCAGCTGCAGCCATGGCAGACACCAGGGTGGGAAGGTGGCCGAGCCTTGCAGTGCTTCACGGGGATTTGTCACTGAGAGAATGTCCAGCCTCCTGGGGAGTCTCTGTCTCTGCGCCCTGGGGGAGCTGAGGGGCTGTTCTGACTGAGAAACTGCTTTATCCCAGCTAGAGAAAGAAAGGTTAAAAATGGGGAAAAAACAGCAGTAAGCTCAGAAGAAACCGAATAAATACCAATAAAAAGCATAAATGAGATGTCTCAAATTTATTGCTTAAAAAAGCAGCGCTGAAGATTTTCAGTCCTCTAAATGTATGAATGACGAGCATGGTTGGCAGCCTATGACAGAGATATAAATTGTCCTTGTAGACAAGACTGACAGGAATATAAGAGTAAATCTTTTTTACAGGAGAAAGAGAAAAGAAATTTTTGCCCCTGAATGTACTTTCCTCATCCTTTCATATATTCGCTTTGCTGATTAAAACACAATTTAAAATTAAAAATCAGTCGAAAGCAGACAGGTAGCGTCTGAAAAGATGTTCTCTCTGCTACATTTAATGAAAACATGTATTTCTTCCCCTCTTTGTCCACAGTATGGATTTTTTATGTAGCTCTGCTGGAACTACAAATTCATAGACTTACTTCAAGCACTGTAGCATTAAACAACTGGAAATCTAATTTCCTGCTGGGAATGCAGAGATGATTGATAGTAGCCATTCAGTCTGAAAAGTCCCTGTAAATCTTAAGGCACACTGAAGGTGTTTTTCTTTTCCTACTGCCATGCTTCTGAGCCTAAAGGAAGTGCTTTTTCGATGAGCTTCCCCAGACACCAAGCCCTGTGCTGAATTGCCTGGGGTAGGATGAGGTCCTATTTTTGTAGCTTTGCAGCAACCATGAGAATTGATTAGCTGTGTGACACCTCGCTGGAGTTGCTAAAGGTGCATGCAGGACAGTGAAAAATAACGTTGCCTGCTTTCCTGATGACATTTTTCCATGCAAAAACAATCGAGCAGCAGGCATGTTAGGTGATCATGAATAGGAAAAGAAATGGTCAGTAAATACTGTCATAGGCGCGTTGCTCAGAATGGGCTGCCTCCCCCACTGTCTTCCATGGAGTGTGGTCCTGTGATTAAAAGTTTTGAGATATTTGCTTTTAAGAAAAAAATACTGAGCCTTGATTGTCATGTCAGATGCCCGCCAGTAGGTATTTGCCAACTGCCCAGTATGCAGTGTGTGTTCAAAGAAGTTGTGGTGGTAGTGGTGGAAAAGAGGTGTCACAAACAGCTTGGACATTGTAAATACGATTATGCTACATCCTGTACAAATGTGACGCTTAGAATTTCAGTGGTTATTCGCATTTCCATTTTTTTCCATTTAATTTTCCTCCCACTCAACTAACTTGCAGCAGTTAGTTATTATGAAACCTGACCTGAAGATGAATAGCTCATTATAAAAACTTAAACCCTGTGCCTGACTCTACAAATTCCTTTTTATGTTCAAAATATGAACTTTTTAATAATACAGAGAGAGCATTTGATATCTAATCTGTAATGACAGAAATGTTAAATCAACATTTTCAGTCTCTAATTAGAAACACAATGTCACATTATGAGTAGATTTAAAGGCTAAATAGGCAATCATTAAACTAATTTTTAGCCACTTATCAAATCTGAGTCCCTCTCCCAAATAATGCAGGCAGCTTTCTAGATGGTTCTTTATTGTATTATAAGAGGTATCATTACAGTCTGGCATTTGTCACCAAATGTCTATGAAGATTTGGTATATTACATTTTGTTAAACACCTAATTAATTAGGACGTACAGGAGACTTATATTCACCTTTTCCCTGCACCCATTGCAGCTTTGCTTGCAGCCAGCATCAGCGAAAGGAGCCTCCAGGAGGCTCCTGCCCAGCCTTGGTTTACATGTGAGAGATGGCAACAAGACGAGACCAATTTTGTTCCTCATTCAGCTGACATGTGCCACTGCTTTGGGTATGCGGACTGTCAAGTACCTGATCCACGAGAACTGATGCTGCTAGCTGCTGACAGCTGTTAAACAGAAGTGCAAAGAGCAGGATGCCCTACTCCAGTAGCTTCCAGAGCCCTTTGGAGTCAGTGATGGACCCAGAGCATGCGGCAAAAGCTACAGAGCTCCTAGCTGTTGGTATGCCCTGGATTTATCCCAGCAAACGCAAATAGCATATAGCAGCCTGTTTGAGGATTTGTTGATGGCCAGATGACTGGTCAGTAAAGTGGCTGTATGGATTGTAGGCAAGCATGAGAGAAAGTAGGAGAAGCAGCATCTGGGATGACAGGAAAAAATTTCTCACGTGTTCTTCCTTTTTCACATACTTTTGACTTACGGTGGCATTTGTTGCCAAAACTCTTTGTGGAGCATCTCCTCCCTCTTTCACCCGCTGAGATGTGCATGACAGAGTGCTATCAGAGCCATCTTTAATGACGCTTCAGCACAGCTGTCTCATTATTTTGCAACCCCACTTTGCAAGGTTTAGTCCAAGTTATGTTGTATCCTTCCACAGAACATCCATATGTGTACTGGTTGAAGGCAGAATGTAAAATCACAACTGGCGGAGGTGTATTTCATACACAGTGGCCCAATTTTCTGCGGGCAGGGAATAAATTGTCAAAACAACTAACCTCCCTGAGATCTAGGCAACATCAGGTGTAGAAGTGGAAGAAGTGCAATGCCTGGTGAATCCCAGTTCTCTTCCTGGGGAAATGGTGAGCTACCCTGATGTCCTGACCTAGCAGTACTTTCCATGCACTGTGGTCTTACTCTGTCTTTCTTCATCCCATATTGGGTGTTAGCTTTCTAGGGCAAAACTCATGCTAGAGGGGTGTAGGGGAGCTAAGTACAGTCTGGCTTTGAATTTAGTGGGTCTAAGGGATTTTGCTTGCTTTTGCAGCGTATCTGATGCTTATTATTAGTGACAGGAAGTGTAATACAGTATGATAATTGCATTTTTTAATAGATGTTGGAAGGATGGTTACATACTGTGAGTAAACAGCATTACCTCGACTATATGTGACTTCAGGGTGAAAGCATGTGGACAACTTTTGAGGCATTGTGTCTGTTTGAACGGTAGTTTTTAAAGAAGCAATAAGCAAGCAACACTTCTTTTTCCCTCCAAAGAAAACATGCTCATCTATTCTGAGTCAACAGCAGTTGTGACTATAATCACTCTCTAGGTAATAAAAGGAGAAACTTATTCTGGAATTTCTGTTGATGTGCTGCATTCTACTCCTTTTTCCTCCTTGTCCTTCTCAAACGACAAGTCCTGGTTTGAGGGCTTGCCTTGTTTCAGGGTCTGAGTTATCTGAGGGTTTATTTTCAAGTACAGTTACATCTAAAGGAGTCAGGTGCATCTGAGGTGTGTCTTTGCATGAAAACACTGCACTTTTCTGGCACCGGATTTAATTAAATTGTCTTAAGCTGATCAAAGAGTTACTGAATAGCAAGAGACTTTAATATGACTGATAAAAGTGCCACATTGTGCTTTATTGTAGATTATTGTAATCCTGACATTGACAAGGTAGTAGGGGTAGACTCAAATAAGCAACAGCATTAGAACTTAAAACACTGGATATCTTTTAAATTCTGTAATCTGAAGATCCTACTTTTTCATGCTAAATCCTTTGTTCTGCCCTCAGGAAAGCTTTTGCAGACAGTGGAAACTGTTTCTTGACAGCTTGATATATAGCACATTGCAAAGAACTGAAGGTTTTGTAAGAAAAATCT
This sequence comes from Burhinus oedicnemus, assembly GCA_008921705.1. Lineage (NCBI taxonomy): Eukaryota > Metazoa > Chordata > Aves > Charadriiformes > Burhinidae > Burhinus > Burhinus oedicnemus. Next base: position 221,868 of record VFFE01007614.1, read on the forward strand.
CCCCTTCTCCCCAACAAATAAAATGAAAAATGCTGCAAAGTACAAAGTTCTAGCCTTACATCTATTCTGATGCAAACTTTGATTTAAACTGTAGGTATGTTTCAGCCTCATAGGATCTCTGTTTCTACAATCAGTGAGATAAATTTTCCTTTACTTTTTGCCATTTTAGTTCTGGACAGATTGAATCATCTTCAAATACCAGTTCAAACGCAATTAAAAAAAAGTTTCAACTTACAGAAACGGAGAAGGAAAGCATTCTTCTTCCCCTGCCTGCCTACATTTTCCTGCGAGTATTTCATGTAGTCAAGCCAACAGCTAAACTACTCTTTAACAGGAGGATTTCTGCAATACTGGAATCATTTGTCTAAGCGAGACAAGTGCCTCTTGAACTCCTGTTTGCCATCAGCATCACAGCAGGGTTTAGGGAGCTATGAGAAACAGGTGATGTGGCACTTCTTTTGTTCTAATTTTTTGTTTAGGTGTTCTGAAAACACATTTGGGTGTACTGGTTGGTGCCCTCTAAATTTGAGCAGTGTTTGGGGAGTGTGAAATGTCTTTTTCTGCGCACTGTGGTCCTCAAAGCAACGTTTCAAATAGGCATCAAATGTATTGTGAGTGACTTTATATCTGTGTTTCTTTTGAAAAAAGTCATTTGCCGCATAAGAAAAACTTACTGATTTCATTAGCACTTTAATGATAAGATTAAAATCGCATAAAGGATATATGAACATAGGTTCACAGTTTTGGATATTCAGAATACAAGTTTTAGTTTTGGAAAGGTAATGTCCAATTCTCCTAGAAAATGCCAAAAAATTCCAGGCAGATTTTAATATAAGCATTAACTGAAAAGGCATCCCAAGTTGAGCTGACTTCGAAATAGTTGCAATGATCAGTGCCTGTTGTGTAGCAGTATCCAGTATCTACCTTGTGGGGTTTTTCATTTTGTTTCCTGCTGAGGCAGAAAAGAAGGATTTTCCAGTGGTTCGTGTGTGCCGGCTCAATCCTTTCCCTTGCTATAGATGTCTTGCACGTAGCTGTTTAAAGCCCCTCTGCCTTATTTCTCCGTCTGTGTCGTGCAAGCAGTAGTGCTGTGCTGCTCAGCTGGGATGCTATGAGGACAAAAACGCCCGGAGGGACGTGTCATGTGCTGGTGTTGTATAAACTGCCTGTCATTAGATCCCCTGGTTAGGCTGACGGTGGGAATTGATGGTGACAGATGCTGCGCAAATTCGGAGGAGCTCCTCTTGTAGCGGGGTGATGTTTCTGCATAATCCCCGTGCTTCACTCACTTCTGTTTCTTGGGATTCATTGTTTCTTATTTTATTCAGTCAGCGTATGTATCTGTTTCTCTTTCTTGCTCTTTCTAAATGTCTCTTTATGTTCCCCATTTGACAGTCATTCCTTGTTGTTCGTTTTCTTTGTCTCCCCACCACGTACCTCCTTTGTTCCAGATGACTGGATAACTCCACATTGTAAAATTGACTTAATCTCAGTGAATAGGTGTCTCCTGAATGTTGGATTAGTTTCGCTGAATTGCTAGGCAGCTTTCATAATACCCGATTATAAACTAAAACTTATTTGTTTTGAGATGATAATCGTTCTAGGTGCTTCACAATTAGGTGAAAAGCACAGAAAACGCGTGGCCGAAGTGGGCGCTCCGCAAAAGAGCAGGTTACGATTTGATTCTCCTCAGCTTCTTGAGGACATTTTAAAATTAACATTAAGGGACTGCCCCAGAGGGATTAGCTGCTTTACTGCATTTTTCTTTAAAACATAAATGAAACAAAGATTGTATTATTGCTTGCAGACACATGAAGCCTGTTTTGTATCCTCCCTCTTTATCCTGAAAATTTCGCATAGCAAATAATCCCTTTGACAGCCATTTTAGGGTTTGCACCAATTAATTTGATGCAGTTTTCAAGGAAGAGATTCAAGGTACCAAAAATTCTTTGTCTTTATGCGTAATAAAAAAATGCATTTGGTAGTCGAGAAAAATGTTGCAGACATACTGCTTTATGTATTTCACTGTGCCCTGAAACTTGCCAACACTTTTGAGAACTACTTCAATTTATGATATGTTGGTCTATACAGCCAAGTTTGTAAGAGAAGGAATTGTGTTTTTTAAATTATGCAGCAGTTAGGGGGATTCAATTTGCTTTGGTTTTTAAGCAGAAATCCATTTTGTCAATTTGTAAATTTAAAAAACCACATAGCTTTAACAGATTACTGCTAGAAAAACTAGTGTATAGAGATTTTAAGAAAATTGGTTATAAAACCAGGCGCCATTCATGCAGATTTTCTGTATGATATGTGCAGAAGTCTACAAGCCATGCTCGAAGGCTTCTGAGATGGAAGGTATTTCCAGCAATGACTGAGCAACTTTAATTAGGCTTAAAATAGATAGCTATCTGAAAATACATACGACACAATATGTTACATGGACAGGTATCTCCCTATAGGAACAGAGTGATAATATCCATGAAAATTACTGCTGAATTTTTCCCTCGTTTCTTTTCAGAAGTATACGTAGATTTTTGTTTCTTGCAGATTATGGTAGAGCAGTTGATGTGTTTCTTTTTGTTTGTTTGTTTGCATACTTCAAAGACCTGAGGCGTTTTCGTATTTTCTCTCCCAGGCACACAATCTTGAGCTATTTATTTCTCAGATACATGAAAATTTGGAGATCATTGCAGGTACATTGCATTATCGTATTATTGATGACTCTGTGACACAACTGTACCATTCCCTCTGGCCTGCATCTGTGAACATACATTTTTTCTTTGGTCTGTATGAGTATCACTGGGTTTATTTAACATGGTACTTAATTTTCACCACATCTGAAGTTTTAAAAAGGGTGGAAAGGAATGAATAGGTACTCACAAATCCATACTAAGTAACCCTCAATACAACAATCAGGGCGTCCCAGAACTGATAAGTAGGAAAGACCTGACAAACACCAGAGCAAAGCAAGATGCTGAAAGCATATTTTGCAATATCAAACGCATTCAAACTTCTTGACAATTGTTTTGACATCAGGAGAATTTTCAAAAGTAAAATAGGTCTTTTTAAGCATCATGTCCAATTTCACCAAGCACACAAAGGACTTGATTTCCGGCTCCTGACCAGCCACTCCAGACATTGAAAAGGAGGGGTTTGTTTCAGGAACGTTACAAGGGTGAAGTCATCAAGATCAGTCTTCCACCAAACAGATTCGTACAAGCGATTTAGCTCTTTAAGAATATTGGCATTTTCTGCTGTCTGGAAATCCCAGGAGAGTTTAAAGACCAGCTTTAGGAATTAGTCTGCCAAGTCTCGTGCTTCCTTTGCAAACCTAAGGTATTGCACCAGCCTGGAACTTCCCCAGGCTGCTGACAGAACATTTTGGTGCCCTTGTGTGAGAAGCAAATAGGTTCTAAATTGTGGTATCTTCTCCCTCGAAAGCAGAAACGGATAATCCAGTTACCAGCACCTGAGTAACACAAAATAAAGCTATCATGGATGCATCAGAATATGGTAACAAATAAAATGCACTACAGCTTTCTGGAGAAATGATATTGTATGTTTCCATATTTCTCACTCACTTGGCTGGTGCACCTTAGGTTTCATGTTTTATTTCATGACTTCTGGGGCAGTCTGAAGGCAGGCCTGCTACTTCCCCGCAGTCCGTCCCCACATCCCAGCATTTTAGCAGTAAGCGGTTTTTTCCTCTGATATATTTCCTTATAGTCAAACTGCACTTCAGTGGTGTATTTCACCAGGAATTTCTGTGAGGTGTTGGATATAGTACTTCTCAGGTCACATTGCTAAAGTCCGGTCATATACTCGCTCAGACAGGTAATTTTGCGTGTGCCACGTATTTGTTCACAGCTGTGAATGCAGTGGGGCTGTTGAAGAGACTATATGAAAACTGATCGTATGCAGATGCGTTTGCAGGAAATAGTGGTATTGCTGGGAATCCATGTTCTGAAGGATGTTACATCTTGTGCACATGATGCTAAGTGGGCACTGAAGTCTTAACACACACAAAATCGTTGCTTGTGATGATGATTGCTTACAACAATGATTAGAGATTCACCCTCGTTTTTAGAGTTCATGAATTTTTGTGCATTATCTTTCAGCTTCATGCCATGCCTAAAAGCATACTTCTGATTCAGAAGGTCAGGTTTCATAAGATTTGGGATATCTGTGACTTTGGTGTGAATATACAACGATAAATTCTATTAACTCTTCCTGGATCACTCCAGTCTTATGTTAAAGAGTCAGGAATAAAGATGCATCTTCAACTTGAAACAGAGTGATTTAGTGGTCAAGATTTCCATTGCAGATAGATTTTTAGAAATGGTTGATAGATGAATGGTTAATCAATATTTTACTAAGCACATAGTCGATTTTTTAAACACTTGTTACACAATTCAAGAAACCAAATGGTTGTTCATAATGGTCTGTAACTCTTACTTTTGGGTGATGTGTTTATAGTACTCACTGGGATCCAGGTCTGCATCAGACTAGCCATACCCAGAGTCCTGTGGCTGGCTGTGGTCTCTAGCAGCCCCGCAGCGAAGGCTCTGCATGTTTGCAGAGGGTCAGTGCAAAGAGCCAGGCTGTTTTGCCCAAAAGTTTTAAACATACCCTAAAACCTTGCTATACACTTCTTTCTCATGTAATTTCCTTTACAACCTGATCACATGAGCAGATGAATGAGAGAACCCATGTAATAGGACATGTAGGGGATAGGTTATAGGTTATTACTTGTTTAAAACAAGTTCGAATAATTTATTAATTTTTCATAATTCTGCAGCATTATTAAATTTTTATGATTCTACAGTAATTATTGATGGGGTCTACCAAAAATATGCTGCAATAAGATTACAGCAGTTTGGAAATAATGATGCAATTATTACTGAAGCTACTGTCAGTTTTGTTACGACTTCAGTAGGATGAATTCTGTAATTTAAAGGACAGCTACATTTGGTCATGTAATGGCTGAATTATCCCTGTATTTCCTTCTCCCAGCTATTAAATGCTGCATGTCTATGCTAAAAATCAATGATCCATTGTTCGTCGTGACTTAAAGGCTTATTTCGGAAATGTAGACTTTGCATACCTGGAAGGAGCTCTAACAAGAATAATGCATCGATACTTGATTAAAACACAGAAACTTAGTTTGTCATTATTTTGTGCAGATGTACAGCATTATTGAATTAGTACCGCTTTTATTTAGATTAAACCATGTGTAACAGTCTACTTGATTTTTCAAAACTCATTGTAAGTTTTGCAGGCTTCATGGAGAGGATAAGGTTTGGCCTTTAAATCTCTTCTCAAAATAGTTTGTGATACTTTGTTTTTCATAGTGGAACTATTGATCAAATTTCCATTTGATTTATTGTAGTCTCTAATCAATACTGCACTTTTAATAAAATAATAGCAAAAATGTGTAAATGTACCTCATAAATGTAATCTAGTTTCTTACTAGTGCCTGACCAATATAGGATGTCAGCTATAATGGAGTGAATTAACCTTTCAAATAGATTGGTTTGCAGATTACACTTTTATTAGTTTTATAGTTGTGCTAATCTTTGACTTGGAGCCAGTTAAATCAGTAGTCATCAGGGATCTTTATGATCTTATTTAAACCAACCAAAGCAAAAATTCGTGCAGCTCTGTTATAATGGTAGGAAATGCACTGAAACTCTCAAACTGATGAAATTGTGGGAACAGAGTGCTTCATACAGCATTGGTTTCATATGAATACATACCAGCATTGGTTTATCATTATGAGTTTCAGGCTTTTCATTCTTACTGCAAGACTCTTTATGTAGAGAGAAAGAAGAAAAACATTTTGGGACTGGGAAAAAACTCAGGGTAGATGTAATTTGAACAAGAAAGGCAGCCAGGGTCAGGCAAGTCAGTAAGAAACCTAAGCCTATACTTCTTTGGGTTAAAAGAAAGGCACAGACTCACAGAATAATTTAGGTGGGAAAGGATCTCTGGAGGTCTCCAGGCACAGCACGGCTCAGCACAGTGGTAGCTGGATTAAGTTCCTCTGGGCCTTGTCCAGCTGAGTTTTCCTGTTGCCTTAGTAGGCAACCTGCTTAGTTTTGAGTATCATCATGGGAAAAAACACTTGTCCTAATATTCTTTCTAGTAAAGTGATGTGAAGGAGAAAGAATCTAGGCCCAATGGCAGTGAAAACAGAAGGTAGGATGCAACAAAAAAGAGGCTGGGTAAAGGAAAGCAGCAAAGGAATGAATCATGTAAAAATCCTCCTGAATTTTAGAGGTATGTGTAGTTGGAACCTTAAGACCAGTTGTGCCTGCCCAGCCCCTTTTATTGCAATAATTTCACCTAAGTGTTTGCATGCCCAGTATGAAAATGCATGTTGATTACCAATAGTCATTGTGTTGATCTGCTTGTCCGTATTCCTGGTTGTAGAAACCAGCATGATAGATAAAGCTTCCTGTTCCAAGCCTTGCCACCTCAGTCTGTTTTGTAAATCAATGAGCTGTATCTGCCATGCTGCCTTTTCCTAACATCTGCACCCTGAAGTAATTTCCATTGGACTCTTCTCCATACTATCCACTATTTAGCTTCTTACAAAAAGTGCATGTGCATCTCAATGCCTCCTGCTACTGTGCCTTGGTTTAGTAAGACTGTGAAAGCCATAAAACTGCCCTTTGTCTACGTGGAGACTTGTTAAAAGAGAATTCTGAGGAACACCAGTAACATTAAATCCAGGTTGAGACAGACTATTCCTGAATTAAAACCAAACCTCTTCATGATAAATAGCCATACCAGAGAGCCATAGGTTTTGTTTTGACAGGGATAACGTTGAAACAAGAATGGTACCTTTAACTGAAAGGGACAAAAGCGCGCAGTAGAACTTCGGGATTTTGTCAGTGTTCAAACTCCAAGTTTTCCCTTCTTCCCTACCCTGCATTCACAATTATGTAGCAAGATGATTACAGATTCTGAAAAATGAAGTAGTCATTATTAATTTTTTAATATGACTGCCTACCAGTGATAAAGATGTGTACAAAAGGATTGGCTCAGGCACAACGTGACTTGCAACAGCAGATGACATTCAAAGTGATTAGGTAATTGTTTTTTTTAAAAGCTTCCTGTTCAGTTGGAAAAATGTTGGAGGCAAATAAAATGGATTTTGTAATGCATTATACATATTACTAAGACTGTGTCCATTTAGGTGAAGTTAAATGTCTTTGATAGTTTCCTATTTAATTTAAAACATTGTCTATATTTGATTCTTATGATTGGTCTAAGATTTCTGTGATCTTGGTATCAGTGGATAGTTTCTTTGGCAGTAACTGCTGCATTCATCAATGTGTAACAACTGTAAACCTGCACTGCTCTATTAAATAACATCAGTGTGGAAGCGCAGGCACGTTTTATGAATTTTAATGAATGCTGTTCTATCAATGACAAAGGCTCAGAGCTCCAGTCTCCTCCAAGGCTGTCAACTTAGGGGAAAAGCCTTTATACCTGGAAGAAGCAGCAACAGAACAAGCATTTAAGAAGATGATAAAGTAAGTTTTGTTAGAGTAAGACTAGATTTGATTTTCCATCTTCTGCAGATGTTTTTGGAAGGATGAATTCTGGACTGCCTTGATGCTGAGGGACTTGATGACTTCTACTGGACACAGCAGTCCAGTGCAAGGGTATTAGAACACAAAATACCTAAATACAGAACACGTCAGGAAATTTCCATCAGAAAACATTGTTTGGAACTGAGTTTTTAATGAAATTTCTAATTTGGTGTATTCAATGAAACTCTAATAGTAGATACCATTTTGTCCCACTAGCTCACTTAGGAGGCAGCTAGAGATCCTGGATTTTTAAGATTCACTGTTGTGGCACAGCTTGATACAAAACCCATAAATTTACCCAGGTCTGTGCCTGCCAAGGTGTTGTCACCTTTGAGACTAAGAGGAAGGCTAGGGAGCTGCAGTGTGGGTTTGTGCGGCAGAGCTCCTGCTTCTGGAAGAGGGCCTCTCTGGAAGTCTGGAGCCTTGGTTTCTTGATGTTAACAGGGAAAGCAAAGTGGGCAGGTAGGCTTGCAGGATCTGTGGCTTTGAGAGATTTTATGGTCTGAGGCAGACAACTGGTTGGTGGCACCAACAAAAAGTCTTGTAGGCTCTTGAGTCAGAGAAAGATCTGGAAGACATAACATTTCAGAAGAAGCATGTAGCCTGGAATGTCTGAAATAGCCTCTTGCTGTGGCTGGGGCAATGGGAGATGGCCTTTTGGCCAGCAGGAGGGTTGTTCTCATTGAGGATCTGTGTCACCAAGGACATGAGCTGTGGGAGCAGGTCTGCACAGCATCAGAGATGACAAGAAAAGAGATCAGTCGGGTCCTCTTTGAGACTCTGCAGCTTTGAAAGACAGAACCTTCAACTGGAGCAGGCAGATAGGCAGAGTCTCTGCATACCAGGTTGGGAAGTGGACACTCCCACGATGGTGAAGGCTGGAAGCTGGTGACTTCTGGCTCTGGGAGGAAGGCTCCTGCTTCACATGCAGATCTGCAACTAGGAAATAGATTCAGTGCCTTGGCTGCTCCCTGGCTGAGAGCTCTGTCCAGTGAAGCACTTGAGCAAGCTGAACCTGAAGCATATGGCAAGAGAAAATGGTGAGTGATAGTGGTGGGAGATTCCCTACGTGTAGGCAATGAAGGCCCCCATCTGCCAACCTAACATGCCGTCTGGAGAAGTTTGCTCCTTACTGGGGGCTCAGGAGTGGGATGTTGTGGAAAGACTGTTTCAATCCTCAGACTATTACTCCCTGCTACTCTCCTGCCTGCACACTGTCGGGATACTGTTATGAGTGACCTGGGAAATATCAAGTGACTACATGGCTCTGGGTGCAACAGTTGAGGGCATGGAAGGCCAGTCAGTGGTCTCCTTGATACTGCCAGTGAGGAGGAGGAGGGCCTGAAGGGGACTGGATGGATCCTGTGGATCAACAGCAGGTTGCACAGCTGATGTCAGCAGCAGGGTTTGGCTTCTGCAACCATGGGACCCTCTTTGAGGATCAAGGCTACTTGGAAGGGGATCAACCTGACAAAATGGAGCAAAAGCATCGTTGCCAGCAGGCTGGCCAACCTGCAGAAGAGAGCTTAAGCTAGTAGTGATGGGGAAGGGAGATAATGGCCAACAATCGTGAGGAAGTGAAGGAGCAGATTGGAAGGAGCAGTGAAGGACCAGGACCGACCAAAGGGCCCAGCATGATATGAACGGGAGGGACACTAATCAACAAAAGAGCAGTGAAGTGGGATCCCACCAAGCATAAGCACATAAGTAAGGAAGCGACGGAAAGCGCTCAAGCCATTTTTAGGAGATCAGCACAGCTGGATGCTTCTCTGTTGTGCCACATTTAATAGCTAGTAGCTTTGGTTTGTGGATTCCCCTGTGAGGGAACCAGATTAAACACACACACACTCACTCACTTAAGATTCATTAAATGTTTTAGTCAGCAAGTAAGAACTGTTACATACCAAGTACTATCTGATTCCTGAAGCTCTGATCCCAGTCACCATCCTCTCAATTCTGCAGAAAGTAGTAGGTTGAGCAACAGGAGGCGTCCCTGCCTGTTGGTGGTAATGGCAGCCCCTACAGTCCACCCATCAGGAGCCTGTTCCCAGCACAAAGGGTTAACAAAGCAAACTCATATTTGTAGCTGGTTTCTTGGCAGGCAGTGCAGTTCATACCATTAACAGGTTTTCTTTGTCTAGCTTATTGGCAGGTGTTCTTTGTCCAGCAAATGGCTGTTTATTATTGGATTCAGTGTTTCAGTTTGAAACCAGTTTTCACGGTTGCTGCGTTTGGGGAACATTCAAGACAAGGACTGTACACTCTAGCTTTGACAATACTGGTCAAATTTGGTGTCCCTGCCCAGGGCAGGAGGGTTGGATTAGATGATCTTTAAGGTCCCTTCCAACTCTAACCATTCTGTGATTCCATGATTCTATGATTCAAGGCCAGGGACAAATGCACAGTCACACTCTCTGAAGTGCCTGTACACTAATGCACATGCTGTGGGAAGGAAATCAGAGGAATTAGGGGTCTGTGTGCATTTGTAGGACTATGATTTCCTTGGTGTCACAGTGATGTGGCAGGATAGCTCACAGGACTGGAGTTCTGCCATGGATAGACAGGCTTTTTCAGGAAGGACAGGCTGGGACAGCAAGAAGGGAGAGTTGCCCTTTACATAGGGGAACAGCTGGGACATGTCACATCTGCCTTGGGATGGGTGATGACCCAGCAGAGAGCTTGAGAGTCAGAATTAGCTGGTAGACCAAAATAGGTGACATTGTTATGGGTGTCTGCTATAAAGCATCTGATCAGGAAGCAGTAGATGAGGTGTTCAGACAACTGGGAGAAGCCTCACTTTCACAGACCTGTCCCTCATGCAGGACTTCAGCCACCTTGCTATTTGCTGGAGGGACAACACAGCAGAGCCCAAGCAATCAGGAGGTTTCTGGAATGCATTGATGACAACTTCCTAACACAGATGATCAAATTGCTGATGTAAGATGCACTACTAGACTTTGTGCTTACAAGCAAGGTAGAATTTGTGTAGGAAGTGAAGGTCAGGGATGCAAAGCTCAGGGACATCCTTGGCAGCAGTGCCCACGAGATGGTGGAGTTTAGGATTGTGAGAAGAGGGAGCAAGCCAAAAAGTGTGATCGCAGACCTAGATTTCAGGAGAGCAGACTTTGTCCTGTTCAAAGAACTGCTGGGAAGAATCCCATGGGATACAGCCCTGCAGAAAAGAGGCATCCAGCAGAGCTGGTGGATTTTCAAAGATCACTGCCTCTAAGCTCAAGATTAGTCCATTCTGATGAGCAGGATATCAAGCAAAGGCAGCAGGAGGGACAAGGAGTTCCTGACTAACCTCAGGCACAAAAAGGAAGTACAGAAGAGGCAGCAGCAGGGACAGGTGACCCAGGAGGAATACAGAGGCACTGTCTGAGTAGTAGGAGTGGGATAAAAGCCCCCACGGAATTGAATCAGATGAGGAATGTGAAGGACAACAATAAGGTTTCTACAGGTATATCAGCAGCAAAGGAAGATTAGGGAAAAAATGGGCCCACTCCTAAATGGGGTAGGGAACCTCGTGACAAAGAACACAGAGAAATTTGAGAGGTATTTAGTGCCTTCCATGCCTCAAGTAAGACTGGTCTGCAGAAATCCCAGGCCCTTTAGACTGGTGGGAAAATCTGGATCAAGGAAGCCATCCTCAGTGGAGGAGGATCAGGATAGGGAACATTTAAACAAACTAGACAGACAGACGCCCATGGACCCCAACAGGATGCACGCATGGGAGTTGTTTGGTGTCACTACAAGCCACTCTTGAGTATCTTTGAAAGGTCATGGTGACAGTGAGAGGTTCTTGAGAACTGTAACAAAACAAATGTCACTCCTATCTTCAAGAAAGGAAAGACAGATGATCCAGGGCACTACAGGCTGTCAGCCACTCCTCAGTCCTTGGTAAGGCAATGGAACAACCGATGCTGGAAACCATTTCTAAACACATGAAGGACAAGAAAGTGATTGGGAGCATTTGGGTTGACTGATCTCGTTGTGAAGGGGAAAGGACTTGAGGATACCAGTGGACATGTTAAACGTGAATAGCAATGTGCTGTTGTGACAAAGAAGGCGAACAACCTCCTGGGTTACACTGGGAGGAGCATTGATAGTAGGCCAGCAGAGATCATTCTTCTCCTTTGTCCAGTACTGGTGAGATACATCTGGAGACCTGTACTGGGCTCCCCAGTATGAAAGAGACTCTTCTCTGTAGTACCCAGTGAAAGGATGAGAGAGGCAGTGGGAATAAACTGAAATAGGAAATTGCATTTAACAGAATAAAAAGCTTTCTTCCTTAAAGGGTGACTGAACACTCAGGACAGGTGGTGCAGAGAGCTTGTGGAGTCTCTGTCTGTGAAGATATTTAAAACCCAACTGGACATGGACTTTGGCAACCTGCTGTAACTGACCCTTCTTTGAGCCAGGGGGCTGGACTATGCAGAGGTGCATGCTAACCCCAGCAATTCTCCAAACTAGAGATGACAGCCTGGCACCTTGTTCAGAGATGTTTGTAGCTGTTGGTTCCATATAATTGTTCTCTCATTTGGCAGGTCTCCTTGATGCTGAGATAACTACTGTAACGCGTGGATTATAAAGGGAGCTGTATTTCAGTTTTACAGGTGGGGAAACCAAGGCACAGAGTGATTTCTCTACAGTTATTTCTTTGGCTAGGGTCAGGATCTCAGCATCTGCGTATGAAGTCTTTTTTCCTGACTTTTGCTTCGGTGTGAGGTGTTACTGTCTCAGAGTTGTCTGAGAAAACTAGTAGCTTCTCGTTGAATACTCACCTCTTCTCTTCTTTGTAAATCTTTTCTTTTTTTAATGGCCCTGAACTATCAACATAATTTGTCATGGCTAAAGAAAGTAGTTTTCTCTTAGAACTAAACATTTATCAAGTTGTAGCTCCATTGCACTGGCACAACATTTTAAAATATACTTTAGTAATAAATAAATGCAGTCATCTGTAAAGCTGGTGCTTCTGAAACACAATTACTCAGCCTTTTCCTTTCTTCTTTTCCTCAGCAGGTAGCAGAATAGGAATATTGAAGCATTAGTCATTTAAAAATGTGATAAAGTGTTTTCATGCATATGGGAAAAGGAGGGGGATTAAACAGATGCTTGAAATGTGTCAGAGTGCATGCCACTATAGGAAAGAGAGAGAGAATATTAGAGAGAGTGCTGCAAGAAGTAGTTAATAATAATAAATGAAGAACTTGGCAGCAAGGCGAAGAATTTAAAATTGTCATTTGTTGTAATTGATGAAACTATCAGAGCGTCGTTTATGAAGGAAGGAACAGTCCAGGCACACACAAGTAAGCACTCTTTGACTGCAAGGAGAGTAGAGATCTGAATGCCTATCAAAATATTCCTAACAGACCAGTAGTTTGAGCACAGCGAAAGAGCAATAAAATATGCTTCTTTCTGGTTTGTGCCTAGGTTGCCGCCGGTCTGGTGGAGGGAGAGTCCCTGCTGCGGAAAGACAGCTTGGCAAAGGGTCTGACTGCAGCCTCTTGTCTCTGCATACACATTTACTGCTGGGAGATTATTTGCCCATTTCTAACAACAAAATCTACCCACAGCACTGCCGTAATTATTGATGCTTTCAGAGAAAGGGCCAGCTGTTAACACCTTTCAAAATTAATGGCAACATTAATTTGTTTCAAAGGCAGCAGAAAGGGGCCCAAGAATGTACAGTGTTTGGCTTCTCTGAGGCTTTACATTTACCATTGGATTTTCTGGGTTGAAAAATACTGTAGAACAATAGTTTGTTCTGTCTAAGAACAAAATAGAAGTTATTGCTGTTCTTCAAAACTTCACAGCCCTCCAACTTGGCAAGTCTACCTGCAATGTTCACTAAAAAATAAATGTGGGTATATGTACTGATTTACTTTGGAGTTAGGCTTCCTTTCTACTCACACGTGCATTGCCCAAAGCAACATCTTTTAAGAACATGACAGGTCTGGTTTCCAGTTAATATTCTCTCCTAACAGCCATATTGATGACCAGAATAAGAGGTGAAAATATGGGCAAAAATGTTTGAGCAGAGACCGGATTTGGCAAGTATTCCCAGTGTGAGGAAGGTGAGAGGATGGGCTCTCTGATGAGCTACTCTTCCTAATTACACATAGTTACTCTATGACTTTATTGTAAGGTTTCCCTCCCCAGAGAGGTGCTTCCCTGAGCCTGCAAGGCAGGGATGCTGGGGAGTGGAAAACAGGTTCCCTTTCCTTTGGCCAGATATGATCCCAGCAGCTTTTAGATCTGTCAGCCTGATGGGGAGCTTTTTTATAGCTTCTTTGGTCTTCCTGGAAGAGTAATGTGCAGATGAGGCAATGGCCTGTTGGCCCCATAGCAGCTATCTGCAAGAAAGTAGCTCCTTTATTCCAGGTAACAGTCCAGGAATGATCTTCAGGAAAAGAAAGATGCATGGGGGACAAGAATAAACAACTATTCATTGGGAGGAGAGTATTAATAATGTGTAGAAGGCTATTCTGCTGTAGTGCACCTTGGCATTTGTCTAGAAGTCTTGATTATGTTTTCCCTTGAACTTTCCTCAAATATGTTGCTAGAAATGTCACCCAATCCATCATTAACATTTAAGTTTAGAGTCTGGAAACAAGCACAGGGAAAGTAAGGACTGTGTTTTGGTGTGGTTTGGTTTTCACTTTCTTCAGATTTTTGTTCCTTTGGTATTTTGCTTTATCCTCGTTTTCCATTTCATCTGATTCTCCCACTGTCAGTCTCTTCAGTCTTCAGAAAGGTGCTTGCTTTTCTACCTGCGAGGGCACATCAGAAATCAAAATATACCTCTGCATCTCCCAGTATACAGCTTTGCTTAAAGATACCACATGAAGTTACCACAGAGCAATCATGAAAATCATACTAAAAAGATATATTAGTCTTTTGTGCCAGAATCCTGTGTCTTGTCAGGATCTGTTGCTTCTTGTCATTTGAGGAAGAGATGTTCCTGACAGCTTCTGTATAAGTGAAAATAGTCGTTAGATTAAAATGCCTTTAGAGTGCATGACGGATTTAACAGCTTTTATGAGCCATTTGTACAGTGAAATACCATCAGTCAGTGAACCATTCTCAGGGTTGTACAGCAACTTGGAAGTTGTTTTAGCCAAGGGCAGCGTTTCAGCTTTCCAGGACAGTCTTTTTATTGTACACTTCTGGAGCACACAGCCTCATGCAAATAAAATGTGTGTGTGTGCCAATCAAATCCATATTTTGCATGGAATGACTGCAGTACTTCGAAACTAAATAAGCTGCAATTTTGTGTTTTGGTTACTGAAATTAGGCAGATAATGAATTATGACAAGATTTTGCAGTATTTCTAATGCACTGGATGACTCATGACAGTGTGGTCCAGGTTAAGAACTGCTGTCAAAAAGAATCAAACTCAAAACAGCCCTTTCACAGAAGGACACATCTTGTTTCAAGTTAGAAGGACAAAATTCAACACCAAATTCTCATTAAACTTTTTGGAGTTGCTCTGAGTTTTACAAGACTTTTGTTACTTTGCTATCTTGCAATATTTAAGTATTCCAACAAGTTTAATGAATTCAGATATTTCTGAGGCTGGAACAGACCATTAGTTAGATCCAGAGTGATCTCCAGTGAACAGCAAGCTGCAGAACTTTATCCAGACGACCTTTTCCTGAATACAATGTCTTGTTCATGACTAAAACCCCTCTTCCACAAAAATATCTCACATGGTGTGAAGATGTCATGAGAGGTCAATTGTCTGTCCTGTTGTCCTGTCCTGTCCCGTCTACCCACCATTTGGGTGCTGTGCATCACCTGGGTCCCTGTGCTGCTGTAGCTGGTCCCTGTAGTCAGAGGAGCGTTGTTAGTCTTTATTGCACTGCAGAATTCTCTTTGCATTACAGTTGTTGTCAAATCTGCCCTAAGCTCAGGGGGGACAGACTGAAATCCATTATGAGGCAGATAACTGGGGGGAGATCTGCTCTCCAGATACACATCCAGTGCCTGGACTCACTGCCCAGGGAGCAGTTTAGTGTAGTGAGTGCTGAGATGGTGGACGTACTAAAGCCTTGTAAAACATGTCCTCCGTTGAGAGGCTGGGACTAGACATACATTAGGAGGGAAAAACCCTGGTTGGCTCAATGCTAGATGCTCATCTATTGTATTTTTGAACAGAACCCCATTTTTTAGAGGAGCAAACCCTGAATCCTTTAAAGCACAATTTGGAGAACAGTTCTTGGAGGACATCCTGGCAGACTGTTTTCTATTTCCTAACCCTCCTGCGGGCAGTTCCGTGAGGTGGAAAGAACTTAGCCTGCATTTAGCAGAATCAGTGACAAATGTTCCAAGTCTTCCAACCAAACGAGCTCTTCCAAAGCACCTGTTGCTAGCAGTGGCTGATCGTATGTTGCTTGAAACATAGAAGTTTTTCTTGTGTGTTAGATCTGGATTTCATGGAGTTCGTAAGAGCTTCTTTAACAAGTCCTGAACATGATCCCGGGATTTTGTACGATTTGTTTTGGGCAAGCCCTAGATATGCAGGATAACAGGTCCTGGAGCATAACTCATTTTCACTCAGCCCCAAGTGGTCATATGTATCTGCCACCTCAATATCTCTCCCTTTCCTCTCTATTAGTTGCAACAGCAAATCTTTAAACTTGGGGAAACCTGTATAGCACTGCTTTGAAAAAAAGTACCTGTTGCGTCATTGGAGGTGCTATATAGGTATTATTGGTGCTGGTACACCCCTGAATACTAAAAAGGTCGGTGGTGTTCTCATCATTTGAATATGCTGATTCTGCGTATGCCATGATGGGCAAATCAAAAGAAAAGAAAAGAAAACATGCCCTTGGCTTCTTCTAATTTAGTACCAGAGTAGTCAAGATATATCTATGCTCTGCTTCTGTTGCTAAAAAAAATCATTCAGAACAGATGCCATTTCAACACAGCCTTTTTCTCCTAAGAAAATTACTTACTCTCTGCCATAGTTTGTTGATCATTTTAAGGTGTCAAGTGCTGGAAGAAGCAGTTTCCTGGCTGTGTGCCATTTGGTTGGAACCGGATAGAGCATTAATGCCACCTGCTGAAAATCCTCATGGGACCTGCTCAAGGGAAAATGTCTACTATATGTGGGGATTGGAGGTTTTAATAACACTTGGTAATAGTGATAACATTCTTCATATAAAAAAAAAATAAATTAAAATCTGATATATTCTCCCTTTTGACAAATGGAAGTTTAATTCTCTTCTCCCCTTGCTTGTATAAATCTCATCCTGACATTTATCAGGAATGCTATCAGACCCACATCACTCCATGTTTCTGGGGTCTTCAAGGAAAACTATAGCATAAGCATCAGGTTTTGCTAAGAGAGGAGTCTTAATTTTCACACTCAGAAGGGATGCACCAATTTCACAGGAAGTTCAGAAGGCTTTTATTACTACAGGTGGTTGAGGAACACATTTTGTTTTTCTATTGCATAACTGGTTTTTGCCATAACAAAGGCAACAGGCTGCATGTACCTGAGCAAAATATGTTAAGTGAACTGCAGGATGTGTATATGAGACAGAAAAAGTGTGGGACATAGCAGGATGTCCCAGATACTTGAGCCAAAGCTAGAGCGTTTGGACCTGAAAGCAAAACCTAAATCACGTTAGAGGGTAGTTTGCTACCATAGCAGACAAACAGCTTAATGATCCACATCCTTAATATGGGTGTCATCTAAATGTTGCTTAAAGTCCCAGTGTTAATGTGTATTTAAAACTATTCTTCATTTTTCTTCAAAATTCTACTACTGGAATCAGGTGATGATGTGACAATCTCAACTTTAGTTTAAAAACATTAGCTAAATTTCCAGCTTTTTATTGTGGAGAAAAAAATTTACAGTGCTAGCCCAAGGAATGTAATTCATGTTCAAATTTTAAATTAATGGCTCTTTATGCTACAGGTACGGACACACTATGGATTATTGTAAATGACACAAAGATCTTAATACAGGAAGATCAGACCAGATTCAATAACTTTTACGCTAACAGTGAACAAAGTAAGAATGAGATCACGGTGTACCAGGAGTAAGGATCAACCCTGAGTAAAAGACCACGGAGCAGAGCCAGTGCACCAGTTATCTCTTCCTCTTTAATTTCAGTCACCGGCTCCCTGCTAGACTGACTTTCTGACAGAGGAGCTTTGTGAATTATCTTCAATAAGGTTTAGGAAAAAAAGTGTATTCTTTCTCTTTTTTTCTAGTGTAGGAAAACTAACACAGGATAAAATCCTACTGACATGAACACCTAGGTTCATTCTTCGTAACAGATAATTTAAATTACCAGTGTGGTACTTTTCCCTCAGAGTCAGTGGAGAGTGAAATGGGCACTTTGAGGGGAAATTTTAAGCCTACTTTCTTTCTTCTGTTTTAAAATTGCCTCCTGGAAATACCCCTCTTCTCCAGGTCAGTAGCTACTGTCAGAGTGCAGCTATAGGAAAGTGGGGTGTTGTCAACCATTTCCTCAAATGTGCGTGGTCTGATCTCAGGGAGCAACTGATGCTTGTGACCAAATACCCTCCACGAGTGTTGAACACACCTATTCTTCCTGCTGGAGATAATCACCTTTGAAATTGCTGGCTGAAAATTTACTGGTCATAAAATCAGCCTCTCCTCTTTTAAACGACATAAAACAGGGACAAAGACTTCTTTTTAAAATCAGGATATAGCCCGCAATAGGTTATTAAACAAATTGCTGCTGTCAGGAAATGGCCTGGAATTGCAGCTCTACCTTAAAAAATGAGATGATCTTGTGAAAAATACAGGGGAGAAACCAAACATATTAAAAACATAAACCACTACAGACTCTGAATGGTTGTTTGGTAGTTTGGCATTTGGAATTTAATGTCGCATTAATGCCCCCTGCTGATAAGCCTTCAAAGATCTACTTTGGATCAAGCTCAGTATTTAATACTACCGTGCATCAATACTTTCCTTAAATGAAAAAAAGATCCAGCTTATATCTCATCATAACTGCATTCATCTTAAATAAATCACGTTTAAGTCTGCTCCATAACAAGGCCTGTGCTGTCACAAAAGCAGTGACAAAAAAGTCCTTATAAGTGTAACATACGAATCCTTTCTACTGTTTGTTTAGTAAAAGGGACAAAATGATGTAGCATGACTGTGTAGGAACAAAATCTTAGAGAAGAGAAGGAATATTTAAAATTTTTTAAAGAAAGCAGATAATTATAATGAAATATAGTGGCCAAAACAGAGGAATTGCAAGAGGCTGAGCAGATGTATTGCTATTTGGGGTCATACTAGGGGGAGCTAAATGATAGGCGTTTTCACAGCATTTGTTATCTATTTTCTGGCTAAAGAAAAGATATCATTAGTATTGATTTTTATAGAGACTCTCTTGCGTATGGCAACACAGGTATTACTTGATTCCGTAAGAGTGCTGGGCATTCATTTCTTTCCCCTTCAAACCGCGGGGGAAATGCTTTTCATTCGCTGTTAGTGACTAAAAAGACACTACTGATTTTTTTCCAGTTTCCAACACTTGTGCTGCTGAGTCTTTCCTCTTTGTCCATTCGTCTCCCCACCTCTCTGAGGCACATACGGTCTTGTGCAAGTGTCCGTAGCATTGGCTGGCCACCCGGAGCTTGTAGGGACATCCACCCCCGCATGTTGTTCCCTCTGAAGAGAGCAAGCAGACCTGTGTTGTCCCTTTCGAGCGTCGAGGAGGAGCGAGTTTAGCCTTTTGCCAGCAGAGCTGCTGTAAAGAGGCTGTCCCAAGGCAGCCCAGCTCGTCAGCAGCGCGACAAATGCAGCAGGGGCAGGGTCAGGCTGTTACAAGATGGAGTATTGGGACTACGAACCCCTGGGTGAAAGCTGGGCAGGGGTGGGACAGAGGCACTCCAGGTGCCCTCCTGTCCTCCCCGTCTGCAGGGTACCAGGTAAAGATGAGGCAGTTCTGCAGGGAAGCTGATACCTGCCCCATGCCAGCTCTGCTCCCAGTTGTCAATAGCTTGCGCAGATACTGCCTTATGAATGCCAAGAACTAGGCGTTTTTTCCCTTTTGGCAGAAGCTCAGAGAAACTGTGAAGGGGGAAAGACTGCTGCAGCTGGTGGGCTTTTCCTACAGCAGTGTCATGCGTATGTTACACTTTTGCACGTATGTCATGGTGTGGGACCGTTAATAGGGAAGAGTTAATAAGAGGGAGAAGGCCAGCAAATTTAGTAGCATTAAAGCACTCATTTTTATCAGTGAGAGGAGACTGTGGAGCAGCGTTCGGTGATGTCGCAGCCTTACCGTGAAAACAGAACTAGGAATGCTATCTGACCCCTAACTTCTGTGCGTCTGTTACTGGGTCTGATGGGTACCACGCATCAGCCTGTGGTTTGAACAGCTAGACCTTGAGTTACATAGATGTGTACAGCTTCTTGTAGTCAAGTCATTAACACGAAGAATTAAGAGGAAGGCAGGACTGGCTGGGAAGTACCCACTTTACACATAGCTCGACATATGAGCGAAGAGGGCAGTTGGTCAGGCCTACAACATACTTGCTTTCCTTTGGTGGCTCTTAAACAGGCAAGTTAGCATCACCATTACCAGCATCCTCAGGAAACAGTGTGGTAGATCTATAGAGAATTTTCCTTTGTTATTTGTAAAAGCATTTTTAATAGTCTTTAAATTAATGGGCCCTTTCCTTACAAAGGCAATGGTCACAGGTTACAAGTGAGAAAAGGGGAAAAAAACCCAATAGGGCAGATTTGTTCACCCAGTATTTGGTCAGAAGCTGGTATGTGATTCTTGGACAAGCACAGCATGAGATGACAAATGCTTGCACACCCATTTCTGCTGTAGTAACCAGCCAACAGCCCAGGATTTGAAACAAGGTATGTCCACCTCTTGAATTTTCTCCACCACAAAGGAGAAGTATGCTGAGCAAGTAGGGTATGTAGGATAGAGAAAGGAGGGCAAACTGCTCTTGATGTCAGTTATCTTTCTTAGGTGATAAAGTCAGTGTCAGATTTCAGTGGACCTAGGAAAATTTGTGGACTCTGTGAGGTTTGTTTGCCAGGACAGTATCATGTGATGCATTCATCTGGTGTGGCACCTTGTCTCCTCTCAAGCTTACACAGCTTTCAGTGCTGATGTCAGAGGAATCATCCTAAAGGTTAGAACATACTCTAGCATCCTTGTCAGCAGTCTGAGAGGGAAGGTAGCCAAGGAGTTATCCGGTTTGTTCATGACATGTCATTATTGTTCCCTCGGAAGGGTGAGGGATATTTCCAGAGCTCTTCTCACTCTTCCTGGAATGGCCCATGTTTCCATCTACTGTTGCAATACCTGTAGAAGTTGCCCTTGCCAGGTGCCTGCCCAGGAGTACCGTAGGTATGAAGGTGGTCTTCCACCTTTGTACAGATCCCAAAAGAATCAATGGAGGAGACAAACAAAAGCCATTACAAGCAAATCCATCTCTAGTGGAAATCCAAAATAATAGCACAGGTCATGTGCGGCTTAGATTTTTGTGTCAACATGGAGAATTATTAACTTCAAAAAGACAGATGCCAGGAGAAAAATGTCTTTTTAATTAACAGGAGTACCACAGGATTATAGCTTGTAATGGACCCCTGCAACCGGAGTTCAGAAACCTGCCAGCTCTTCAGCCGTCTTTTAACAAACACTGTTTCCAACAAACTGGACCCAGTATCTCTGATTATTCCTATCCTACCTGGGTACCTGAGCAAATGCAAAGATATTTGTCTCTGATGCTTTGGGCTTGGTTCATTTTTATACTCAGACCTTGGCTACATAAAAACTATTACACTGTTATAATACACAGCACAGTGTGTGGGTAGGCGTCCCTCCTCCCTTCAAGCTGATGGTTTCAGCCTGTGATCAATCCATGGGTCACTGTTACCTGTCAAAGAAAGTAAGCTTAAATTTATTACATAAGAATCACTGGTGAAATATAAGCGTCTACAAACTAAAAGGTTGAAAACCATTGTTTTAAACTGAGAGAGCAGCAGCAGTGTGTAGAGTGGGTTGAATTACACCTGATAATCAAGGTGCCTCATACTGTTACTTACTTGATTTCCTACATATGAAAAAGTTGTACTGGTTACAGCATTTTTATGCCTTTATGTCTCTGTTGCTGTTAGGAGAACTGTACTGCTTTAGCAATACAGCTAGAGCTGGAGAAATCTGGCTTCTTTATATGGATGAGCTCTTAGGTAATGTTAAGTTTCCATAGTGTAGCACATAGAAATTCTTCAAGGACTGTAACATAAAAAAGAGGCTGTAACAGTTTTTAACCAGGTGTCAGTATTTTTAGAGGCCATGCTACTCTCACAAAACTTACTTTCCTGAAAGAAGTGCCTTAGGAAGATGCAAAGTCCTCTTTTGTCTGAGAGTGTCTTCTTCAGCCTTATAAACTATACCTAGTCCCAACTTAATTACTAAAATGGTAAAATAATACAATTAGTTCTTGAAATGGACTTGTAAGAAGCTCTGCAGAGACCACTCTGATTTCTACACAGCCCCAGCTTCAAAAGCCGGTGTGTGCTAATAACCCCTCTCTGCCTCCGAGCTGCTTTCCAGCTTGTGCCACCATGCTGGCTACTTAAAAACTCCTGTAGCAAAGCGATGTCCTGTAATTGGCTCTTCTCGAAACAGACCATGACTTCGGTATGCTGAAATTGCTTAGGAAAACTGATTTCAGAATCACAGTCAGTTATATCAGGTGGGGGAGAGAAAACACTTCTGAAGAGTGGCAGCTTTGAAAGATCATTGGCTTTCTTACTTTTTTGGATGGTGTAAAATATGTGATTATTTGGCATAATGAAACTATTCACTTGGAATTATTTTACCATTAAGTGGAAGTCCAATATAGGTTGTTTTTCTCACTGTCTCCAAGTGAAGGATTTGTTCATTACACATTCTTCTAGCTGCTATGTCTTTTTTTTTAATATTTTCGTAAATAGTAGATCACTTGCTGCATCCAGTCCCTTGGCAGCCTAAAAGATTACACAGTTGGCTAGATCCTTACCATCCATTAAAAACATTAATTCACAGTGATCAGAGACTGTAAGAGCCTTTACTATCTGATACGCTCTTCCTCTTTCTACAGACCTGGATATGCTGCAGAAGTGTGAAGGTTAAACCTTTTAAGGCATGTCATTTGTGATAAAATGGTACAGAACAGATGCTTAACAAACTGCTGTAGAGAACAAATCTTGTGTTGATCCCTGAAGAATTCACACTGCTAATTCCCGTTAATGCTAATGGGAGATAGGTACCTACTACCCTCACACCTCACTATGAAAATAGGCCTTTTAGCTGCTAGCACATCTGGACCAGATGGACTTCTAATTAATTGCTGTCTCCATCTTCTTTGTTATTTGGAAGGATAGGCTTGTCTGAGGCGGTGTTCAGTGATTTCCTTACCACTTGACCACTCTACAATGTGAAAATGTAGACCCTTCTTAAGAAGTCATACTTGGGGTTTCAGCATAGGCCATTTCAGGAGTCCTGTGGAAAAGCTTGTCTAAGTATTTATTTTAAGTAAAATTACCATGTAATGATATAAATCCAGTATTTTCCAGGAGTCTGTAATTCTTCTGCCAGTATTTGAAGGAAGTTTGATTATTTAACAAAAAATACTATAACTAATGAGACTTTTTCTTTCTCTGTTTATGTCAGGTACAAACACTAGAGGTAACAAATCTGTATCAGGTGAAGGATGATTTAGTAAGTGGGTATCAGTTGGCCACAAATAAATAGAGACAACACTTAAAAAAAATTCTTGACCCCTGAACCAGCATGCGTTTCTGCAGCCTCACCCTAGTCAGGATAGTTCAGGGAACAGCCTCAGTAATTTTTGGATAGAGGCTTGATCTGCTTTTAGAAAGGTAAAAGTGGTTCATGAACTTTAACAACCCATGTGATTTCTTCCAATTTGCTGTGCTTCTAACATCCCTCTGCTGCAGCAGCAAGACTAGAGTTCCCATCTCCAAGTGAAAACAGCCTGGCTTCCTTCACAGAGAAAGATCCAGACCCATCCCTGGGCAAAACAGTCTGGGATGCACAGTTAAATATTTCTGGTATTACCCAGTAGAGAGCAAAGACAGTCTCTTAACGATTCCAGCAGTAACTTAGGAATCCTATACGTAGCTCAACTCTCTGGTTTCATGACACACATATGCTATGACTGTTGGATGCTCCCGTGTGTCTATTCCAAGAGTTGTGCTCTCATGACCTAGCTCAAAAAGGCATGCCAAAATTTTTCAGGCTTTGCATAACAATTGGTCACTAGAGTTTATTCAGAAAGGAAGGTAGAAATCTGATTAAAATGGGTGGAACTGTGAGCCACAGCATGTGTGTTGAGAGTTGAAAACACTCGTGCAGGTTTGTGGTGCTCCACTCAAGAAATTTTGACCATTTCAGTTCATTAAATTCTTCCCAAGTTCATGAACTGAAACTCACTGAAGTTTGCTGGAAACAGATAAACTCAGCAAGGGTATCAATAGGTAGATAGTCCATCGATATCATCGACTATCCGCCAAGGAACACCTCATGCAAAATACTGGCTTTGTTTCTTTCAGAAAGAATAAAAATGTAGTCTTTTATGTTGTCATTTGTGTGCAAAAACAATTTTCCAATTGTCAGTCATGCACATTAAAGACATTGTAAGAAATATTATCAGTAGTGTGTGGGAATGCTGATAACCTGAAAGAATTTACCTATTTATGTATAAATACCAGCAGTGCTTGGGCATTTTCAAGTTCATTCATATGGATTTGTATTATGATTTATACGGGTGACAAAACACACAGCAAAAGGAGATTTTTGCAGTGGCCATATGCCTGTCTTGCAGGACATAGTGGTTGTATGGCTAGAAAGCACACCAGACATTTTTACAGCCTCTTCCCCTTCTCCCTCAATTTCTTGCTCCTCTATGAAGAACTCTGGGGAATCTTCAGAATAGGCTGATCAAAAACCTCTGCTTCCCACTGTGTCTACTGTGTTTTAACATTAATCTCTGTCTTTTACAGCTTTATGACCCTTTCCCACATGGACTTGGCCTCTTGCTTTCTCATCTCCAAAACAGGGGCCTCTTTTCTGTGGGTAACAGTCAAAACCAAAAAAGATCCTGCGATTGTTGTTAAGGGAACTAGGAAGTTCTTTGCAGTTAATGAAGGGAGTGTATGCAGTCTGGGACTTCGGTCCCCCTATCTGGTATTGTAATAATTTTGTTTTGGATGTGCAGTGGTCTCTGAGTTACGCTGTCAGAGCATTAAGGTGAAGGGGAGGATTTCTGAATATATCCCAGTGGCCCTGGGATTAGTGCGACTGAATTGTACTGTTTACTTTGAAGATTCTCTTTCTTTATACTCAGGACACAGTCTTACACTGCTAACTGATCCGCACCTGCACCAAACAGTTACCAATTGCCGAAAGCAGATTGCAAGACTTGATTCATGTTTCTTGGACATTTATGAAAGTGATTTTTTGATTGCAGAGAACTCCCACAACTTAAAAATGAGCAAGGGTGTGCAGTAATAGTAAAGTCTGCAGGGACAGAATCAGTGTGGGCTTGTAGAGCTGTGCAGAATTTAATGGTGTGGTAAGGGGCAGGTGTTAAATGCTACAGAATTAATCCATTTAAATAGCTGGCTTTAAGGAAAAAATACACATCAATTGTTTGAGCCCAGCTTGTCAAGCATGATCAAAAATCAAGCAGGAGTTTTTAAATGGGGCTGAATCAGGCACGTGGTGTGTTTCCTTAACACTACCATGAATGAGCTTCTGCAGAATCAGGACCTGAGCATGTTTCATTGAGCTTTTTCATGTGCAGATTATTGACTAATCCAGAAAAATCTGGTCCAGAAGAAAGGTAAATCTTGGCTGTGCCACAGGCTCTGCTGTGACCTGAGGGCAGTCATTTTATCTCCTCTGCTTTTGTCCCCTCTCTGTAAAATGGTGATAAGAGCATTTTCTTATCTTGCAGTGGCGTCGTGATGATAAATAATAAGGATTATGACATGGTTAAATACTGTGGTAATGGAGGCCATTAAGCACCTTAGACACTTCTATTCATTGGCTGCTTTTCTAAAGTGAATTATTGAGCATTTTTAATTTTTTCCAAGTTAACTCAGGAAAATGAGTTGATAAGGATTAATAAATAGACCCTGCAAAATGTCAGTGTTAAACTGCATTATTTTTTCTGAATTATGTAAGTGGATGGTTTGTATCTTTATCTTGTCAGCCTACCTGCTCTTCATTGCTTCCTTCAATGACTGTAAACCTGAAAACAGGGAGAAAAGGAGAAGTTGTTATCTGCTACAAACTGACTATGGCTACAAAAATCAGGGGGTTGTGCATTTTAGGTCCTAGCTTTAGAAACTGAAAAAGGTTAGAGGACTAAAGTTGATTAAGGCATCTGTGACCAGTAAATCAAAACAAACTTCAGGGAATTTTTATGCTACCTGTTGAGGGAAATTAAACACACATTTGTGCTTAAATATAAATTAAAAAATAATGAACAATGCATTGGGCAGAGTCCTATGGCCATAAGCAGCTCTACAAGGAGTCTGCAAAGGTGCCTCAGGAGCCAATTCCTTTCATACACTTGCCTCAGCGCTGATCCCGAGAGCGGTTGCGTGGGGCATCTCAGCCCGGCTGTGGGTCCACCCCCTGGCCCAGCTCTGCTGCCCAGCGGTGGCCCTGAACTCTGGCCCCTGAGCGCTCTCATTCCAGGATGGCCACAAGACAACGCTATGGCTATTCCTTGTCTCATCACTAAGGGAAACTTCACTCCCTTGCAGGGAGTCCTTCTGTCTCTGGCATCCCTGCTTCCAGGCAGTTTGACCTCTTCTTGCAGTTGAGCCTTCTTGTCCTCTATGCCAAATCATTCCTTGGTCACAAATTACCACTGCTGAGCAGTTACAATTAACATTTCCCCTGCACAAACAACCAAAAATCTCATTCATGCCATGAAATAGTCACGAAGTGGAAGGGAAAGAGGAAAG
>VFFE01007614.1:248494-284080 GCA_008921705.1 Burhinus oedicnemus
GGGGAGGGGAGGGGAGGGGAGAACTTCTCCATGTTTCTGTTTGCCTTGTGCTGAGAAGCTGCTTGGACCAGTGAATACTCAACATGAGGCACAGGAACATGCCATAGAGATGTAGTCAGGTCTTCACTGACTGTATGAGCAGCAAAAATGTTGCTCAGGTTTGTGGTAATAGCTGGACTGTCCTTTCTGTACCTCACCTCATCCCGTATCATCATGGGACTGTAGTAGGGTCTGTTCAGCTGGAGGTCTAATTTCTGATGTCTGCTGTTGCTGTTCCCCTGAGATGGTGGGCATCACCTACAGGACCTGATGTCTTCACAATTCAAATCTCTGCAGATAATTTGTTTTTTCTTTTCAGAAGAACAAAACAGAGAAACTGGAGGTATCTGTGGTGTTGTAGGTCAGTATTGACATAAGTCAGATTTGAGCTGTATTTTATATTCAGGAGGGGTTTTCATGCAGCACTGAGACAGCATGTGGCACTGGGAAGGTGTCGTGGTTGTGTACCCACTTATCTGGGATAAGTGAAATTTTTCTCCCATACCAAAAAAACTTATGTTTTGAAAAGCGTTTTTTTCCATGTAACCCTCAAAGAAGGTTGTAGGTTCAGTACCTGCTTTCTCCCTTTCCCGGTAACAGGGGAAAACCCAGCTGTCTCTATTCTACCATCTCCTGTTCTCTCCCCTGTGTATGCTGGCTGGAGCAACCTAAGGTATGTCTGGGGGTGTGTTTGGGATGGGAAGGGTGGGTCAGATTGCTTCTGACAGCCCTGGGTGTATGAGGTGCTAGAACTGAGCTTAAATACTTACATATCCAGGCATACTGTAGTTGTGAACGTGTTTATCTGGGCATGTCAGATAGAGTAGTGATAGTGTCATTGCCTTCCTCTGATGTTAATTTATAAAACTGAGTTTTCCAAGGTTGATCAGGAAATCTATAGCTGCTGAAGGAGTTAAATTCAAATCTTCTAAATCCTTAATTACAGGACTGGGTTTGTTTATAGCAAATCCCACTAACTCGTCCAGGATGCTGTAAAGGTCTTTGGGGAATACACAAATAACAGCATCTTGTTTTACATTTTTTTAAAAAAAAAAAAAAAAAAAGATCCTTTTGGGCAGGTATGGGGTCTTGAAAATATCAGGATAAACAATGGAAGTTGAAAAAAAGTAAGTAGTTTTTCAGCTAGACATTTAAGAAGTTGAATACTCTAGCAGTTCCATCTAAAGGTATTAATATACGATCCAGATATAATTACGTGAGAGAATACATTTGTTCACACACATTTAAAGGTAGGTGTTACATAGGAAAAAAATACACAGATTAAGTCTTTTGAGTTTCCAGCCAGTTTCAGCTGTCTGCAATGGACACCGCAGGACATAGGAGAAGTGTGAGCAGGAAGGAGCAGCAGAGAGGAACTGCCCTGTACTGACCACACATAGTGAGGTTATCTGCAATTCATTGTGGGGTGGTAGATTTCAAAGTTCTGGATCTTAAATTTACTGAATGATGGGAAGGAAGCCACAATCTTCAGGAAACAAATGCTTGATTAACATTTTATTACATTCATGCTGTAAATCAGGGTGGGAAAAAGAATATGCATCTTTTGGGGAAATAAATATGTAGGTTCCTACTTGCTTTAGCTTCTAAAAAAGGGCTACGTGCTTTGTCTATGTAAATTTTACTTCACAGCATAATTCTGTAATCAGCAGAAGTTGATGTTTGAGTCCAGAGAGCTAATTGGTTGAGCTAAAAACATTAAACAATTCAGGCTGTATTTTCCAGGGGTGGAATTAATCTGTGGTTTTTAGAATCTGGATACAAAATTATGTTGTTAATTTTGAAGGTAAAAAATGGGGGAGGGTGCAGTATGTCTCAACTTGGGCTTCAGCTTGCCCTGCTTAAGTCTGTCTTACAGGCTGGACTCTCCATCCTTGGAGATATTCAAAAGCTGTCTAGACATGGTGCTGGGCAACTGGCTCAAGCTGTCCCTGCCTGAGCAGGGGGAGTGGACCAGGTGATCTCCAGAGGTCCCTTCCAATGTCAACCACTCTGTGATTCTGTCATCTTCTACTTTCATCAGTGATTACTCTTTTTTTATGTTTTTTTCTAATGTTAGTCCAACAACCACTCAAATACGTGATTACTTTAGTGGCTGTCTTGTGCGTCTGAGCATATGTGCAAGGTTAGGCCAGAGAAATGCATGGATAGCTTGTAAGTATATCCTGGAGGCGGATTTGCCAAAATTCTTTTTTAAAGGTCTAGTTTTACAATAATCTCACAGCAACACATTTTTGATCCAGAAATCTTGAAGGCAAAATACTAAAAACAAGCCACTTGGGAGTTTGTTATTTCACTTTCTTTATTGCTATTATTTTCTATGGTGTGGCAAGAAAACTTGTATATTTGACAACTCTTGTAATAGTGGCAGGAGGCACTAGTCTCTATAAAGAGGATGCTGATTCAGATCCTGTAATTGTTGTCATTTCCAAATCAATATGGCTGTTTTTGTAAATTATGAGGATTGTGATGTGAGATTTCCTTTGCTATCTGGCAGAGAGGGAACAAGAATGATGAATTAGTATAACCACTTAATTTCGTGAGGTGAGATTAGTGACAACCTGAGATCATCTTGAGATGTGCTGTTGAAGCAGTGTGGGAAGCTGAGGCAAACACTGACCATAGCTGAGGCGCAGTAACCGTGGATACATAGAAAAAAAAGCTGATAGCTGAGATTTTCCAACCAACCCATTTAGCCAGCAATAAACTACCAAAAAAAGAGACAAGAAAGGCTCCTTGCAGTTTATATGTGCAAAGATGAAGATCCAGGCTCAAGCCAGAGTCTTTTTGAAAAGCAGTTGTGATGGAGCGGGGAAGCCGGGCAGTGCACCGTCGCCCCATCCCGTTGTTCAGGGAGTCAGGATTTCTGAGTGGACTTCTCAAGCTTTACTCCTAAGCAGCGGCTCCACGGAAAGGTGAGTGGCAGGAGGCAGATTTCCCTCTGGATGAGCCTTCATCTGGGGCACGGCGGGCTCCCCCGGATTAGCACAGGGTGCACATTCCCCAGCAGGGGCTTACAGCTGCAGCGGGGCAGCATTTTGGCTTTAGCTTCCTTTATCCTTTGTAATAATCCTTTCCAGGTCCCCACCGCTGTGCACAGGTTTTAGCGTGTCACTGTTGGCTCCTGCAGCGCTGCCCCTCGTCCTGCTAGCTTTCATTGATCGTGGCTGCCATTGACCCTCGCATGCCCTTTGATAAAGGAGCTGTCAAAGCTCCCGTCCCTCTACAAGCCACGTTACGGACCTGCTCCTCTCCAAGACGTTCGTTAGTGTCGTTTGCCAAAAGGTTTATGTAACAGATGTTGCCAGGCGGACGCGCAGAAACACACACGCCGGCACACCATTATTGCCAGGGCTGTCGGGGTGACGATAGAGGGAGGATGGTCTGCAGGACTCGAGTAGCTCGAAGGCATAGCTGCATCTGTTAAAAACAGCAACTAACGTCTCTGTGTGACCATGCTGTATTTTCAGCTCGTCATCATGGCTGGGACTGTTCTGCTCGCCTACTACTTCGAGTGCACCGATACTTTTCAGGTGCATATCCAAGGTTTCTTCTGCCAGGATGGCAATTTGATGAAACCGTATCCTGGAACAGAGGATGAGAGCTTCATTTCACCTCTTGTGCTCTACTGTGTGCTGGCTTCAACTCCGACAGCTATTGTAAGTATAAGAAATTATTTGAATTATTTGAATTATTTGAATTCTCCACGACTGCTCCATAAATAACAGCAATAGTCCTGTAATATCTTTGTCCCCTCTCCTCTCTTTTCAGCTCTAATTGATTTACACTTAGCCAGGTCTCTGTTTTGCCTTAGCCGAAGATCATCTTCATCAGTTACCTCCAGAAGTAATTATT
Source organism: Burhinus oedicnemus (assembly GCA_008921705.1). Classification (NCBI taxonomy): domain Eukaryota; kingdom Metazoa; phylum Chordata; class Aves; order Charadriiformes; family Burhinidae; genus Burhinus; species Burhinus oedicnemus. The sequence continues at coordinate 252,407 of VFFE01007614.1, forward strand.
CTGAGGTAATCACAATGCAAGATTGAGGGCTAGAGCTTGTTAAGCCTTTTACAATAGCTCGCTCACTTCAGTGATTAGTTGTGAAGTGCCTGGGCTCCAGAGAGGCTCTAATGCAAAGGTGGTGCATTACTGGAAATAAGAAAACAGGATAAAGCTGAAGTAAAACCTGGGTCGGACATGCAGTATATCCAGGATTATTTGCTGCTATATTAAAAAGACTATTGAAAGGCTTTAAAAGGCTTAGATGAGCAGAAAGTTCCTCATTACAAAGAAAAATAAGAATACTATTTCCTTTTTATTTAAGATCTCGTTATTTTTGGCAGTTACATCCACTTAACTTTTCTTTTACCTGATTTTCTTTACTGTCCAACCAGTAAGCTGCAGTTTAGCTGTTCTGAGCAGATGAAAATATTCAATTAGCTGAGTAAATACAATTCCAAGCAGATTATTGCAGTAACTGATTAGCAAAATTTTGGCCTTTTCCATTTTCTGTGCAGAAAGTTGCAAATTTCACAAATAGCCAGCTTTGCTGCATTTGTAATTACATTGATAAATTCCTATAGACTGTGTCTTTATGTACTTTGTTTTATTTCTTTCACTTTATTTCTTTATCTTTAGTATTTCTTTCTTATATTAAGTTTGCTTTGCATCCCTTTCAAAAGTTGATTAAAGCTGTACATGATATATTTACTTGTGAAAGGTGAATGCCACACCATAGTCCACTCTAAGTTTTGGTCTGCAGTAATTTTAATGCACGAAACAGTGTAACACAAAACGTGGTAAGAAATGGGAAAGGGATATGCAGAAGAGGCTGTAGTTTTTGGTACAGAACCTTTTCTGACGACAAGTAGGAGTTTTGAATTGGATTACATCATGAGTTTATGAAAATCCTCTGCAGTAACAGTCTTATTTTCTGTATTGAAACTCAACTGAATGTGCTGCAGTCATAGATGATTTGCAAATGAAAAAATAAATACTACATTTCTCCAACTCCCCCTCTATAAACATAACGCCGTTGTTCAGGGAAGTAACTTTCACGGGCGGTGTTTGAGTGTCCCTACCATGCTTTGATGCTGTAACAGCGAAGTTAGTGGGAGGTTTGTCCCTTGATTCAGCGATATGCATTGGGTGGGCAAGTGGTAATAAGAATGTTGCTGTTCATTTGGATCTTCTGTTTAAATCCTTGCTCTGGCAAAGTTTGCTGCAAACCTTTCAGGTTTTCCTCTGCTGGATCAGCATTTTCTTTCATTTCAGTGACCCAAGAAGTTTTTCCTAGGTACTTCTGTTTATGAAAAATTGAATTGGAGTCTTCTTTGGGAGATGAACAATGCTGGTTTTGTAGTTTCCATAGCCCATGTTAAAAGGAATGAAAGACTGTAGTGAATGTCAAAGTTTTCCGCTGCTGAAGAGACCTTCAGCTTAGTGGTGCATGGAGCTGGTGTGACTATCTCATATAATGCAAGCTGTGCAGAAATGCTACCCTGGGTCCAGAAGCGCAGCAACCACCCTAGATGACTGGATCCAGTGCTGGACATAAGCTAGTAAGCTCTGCTTCTTGGGCGATGCCGTGCCGTTACCCTGGCTATACTGCTTCGGCTAGAAAAGGTCAGGGGCAGCACAGGACTCTCTGCACCATGCTTCATTGTGGTCGCTATGTACAGCCTCAAGGAGACAACAGATCAAACTTCCCTGGGAAAACATTTTTCTTTCCATTTTTAATGTAGTAGGTGTTAATACATTATTTAATGCATTGTTTGTATTAATGCATTGTATTTTTAATGTTATTTAATTATTTAATGTATTACTACTTAGTATTGGGCTAATCTTCAACCAGAGAATAGGTCAGAGTGATCTTTTCCTGTCCTCCTGACTGGTGCTCAGCACAATGTTTTCATATGAGTAATTTCACTTTATTTCTCGTTCCCGTCTTTTTCTGAGAGACTTTCCTCTCCTTGCTGGCTAATTTCAGACTTCTGCTTCAGCTAGTAGCCGGCTCTGCAGACTGAGTTGTGGCAGCAGTCATTAACAGAAAGCTAGTAAATGAGACAGAAAGTGAGCTCAGAGTCTCCCTAAACTCTGTCCTGGCATCGCACTGCTGGTCAGACCACTCAGAGCGTGAGTATCCTCTGTTGTCATCGGTACCCGAATGGGTGCTGCCCGTCTTTGAGACTGTCACAGGCTGGGAAGAGATGTTTGATCCAGTTGTATCTCCCAGAGATTTCAGTGAAAGGAGTAAGTGCAGCCATTTCCATTTATACTGTGATGATTGTGCTCTCTCTGAAAAGGCAAAAAAAAAAAAAAAAAAAAAAAAACCAAACCCACAAACAAAAGAGCCCACACAGCTGTGCTTCGTGGGAGGGAGCTTTGTGTGCATTTGCTGTGGGTTAAGTTGTAGCTTCACTCTCTACACTCTACTCTTAAAAATAATCACTGACATTACACTTTGCTCTCAAGAATAATCACTGACATCCTGCAGCTCCCCTGTGAAGAAATTACTTAAGTCAAAGGTAATGCCAGTCCCTCCTTACGATTACTTGTTTCTACTCGGCAAGACACTTGTTGCTTCACTTTCTGGCAGCAAATTGGTTGGTTTGGCTAAGAGGATTTACAGTAGCAAACGTGATCTCTCTGTGTTTGCCTGCGTGTCGCCACTGTCCGGACACCTCACGGCACGAGAGGAGGGGTTATTGTTAGAAGGGGTGGAACCCAGCGGCAATGAGGGAGCACTCATGGTACTGGTTAACCGTGTTTCTGCAGCTATGGAAAACAGTGCAGGAGTCAGTACAAGCTCCATCATCAGAGACACAAGCAGTGTTTAAGTGCAGTCCTGTGCGCACAGGTCTGGAGAGGCTCAAAGCCCTGCTTTCAGCATAGCTGTGAGGTGTTATAATGCTTGCAAGCCAAGAGGGAGCATCCTTGTGAATTTAATGGAATATCTTTGTGTCTCAGTCATTTGGCTATGACGGTGGCCATGGGGAAAAGGAATGCATGTATTTTATTTCTTCCCTGACAACACTTCTCAGAAGTGCTGTTTTGGGTTGGTACCACTGTATGTGCATTTCCCTGCGCTTTTAGTGGGAAAATAAATTAGACTGGCCTGGTTTTCTGCAGTTTTATTTGTTGTTCTTGAAACATTTGATGCTGCTGACTCTGTTTAACTGTTTTTCTCGGCTACACTGTGTATTTAATCATCATACATCAGAATTAAAAAAGTCTTTTAATGCTCCCATAGATAACCTCTTAGTCTCTGATAGAGAGTTTCTTGCAAGGGGAGATGCCTAAATCTCATGACAACACTGTCAAATAAATGAGAATCATGTATGCCTGACTCCTTTCTGTGAAATGCATTTTTCTCCCAAATGTTCCACTGATGATAGGTCAAAGGCTTTCATCTGCTTTATTAATTTTTAATTTTCTGAGTGTGGTGGTATTAGCATCTTTGCAGCAAAGTAGTAGGTTATGGTGAATTTAGTAATAAATTGCACCTACATAAGAAAAAGTTTTTTCTTCTTTGTAAAGAAACAGATGGCCACTTTATTTCAGATTTAGTGATTTATCCCCTAAAACATACATCTTCAGAATTCAGTAGTAAATTTTGCTGTCAACATTGGTAGAAAAAGGCGATTCCTGGAATCTGTCTGGTTTGGATTGAACTTGTCGTTATCTGTCAGGTCGTTATCTGTAGGTCTGGTGCTGCAGAGAACTTTACAAGATACGTATGGTTTCATCTTCATCTCATGCCAGTTGTTTCTAATGAGTTTTTTTCTTTTTCTCAGATACTTACCCCTTCTTGCAGGCTGATTTCTGTTGTACTGACATTGTTGGCGGTTGGTTAGTGAACAAGTGCTAAATTTCCAGCATTCCTGTTTTCATGCTGAGATGGGTATAGGAATGCTTTCAGCTTGTCTCATGGTAAAGTAGAAGCTGTGGTTAAATCATTTTAAGTTTTGCAGATGGGAACATACCATCCTTGACAGTTGTGGCAAGCACTTCGGTACTCTACCTACCAGCCAGTCTCTGGAGGCCAGGGAAGGGGAGTGAGAAGGAGGATATTTGTTTCTATGGCCTTGTGAGAATAGCACAGAATTTCAGTCTGCCTCCACCACATTACAAAGGATCAAAAGTTTCCAACTTCCAGAAAACTGCTTTTGTCTTGGGCTTCAGGTGGCCTACAGCAACATGTCTGCACATTTGGATAGCTGACTTCTGCATTACAGAGCTTTAGACAGACAGCCCCTCATTTTGGTGGTTGTAAGTACTTCAGGAAGGGTGAAATCAGCCAGAGGATAATTGTATTTTTTTTTTCAGTGTTGGAGTTCTTAGAATTCAAACCTTTTGGTGGAGGTAAATAAAGCATAGGTATTTTACTCAGTTTTCCAGTGACAGGGAATGTGAAAATTAAGAGCAGCTTGAAAGTGTAAGCACTGGAGCTTGAGTTGCATGATGATCTTCAAGGTCCCTTCCAACCTAGGTGATGCTATGATTCTATGATCACCGGCCTGGTGAATGTAAAAGTGACCTATCCCACAGCAGGATGTTACGCAGAGCCTGGGAGAAAGTGTAGTATTTCAGTGCACTGTCAATTCCAGAATGTTGGGGTGGGGAGGGGTAAGAAATAATAATTCTTTTAATTTTTGCCAGCATGAGAACTTTACGAAAACAATGTTTAAAGTGGAACAGGTTGCTTCGCACAAACATAAAATTTTCAAGCCATTTCCTTAAAAATATTCTGGGATGACTCCACCACGTTCATTAGTATCTCTCAAGACTAGCTTTCCCCGTTACGAGGTTACTGCAGATGAGCCAATTCCCCCACTGATGCTGAACAATCCCTCCAGAGTTCAGAGCTGCTGCCTGCACTGCTCCATCCATTGTGGTTTGTCTGCCTGCCCGAGAGCAGCAGAGAGGCTTAGGAACAGAGCCAGCTCACTGAAATGAATACTGAACAGCAGCAGAAAGCTTCAAGGGCACCGTTCTTCCTTTCTTTAAATTAGAATAGGAAGTGCTGCTACTGTTTTCATGCAATCTTCAGTTTCATTCCTTCTGATTCCAGTATGAAAGTGGCAGCCTACGTGTAATTGTTAACTGGCCCGTGCTATTAATTTGTGCAAAGATGTATTTGCCTTGAGGTAATGTTGGAAACCATCAAACCTAACTGCTCTGATTATTAATTAGAAGATGAATTACAGTGTTGATCAAAGTCATCTGAAGCGGGAGGAAACTATTCAAACTTCTCTGTACAATCTGCTCTTACCTCCCAAGCTTCAGAAACATCATTCTCTTAGATGGTTTTCCTGTCCTGTCTGCCACCTTGCTTCCTTGGCTTTGGCTTAGTACAGCCATGTTATTACAGTGATTTATTTCTAGAAGGAAAGCCAGCGAATTTCTGCCTCTGTTACCTGATTACTCTGTGGCAGCTCAGCAGCAGATGCCGGGAAAACCAAGAGCGGCTAATGCAGCTCAGAGCTCTGTTACATTAGCTTCTTTCCAGCTTTTTCCAGCAGAAATCCCTGGGCTCTGCCAGTGACGATGCTGCCAGAAAGCACAGGCTCCTGTGCTACAGTCTCTTACCCACCGTGCTTCACCCCTGTGCCAGCACAGCAAGCTGGGTGGCAGTGGGGACGAGAGGTCAGTGTCAATGCCTGGACTGTCCCTTACTCCTTGTCAAGGAAGGTTACATCCCTTTTCCAAGGAGATATACCACACATGGTGCTCGCATTGTCCTGGCTTTCAGGGCTGGTCTCCATTTCAGCTTGGTCGCAGAGCAAGGGGATCTCCACTGATGGGCATTTATTTGGCTACACCTTCCTTTTCTTGTTGGGAAACGGAGCTGGGGTTGCTCACAGGGCAAGGCTGGAGGAAGAGCCCCGCTGCTTGTCAGGTGTCCTCTGCCAGTGGTGGCTTGTCTCCTGCTTTTTGAGGGAGGGACCCAGGCTGTGAAGTGGTGAATGACACGCTGGGATACGCAGGAGTGGGGCAAAGGTGTGCCCATTACCCTGTGTAAATGTTTATATTCTGGTATTTGCACACCATTCTGGAAAATAATAAATAGACCTGGTTTGTTTGGTGTAACGCTTTCAGGCGCTTCTACTGGCAGTGTCTCCAGGACTTCGCAATGGTCCCGGTCACATTCCAGTTTCTGAGGAACAATGCAGAGCTGTAGGAAATTTCTTCTCTTGATTAGAACTTCAGTATAATTCTTTTAGACAGTTTCACCACAGTAAATTGGGGTTTTGAGCACAATGATTAGACAATCGTGGGTTTTGGGCAGGCTGGAATCCAAATTGTGGATTTCGGCCCTTTTGACTTGGAATAAAAGAAACCAATTTTCTTTTTCTGGAAAAGGACTCATAACTAACTGTTCTTTGTTGTTTTCATTGAAAAACATCAAAAAACAAACAAAAAACCCCCAAAACCAGAATGATATCAGAAGTAATTGAATGCAGATGAAGGTTTTGCCCTCAGAAGATTATGGGTGAACTGGCCCTGCAATATTCAGCTGAAGACATTGCTTCCTTTCCTCTTATAGTTAGGCAAAATACAGCACTGGTTCCTGTGGGCTAGAGAAGATCTGTGTAGGTGGTGATGGCAAAGATGAGAGAGTGTCTGAGAAAACTCTGAGCTGATCCCTAGTCCTCATGACCAGCGATGGTACTGATCTTATCAGGGAAAACCTCTGCCCTCCCAGGCAGGCTTGGGTCACGGTCCTGGCTGCAGATCACAGCAGAACTACTGTGTCCCGGAGAGGGTGCCAAGGCAGACCTCAGTGACCGCTTGCCTCCTAAGGTGTCTTTTCTCAGTATGAATGTTGCTTAGTGTTTGCTGCCTGGGCTTGACTATGGAGTCTCAGCTGTGCAGTGTCAATATTTGGCCCTGTAGGTAGCAGGTAGGATGGCAGATCAATAACCCTCAGGGCCTAAGGCTAACTGCGAGGGAGATACAAGGAATTAAGGAACTAACGACACTAAGTAAAAGTCAATATGAGCTGTGTTCTTAGTGGGGACTGTAGAGAAGATGGAGGCAGACTGTTCAAATCACAAGAGGTAACCCTGCAATGGACACAAGCGGCGAGAAAAGAAACTGATTGAATATTAGGAAGAATCTTTTTACAATGACAACACTGAAACAGTGCCCCCTTCAAGGCCATGGGATCTCCATTCTTGAAGACTTTCGTGACATGACTGTCATGGAGTTGTTTGTTAGGGTTGTTTGGCCTGGAGAAGAGAAGGCTCCGGGGAGACCTTACAGCAGCTTTCCAGTATCTGAAGGGGAGCTACAAGAAAGCTGGAGAGGGACTTTTTACAAGGACATGAAGTGACAGGACAAGGGGTAATTGCTTCAATCTGGAAGAGCGTAGATTTAGATTACATCTCAGGAAGAAATTTTTCACTCTGAGGGTGGTAAAGCACTGGAACAGGTTGCCCAGAGAAGCTGTGGATGCCCCATCCCTGGAGGTGTTGAAGGCCAGGTTGGATGGGGCTTTGAGCAGCGTGGTCTAGTGGGAGGTGTCCTTGCCCATGGCAGGGGGGTTGGAACTAGATGATCTTTAAGGTCCCTTCCAACCTAAACCATTCTATGACTGCTCAAGGCTGTGGTCTGTGCTGGCCCTGCTTTGAGCAGGGGTTGGGCTGGAGGCCTTGGGGAACCTGTCCCAGCTAAATCACTGTGTGATTCTATCCCTCAGCATTCTGTAGTGCTAGTGGAAATTTCCTGCTGTTTAAGTAATGACAGGTGAATGGAGCCATGAGCTCCTGTGTAGAGCCTGAAGAGTGTCTCTCTACTGACCCGCAGCTGTGCTAATGCAGTCCTCAGATACACCCTGATGCCAAAGGGCAGAATTTCGTTTGGCCCAATGCAAGCCAGTGCGGATAAAACACCTGCTGGAGCACTGTGCAAAGGTCACCTTTTGGAGAACAGGCCTGCTTTTCACAGGGAGAGTTGTGTGGAGTCATTTTGAAACTGGCTGATTGGGACGGAGAGCCCCATAACCCTCATCTGCTTATATTCTCTGTTTTTGAGTGCTCTGCACATAGCTTGTCTCACAGCCAGTGCCTTCCTTGTATCTGCTCCTCCCTTGGCTGCTATTTGAATGCTGAAGACTTGATTAATTTAGTTCTTTCTATTTCTGACATTAAAAATGCAGCCACACACATCCTTACAGAGCATTCAGAAAATGTCATACAGCTTGCTGAAACCTGCCCGGAACTGAGAACGATGATGCCCCAAGACCCAAGTTCACTTTTGTTTGCTACCATTTTTGTGTGTAATAGCATGTCTCTGAATGCGGTTTCTATGTAGAAAGTGGTGTTAGCAAGAATTGACTGCATGACAAGGATGCTGTTAGAGTAAACAAGTTGAAAGATTTAAAAACTCTCAGAAATCAGAATAATGTAAACTTAATGCATAGAAAAGACAGACAGATCCTGTCTGTACTTCACATAATTCTTCCTAATATGGGATCTCCATCATCATGCTGTGATCAGAAATGCCACCAGTTGTACTTTTTCATGGCAAGCAGGAGAAGGATGCTGTTTCACAGGGAGACTTCAAGCAGTCCCAGGCTGTGGGCACAACTGTGCTTCCTGCATCTCTTCTGTGTGCCCTGGCTCACGCTCCTCCCTCTTTATCCATGTGGAATCGCAGGTGAAATGAAAACTGTCTGCGGCAACTTTCACACAACCCCAGTATTTGCTGAAAGTGTGAAAAAAATAGAAAAAATAGTGTTTTCCCATTTGTCGCCCCTAAGTGAGTTGAGTGAATGGGAGGCAGGAGGGCTGTTGAGATGTAGCCTCTGCCAGCAGCGATGAGGGACCACGTGGAGGCACTCAGGCCAGATCTCATTGGAGAAGAGAGGCAAGCAGTTTTGCTAAGTTAGAGTGAATCTGTAGTGAGTTTTCAAAGGGAGGCGGGGAAGAAAGGAGGCAAGACTGGGGCAGCGTGACTGGTGGTGAGCCAGTTTATGCATAGGAGGAAGCAGATTGTGGCACTCTACAGGAGTTTGGAGAAACACAACTACAGAGGAAGATTTTGGCTACTGGAGGAGAGGTAAGCCAAAGTGTGGCAGGGGAGTGAAGCCGGGGTGCAGTCCTCAGCTTTGCTAGAGGATTTGAATTGAGGTGCAAGGCTAATATCCTGAATGAGAGAAACTAGTAAAAGGAACGAAAGTCTTAAAGCTGGACCCATCCTTGGCTGTCAGCCCCATCAGTAGTTACTTTTCTAAACTGAATATAACTCTTGAAGACTGCCCCCCACCCTGACCCCACTGCACAGTTCCAGCAGGAGTGCTGCTCCAGTATGCTACTCTTCTGCAGCCTCCTCGTGGCTGAAATCCAGATTTGTTCCTGGATCATTTATCTCTAGTTTATCCTTACAGAAACAGCCCTTCTTGATGTTTAACCCAATCTATTTTTAGAATGCAGTTGTGCAAAGAATCATTTGGCAAGGAAGGAGACTGTGAGCTTATCAGAAAGTGTTATATGAAAAAAAAAATCAAAGAAAAGTTCAAGATTCCATGTCCTTTTAAATGCAATAGTTGCATTGTTTTGTTGACTAAATTGATAATTAAATTAACAAACTGTTGGTAATCTGTACAGGAGTGCAGGGAGCATTGGGTGCTCATGTTGTGCTGAGAACTTGAAAGGGGAAGATGCGATATTTCACTGTCTGAAAATGTCAGTTCACAAGTTGAAGGACTGTCATTTTCAAATCTGTCATGGACAAAAGGCTATTGAAGAGGGAAATGGGACAGATCATTTTATCTGTCTCTTTGCTCAGGAGGAGCCAGGAAATAAGTACAGCATGTGCAGCAGAGGTTTTTGAGAGCTGAATGTTGAGGAGCAAGTATTTGGTGACACTGTCAGTAGTGGGAAGGCAAGGGCTAATTGAAGAAGTTTTTTCAACAGACAGGTTGAAATCAGCAAAGGAAAGATGACTGTTGGGTAGGTATTCCTAATTCATACTGGGCTTTGGGGCATCATCACAGTATTTTTACCTAACAGTAATATGAAAGGGAATGTGAGCAAGAGTGTCCAAGCAACATAACCTCAGTGTAGTTGAGCTGCTATTGCATTCAGGAAATCCAGAACAAAGTCACCTCTGGTGGCACCACCTTTGCTTCCCTATTGCCTACATCACCTCAGACTGCAGATCACCTGTGCGTTCAGTCCCCAACCTCCAGTGCAATTTTCTTGCCATTTCTACAATCTAATTAAGCCAGTATGCTACAGTAGTTCATTAACCTTGCATTGCTTTCCCAAAGGGAAATAAAATAAGTAGTTTGCTTGCTGTTTTCTTTTTCTACCCATATCTGCGTATCTATATTTAGATTTCAGACTTAGAACTGAATTGTACCAATTCCTGGGGTGCTGATTCTGTTCTGGCAGAACTAAGGTACTTAACAGTGTCAGTGATTGATTTTGGGAGGCCAGCTGGACAACTTGGCTGGATGTGGACCCTGCTCACACAGAATCATCAGGTTTTAAATCATGAGAATCAGCGGAGTTACTTGACTTCAGAAATGCCTGGAGAAAAAAAAAAAAAATCAGTTCTTTGAGGAGCTATTCAGAGCACATTCAATTTTGCACAGCTAGATTAGCTATCAGAACAAGGCGCCCAGGCCCCCACTGAATTTTTAGAGAACAGCAAGGCTCACTTTCCAGAGCCCACATTAAACATTAAACAAAATTCTCAAATTCAGGCAACTAAATTCAGTGCCAGAGATGGCACCATAGGAATAGTCCAGTTACGTTAAATCATCTTATATCACCTCACAAATACAGCATTATTACTATACACCTAAACTCTGTATTAAACCAAAGGCACTGTTCACTTAAAAAATCACATTTTGATCTGTTATACTGTAGGAAATCTGGGATATCTCTGCTTAAATCAGTGGAATGGAATTGAACAGATTTATAGCCTGGCAAAATATACTCCTAAATCTAAGTGGAACTAATCTATCCACATGAGAGTACCTAGGAGTATGCCAGACAGCTAAATTTGTAGAAATAAAGATGGAAATTGAATCAGGAAATTATTCAGTTAACTTCTGATGCAAAGGCACTTTAAAAAATGATGAATTGTTAAAGGAGGGCTATTCATATGTTTTATACCCAGGTCTCTTATTTGAAAAGTTTGAGTTTTTTAAAGTCCACTAACCCGTATCTTCACAGAGTAGAATTTCCTCAGGGTGTAAATTGTTTCTCAACGTGTATGTACAGCCCCAGGCAGACAAAGAGCCAAAGCATTAATTCAAACTTCTGAACATTATCATAATTCAAATAATAAATGGTTTGAAACAGTGTCACTTTTAAACTGCTTTAGTGCAGATGGTCTTTTTCTTAATTCCCAGCCCCATAGTTAGTGAGCTGAGCTTATTGAACTGCTTGCCAATTCTGTTAAGAGCAGATGGAATGAAATGGGATAAAGGCAATATTTCAGTGCAGCTCCCATGCCTCAGCTTCCACCCCCAGTTGCCATTATCGACGTACATTTTACAACTCCACATCTCTCGCCATCAACGGTTAGAATTATAAAGAGGTTGAGCATACTTGGCTTGAATGTCAATAATCAATAAGGATGTTCATCTGGCTTAATAAAGATAAATTGTTGCCCTTGAAACGACATACCATTCCAGCAGTCAAAGTGAACTAAGACTAGTTCCTTGATATTTATACTAACTCTGGGTGTCTGTCTGTGTGCAAGTGTGCACACACACACGCTTTTGTTGTGTATTTCTCTGACCATTACCTAGCACTATGGGTTCCTTGTCTGTCTTAGAATAATGTATGAAATTAATTGTTTTGAGTGCTCCCCTTTTAAAAGCTCATTTCTTCCACTTCAGACTGGCTTTTTTTTTTTCTAAATACTTCCATTGTAAAATCTGTCTTTGTAAAAAGCTCCCAGTTTCCCCTTCTGAAGCCTGATGACAAAACATGCTAGGTGGGATTTTCAGAAGTGCCCACTGTGAGTGGACCGTCACTGCCTGTGACCAAATTCTGTCCAGCTTTAGCTAAGGCAGAAAGGCCTCTGTGCAACAGACTTAAATTAATTCTGAGTGCTTATGAAATACTGGTCTTACTCCTTTGGAAAGCATGAATGTTCTGATCACAAAAAAATATGTAATATGTAAGCATTGCTAACATCAAGATAAATGGAACACTGGAGACTTCAATTTTGATGTTTTAATGAATTTAGTAAATAAAACAGGCCAGAAGTCATCCTCTGGCCCTCAGACTAGCTGGTATGTGCAATCTGTGGCCAAATGGCTAAACTCCTCCTGCGTAAATAGCAGTGGCTGCATGCAGATTTCCTTGTGGAACTTGTCCCAGGCATTTTCTGAGACACTGTTGTCACCCAGCCGGGCTATGGCATAGACCATGCTAGCAATGTAACAGTATGGGTGACTGGCCATGCTGCACCCCTACCCTGGCACTTTTTACTTCATTAGTACAAATATGATGTGTTTGTCCAGAATTTTCACTGACCTCCCCAAAAGTTTTGTGACTTCAGATAAATTTCCATTGCAGGCATGTCTAAATTTCTTTTCAAAGTTGGCAGGAGCTCTGTAACTTATCTGGCAGACTTAGAAGAATGTAAGTTTCCAAAGGTGTGGAGGCTGCAGGAAGCATCCAATATTGCTGGGGCTTGCTGGTAAAATGTTGGGCTGGAAGTCTGCAGAATTACTTTCCGCTTTCCCAGGTGTCTAGAAGCCTTCCGTCTATGAAGTCTGTACTGTCATTAAATTTTAAATGCTAATAGCAGGATATGAAAAATTCCATGCCAGTCTCAGTAAAAATGGGAGTTTCTGGCTCCAAGGGGCAAGGGAGGTTATCCTGCCCCTCTACTCTGCCCTGGTGAGGCCACATCTGGGGTACTGTGTCCAGTTCTGGGCTCCCCAGTTCAAGAAAGACAAGAAACTACTGGAGAAAGTCTCACGGAGGGCTAGGAAGTTGATCAAGGGAATGGAGCACCTCTCTTAAGAGGAAAGGCTGAGAAACCTGGGTCTGTTTAGCCTGGAGAAGAAAAGCCTGAGAGGAGAGTCTCATCAGTTGTTATAAATATCTAAAGGGTGGGTGTCAAGTGGATGGGCCCACACTCTTTTCAGTTGTGCCCAGTGATAGGACAAGGGCCAACGGGCACAAACTGGAACACAGGAAATTCCATGTGAATATGAGGAAAAACTTCCTTACTTTGAGGGTAACGGAGCACTGGAACAGGCTGCCCAGAGAGGTGGTGGAGTATCCTTCTCTGGAGATATTCAAAACCTGCCTGGACACAATCCTGTGCAACTTGCTCTAGGTGACCCTGCTTTGGCAGAGGAGTGGGACTAGATGATCTCTGAAGGTCCCTTGCAACACCTACCATTCTGTACTTCTGTGTGATTCTGTGATCCACGGTATTCATAAAGCTCTGTTTGCCCCCTGTATCCCAGGAGGTAGTATAAGAAGGCCTAAAATTTACGGTGTCTTGCCATTGAGTGCAAGAATGACAGATCCTTTTTGTGGCTGGGAGCTGGGTCTGTGTCAGTTCATCTCTTCTCTGTGGAAGTGCAATGTCCCGAAGACATTGTGTAGTCCCAAAGACTGTTGTGTAGTAGTTTCTGTGGGCTGGAACCACGCACTCATGTTTTAATGTCTGCGCTTGTCATTTGTAACCTTCTGTTTCTTTCCTTTTCCTGGCAGATTTTTATTGGTGAGATATCCATGTATTTCATAAAGTCAACCCGAGAAACCCTAATTATTCAAGAGAAAACTATTTTGACTGGAGAGTGCTGTTACCTGAACCCACTGCTTCGAAGAATAATACGTTTTATAGGTAAGCATCTTGATCACTGCAAGTTTAGCCCCTGTTTGCACCAAAACAGAACAAAACATCCTAATAATGTACACCACAAAATTAATTAAGCTGTGAAATCTTTGCAGGCGTCTTCCACCTTAGAGGGATAGTCCCCCTCAGGATTTGCAAGGTAACGTTCAAAATGTGCCATATCATGCTGTCTGGAGCTGGATTATATCCTGTTCTGCTGAGCTTAATGCTTCTTCTGGACCCTTGAAGAAAGGTTATGCCAATCAAACCCTTATATGAATAATTCCATCATTGCTATTCTGCGTAAGCTACCCATTTTACTTACAAATTGGTGTTCACCAGCCCATCTCTTTGGCATTTTTCTTTTCAGCTCTAATTTTAACATCTATAGCTCTGTCACATAATGTTCAGCTAAGCACAGCATAAAAAAGCCCAGAGCCCACTTCAAAATAGCATTCTTATTTTTATTGTATTTGTTTTTTGTTAGAGCTTTCATTGAGTTAATTGCTGAGAAATGAATGAAGAAGTTCTGTCACTAAACCATTTGGAGGTTGCTTTATATGGTGCTTGCAAGCCGCTATGCCTTTTTCATACTGTTGATTAGTGGAAAAAATGCCTACGAGACCTTACTGCGGGGACCGTCCCATGGTTCTTTTGAAGCAGGAAAAGGAGCAGCATTGCAGCTTGCATTTCCGCTGTGGCCCTGACAGAGAATCTGGTTGTCCTCTGAAGGCTTCCCAATTCACAGTCATTTACGGCTGCCCAAACCGTACCCCTCGGTGTTTAGAAATAAGGAGGGCTGTTGCTTACTTGCTACTTCCTTGTAGCAGGAAAGTAAGAAGAGGGCAGCTGTGAACTGCATGTGCAAGGGGCTCCAGTTTCCCTCCTTCTTACTCATTCATTAGAAGTCCTGAGTTCATGCATGGGATGGGATGGGATGGGATGGGATGGCTTGTCTCGCTGCTGGCATGCGCCAGTGGTAAATATGGCTCCCCATTGACCAAGAGAGGCTTTGCCCATGGAACATCATGGCACCTCCCTCTCTGTGTACTCTTAGAGATAAAGCATCCTTACACATTGCATCTTACAGGGAGATGGGTCTGCAGTCACAGCCTGAGTTAAAAGAAGCAACGGAACAAAAAGCTGAAATCATCTGGATCGCTTCTTCCCTGTCACTGCTGGATTTTTGAGCTTTATCTGGAAGAAAAATGTCTGCTGTGACTGCGGCAAGGGTTGTATTGCTTCCATAGAGCACGGCCCTGGCTGCAGGCAGGGATACTTGCACAGAGCATGGAGTTGAAGGTCTTATCCTGTGCTAAGGTTTTTATCATCAGCAAATATGTGCTGCAAAGGAGGAAGAGCCATGGTTTTCTTTCTGCCTCTCCTTTCTCTGTGCCTCCTGCTTTATGCATGGAAGTTAGGAAGTGAAGCGTTTTTTTACTTTCTCCCACATGGGAAGTGAAGGCAAACCACCTGTGGTTCATTACTCAGGCCTGGCCTGTGTGCTGCTGATGAAAACAGAAGACGTGGGAATGCAGATAAAAATAAAATACCCTTGAACTTCAGATAACCTCTAGGATATATTGATGGATAGTGAGCTGCCATTAAGAGAGAAGCAGGGTACTGGAGTCCACTGGACTACCCAGAGCTGTTTGACTATTCCAGCACATTCAGCATGTTGCAAATTCCAAATCAAATACTCTTGCCTGCAGGGTCAGCACTAAAAGAGCTTAAGCCATGGAGGTTAAGCACTTGCTGTGTATGTTTTCTTATATAGTTAGCTTTATTCTTAAGCATTCATGCTATTGTTTCTCCTTTGGTGGAAGAGGAGGGGATAGCAATGATACAGTGGACTCTCAGAGAGTAGTAGGATATAAACCCTGCTAGAGAAAACAAGCTTGGCTTTGCAGCTTAATTTTTCTTCCTGAGAAAAAGCAAGTTGACATTATTAGGAATGGCTTAAAGTGTTGGTCTCATCTTAAACTACACTGATTGTTTGCTTGTTTTCTTCTGAAACCTTGTCCCCACCTCTGGAGTAAAACGAGACAAACAGTTTGCTGAAAAGTGGCTGAAATAATTTATGAAAGGAATTAAAATAACTGCATGGTTTTGATTCAAATTCCCACTGCATTTTGCAAACATGACATGGACTGAAGAGCTGTAGCCCGTGCTGGATGGTCAGGGAAGTTAGCTCCATACAGCTGGTTACTCCAGAAAGAGGCTACCTGGATGCTCAGGTCTGGAGAGACTGCCGTGTTGCTCATACATGGGTTTCCTTACATGTGTCTTCTCTTGCTAAGCTTGAGGGCCATAAGTTACAGAGCTGATTAAGCAGGTTGTCTTCCAAGATACCCTAGCAAGCAGTCTGGCTTGTTACAAAGAAGTTCGCAGCCAATTTAGTCTTGGTACAAATTCATTGGAATATCTGCATCTGATGATTTCTTTTTGGCCCAGATGTGTGACCAAGAGTCTTTAATGAGTACCTGCAAAAAGTAGTAAATTAAGTCCTTGGAATATTGCCTTATAAGTCATTACAGTTGGTATTACTCAAAAGGATGAGAAATATCCTTCACTGTATCGGGGTGCTCATGCATCAGGAAAAATGAACACTGCTTCCTGACCCTGCAAGGCACATCACGGAGATCTTTTGAGAATTGCTATTTCCAAATTTTAGAAAGGCAAAGAGGCTTTTTCTCCCTCCTTGACTCTGTAATAGTAGCTTAAAGATGCTTTCCACAAAATGAGGAGAAAGTTATAGATACTTTGTTGAACATTCACTTAGATTTTGGAAGGAAAGAGAAGCAAAAAGGGAAACTCCAGACTATCTTTTGATGATGTGAAAGGTAAGCACCCTTGTCATACTATCTCCATGGGATCTTTTGGATTTGGTTACTAGACAAGCCTTTTCCCCTCTTGCTTTTTCTTCAGGTGTACAGCATGAAGCACTTTATTGCACTTTGATAGTGGTACAAAGAATTAAGCAAAACCAAAAGCCCGCAACTCTTCTGGGATGTTGGCAAAGCCCTACGTTTCTTTTCCTTGATTTTTCTTATCTTGTCTACTATGCTCTCTGCTTATTCTCTCCTTGTTTTCCTCAAGCCCTCATCAGCTGTCTCTTTCTAAGATTCTCCCCTTCTTAGTTTATTGGGGACCTTGAATGTTGAGCTTTGTCTTAAATCCCTCCCTGGTTCTTTGCCCACAGGAAGCAGAACCAAAATTTCATCTTGCTTCCTGGCCCAGGCATGAATTCTGCACATTGGTAGACATTTGCTTTTGTGGCACATGGCTGCCTTTCAACTTGTCAAGTCCTTTACTGCAACCTAGATAGGTGAAACCTGCTATATTCTCTGTATTTAGAAAATCAATTCCTTTATCAGTGGAAAAAAGCTGGCTTAGCTTGGAAACATCAGGCTTTGATATATGTTGCAATTTGTTCCATCTTCCTCTTTATCTCTTATAGCTGCTTCCACAGACATTTGTTTTGAAGATTCTCATGTCGAACAAGCAGTGTGCAGTTGCTTTGGAGCAGTTTTTTCTGTCTAAAATATTGGCGCTGCACTGCTATTCTTCAGTCACATCGTCTCTCCTCCCTTCTCTCCCCACCCCTCCCAGCAGTTCTGTTATGAATTCCTGCTGCCAAAATTTGCCGTTTATGTGCTGGACCTTTGAGAAACAAGGGGGGAAGGTGGTTGTTTCTTGAGCTTCTGCCTCTTCCCCTGTCTCTCAGCTTGAGTACACAGAGTCTTTTGTATTTTTATTCACCCTTTCTTGTGGTAATTTCCCATTCAGTCCTCCGTTAACATCTTGCCATCTTGCATTTGCTTCCATGTTCTACTTCATCATTTGTATTGCAAATAGAGGTTACAAATTATTTTACCATTATTTAGTGAATGGTTTCAGTCAAGGATTTAGTGTGTTTATATACACTGCTATCATAACCCCAGGATCATGGATTCAGACCTCTGTGACTCAGTTTAGCAAGGTGACTAGAGTGTGTATTGTGTTTCATTTCATTATATTAGATTTCTAATCCATGTGATTAAGTTGTATACCTGCAAACTCCTGATAACATGCAAGTAGCCTCTCTCCAGTCCAGATATTTATAAATGGAATGTGCTTCGCGAATTTGTTACCAGTGACTTTTACTTTGGGGCTGCATAATTTGCAGTTAACAAATGGCGCAGATCAGCTTCTGCTGACAGCTTAATTTAAAGCATGGTGACAGCTCATAGTGGGCAGCTAAATAATGAAATTAGGGCTTTATTTCAGCAAATTAAGGCTTTAGTTCAGCAAATAAAGGTTTACAAGATTTATACACACATTGAGTTTATTGTAATAGGATAGATATACCCCAGAGCTCTGATGTCAATCCCCTAGGCAGCTGCAGGACAGTTTGCCTGACCTTATTCTTCTGTCTGCTTTAGATCTGAAGTTCACTCTGAAACAATGCACATTCTGTTATGAACTGGCTGCCTTTCAGCAAGGCTCAAGCTGTATTTGAGCGTGCTGCCTCTAACCTGAACTGCTGCAGCAGCTTAAACTACTGTGTATCTCCCTATCACCAAAGTACCTCTGCAGTGGGAAACAGGTCGCTGTGTTGGGGACAAATCAAACCTTACTGTTCCCTTTTATGCCAGGCTCTGAGCTGGCTATTGTCTAGATGAAAAATGGTAGTTGTGAAGCAATGAGGAAGAAAGAAATCCTGTGTGTCCATGGGGAGGAGTCTTGAGGCTCCAGAGTACTTCTGCACTGGGAACTGAATTTCTTCTTGCATGCTCAGACCACATGTCTTCTTTCTTATGTCCTCAGGGAGCAGTATCCAGGCAGGACACTCACAGGTGAAGCAGGCAGGCACAAAAGGCAGTAAGATGCTTGGAGCAGCGGGCTTTGTGGGGTCTTCACTGGGAAATCAAAGCCAATCCTGGGATCAGATTATGAGTGCTCGGAAGAAGCTTGCTGTTGAGCCCGTTCCTGATGCCATGGCAACACACAATAAATTTCCCTGAAACCCCCATCTCTTCAGTTGTAAAATGGATTAATGATACAGATCTCTTTTAACAACACTCTTTAAGATATAATGATGAAGGGTGGTTTAGCAGAGTCTGAGTCACAGGGCTATAAATGTGTGGCTTTATTGGATGCACAGGACTATTAGAGCAAAACCTTCAGAGGTGGACTGACGATCAGCATTTCCGTAGAGCCATGAGTCCTTCCAGGGACTCCTTCCATTGAAACTCTAATATTCTTTAAAAAACATAGAGGTGGAGAAGGGGTTGGAGGAGTGTGAGTGTGCATGTGTAACATGAATGTTTTTCTGAGCAAATTAGGTTCAGTGTGACAAATTCAGATAATTGACTGGTCACTGGGTGAGAGGGGAGTGCCTAAATAAATGCACTTGGGAGAAGACATGACGATGTGTTACTGAAGAGCACAGCTTCTGATGTCTCATGAGCCCTTCAATGCATTGTTTCTTTTGTCACTTTACTTAAGGGTTTCATGGTTTTTCTCTAATAAAGCCTTCTGCCTCCTCATTCTCATTTCCACCCCCTGGCTTCTCACTTCTCTCTTCATGATGTTTTTTCAGCTGCTCTTCTACAACTCCCAGGGTTTTTTTGTGGATTTTTTGTTGCTCGGGTTTTTTTGTTGTTTTGTTTCAAATCAGTGGCATTTTAAGTGTCTGTAATAGTGAGAGTTTCCATGGAGTCAACAGGCAGCTGCAGTCACTGATGTTAGAGAGATTCAGGGTGGAAGAAGAGAGAGCTTGAGCACGAGTCGTGGGGAGAAGACAGGGTCATAGTTATAGTGAGCAGGGAGAGCTGGATTCTTCTTCAATGCAGATGTCTCTTTTAGCAAAAGCAATAGACAGAGCTGGAGGTGGCAACACTGATGAACAATCACACAGGGAGCTCGGTAGCAGAAAGACCATTAGAGTAGCATGTGAGTGAGAGCCCAGAAATTACGAGTTTGTGCTTGGAGGACTTTTTGGCAGCAATTTAGGGGGAGGTGTAAGTGGAGAAATTAAAACTGAAGCATTCAAAACTGAAGCTGCTGAAGATTTAGGTTCTTCTGCCAAGGCAAGTTCAGGTAAAATGGAGCTGGAAAGATTTAAGGTTCATGTTGTATGTCCTCAGCATATTTGAACAGGACTTTCCTTGATTGTTCTTTTTTTGGTTTGCACATTTAGTTTGTCTTAAGGTCTTTCTCACTGGAGGTAAAGATATGTTCAAATCTGACTCTCAGTTCCTTCTTCATGGACTCTGGGGCAGCTAAAGAGAGTAGCAGGGAGTATAGCCTACCCTCTGTTGCTGGCCTAAATTAGTCTGTCTCCAAGTTACATTCTGCTTAGTGGTTTGCCTTCTAGCTTCTTCTTTCTGGCTGCTCCGTACACATACAAGCACAACTGAGAGCCGGGACAGTGACAAAAAGTCAGGAAGCCTTTCCAGAAATAGCTTGTGCTCCTTCTTTAAGTCCTCTTTGTGCAGCCAGACTATGCGACGTGTGGATGAAGGGAAGGAGAGGCATTATGCAAATGAAATTAACCTCTGTCCATGCTTTCTGCTAGTAACCGGCTGTAGAGGCTGTAGGTCTTCTTCCCATGTGGCTTGCGCTGTTTACATCTTTTCTCAGCACATGCCAGGTTCTGGACTAAAGTTCACTGCCAGGTTTTCTAGGCCAAAGTGAGCACGGTGAGATAAAGCGCTTGCTCCTTAGCAGGATGACATCACCTCCCATTACACCTGAGCATTGAAGCCTGGAAGAGGTGCATGTTCTCCTGTTCTCTCTCTGTGGCATTAGATCACGGAGTTAAGCTGTATGACCCTGAAGAGACAGGGCTAGTTGCCCTTCCCATGAAGCCTTTCAGCAGCAATTTGTCTGTCTCTAAAAACCTGGCAATCACGTCACTGCATTCTCGTGTTCTGGTCAGTTAGCTTGGCTGCTGTAGGTCATTGAACGAATCCATTGAACAGATGGATTCCTGAGCTACAAAAAACATCAGGGGACTCTCCGCCACTACCCAGGCTCACTGGTGTTACAGCCTTTAAATTAATTACAGCCAACCCTATCTCATAGTCTCCAGAGAGTAAAAGATGTGTAATCAGCAAGGGTTAAATTCCTGCTAGCCAAATTAATTGCTGCACGTAGCTATGATTTTCATACAGTGCAGTTTGGCAGAACTGCAAGAGAGAAATTACAGTGATCAATATGCATCACAGTCAGAGCATGATAAAGGTTTCAACCATGGCTTGTTTTGCTATTCTGCAGAGTGCTGCAGCACTCAGGAGTTGAGCCTGGGCCAGCACTTTCAGTGCTACCAAATATTAAGAAAATGCAGGTGTTGAAACTTTTTTTTTTTTTTGGAGAAAAACACTGGACCACCTTTGCACCTGTGCACTGCCTAGAGATTGAAATGACTTTATGAAGCCCATGAGCTTTTTCTGAAACACCTCAGTTCTTGGTCTGTAGTTACTTAAGCAGTAAAGACTGTGGACCAGATTGCAATGTTTGCCTGGCTCTCAGATTTCCTCTAAGTATTGTAAAGGGCTGGGTAATAATCCTCACTGTATTCCCTGTGATTTGCACAGTGCATCAAAAAGATGCCATTTAAAGCAAAAAAATTTAAGAATTTGGCTGAAGAGCAGTGTATAAAACAAGGTTAATCTCTGGCATAACTTGCTGTTTCACCAGGCTGGAAAGATGCCTGCTGCCTTTTTCATTTGAACTTGCTTGTGCGCTGGCTAATGTAGATGAGGAGTTCTGCCAGCTGTGGAAAACCATGGATTTAAAATATTAGCAGAGGGATAAAGGAAATAAAGGAGCAGTGTCAGTGCTCACTCCATTTCCCTCTTAAACACAGACACTTTGCAGGATAAATGGGGTGAAGACTGTCATGCCAGTAAGAAGACAGTGGCCAGTCCTGCAGTCTAGAACCAGAGGTGGGCTCCCTCCCTCTTCAACCACCACTGACTTTTTAAATCCATGATCACACGTCAGTTCATTAATAATGAATTATAATAGGCTCACATAATGAATAGTAATAAACTCAGTCCCCAGAATCATCTTCACTGTCGTTACGCTCCTTCCTAACCATGGGGAAGTGTGGTGAGGACAAATGGATCTGCATTCCTGCAGCCGCTCCAGGCTCTTCCCACCAGTACTGCAGTGAGGAATTTGTGTTACAGCACAGCTGTATCTGTCACACCACACCGGCTCTCTGAGAGAGTGGCACTGGCAAGCCCCACTTGACACCCGTACAATGAATCCATTTTTAGTTACGAGTTTTACTTTACCTTACTGTCTGGACAAGCGTCCTGTGTGTAGACAGGCCTTGAGAGTGTTTAGAAGGACCTAACTCTGCCAGCTGTAGCCCTTCTGCTTTCTGTTCGCTCCACGGTGGCCAACAATATCTGCAGAACAATCCTTGATTCCTGTTAATTTGATATAAATTGATAAAGCATTTTCTGCTGCATTATATTGCTGGCTCCCTGATATTTTTTGTTTCTCAGACTATAGCGGTATTTTTTTTTTTTTTTTCTAACTCAGTACAGATAAGCAGTGAAGTTGTTATAACCATAGTGGTGCCAGCTCTTCAGATTTTATCACAGCTCTCCTAAGATGCTTACCCTGGAGCTCCAGCTCTTGGTCATATTTAAATACATAGCAAACTTAGCTAATTTATAATATAAGTGACTTTTGCTTACAAAGCAAAAATATGTCCCTCAACTTGCCCACACCAAAAGTAAATATTTATTTTTTCTAAATTTTTGTGACACACTAATCCACCTTAGCGATGGGAAGGGGGAAAGGGGAGCTGATTTAGTCTTTTGGAACTTTTGGGTTTGGCGTTTCTGCAAACCTGCTGTTCTGTTCCTTTGGTTTGTAGGTGGCACGTGCAAGTAAAAGAACCTCATATTTCATAGCAGCTGTAGCAGGCATTGGTAACACTCGTGGGGAGACAGTGGAGCATGTGACAACTGCAGTATTGAGCAAGGGATGCTCCACAATCCTGGAAATACTCTGGGGTTCAAGTGAATGCATCCTGCTATAGCATTTGTGGGTATGTGCTCCCAGTGACATGAGCTGAACTGCAAATGAGTGGAAGTGTCTTCCAGAACAGAGCATTAGGATGTTTCCCAAAAGACCTGCCAAATATTGCTAGAACAGGATCTTAGTTTTTCAGCATCAGGACGGTGAATAGTCAAAATCCAAAAAAAGATACTTGACACTAGATAGTCACGTTAAGACAAGTGTGGTATTGGGTTTCAGCACTACACTGCTCTTTCAGGTTCAGAGCTGTCATACTACCTTTCTTGGCCCAGATGTCATAGGTAAACATTTTTAACAACTCTTGTGCATGACACTTGGCTGCAGGCTGTGAGCCTTTGTCATAGCGGAAAGTTTACAGGCATAGTATAGATGCAGAGTTTTCAGTGAAATCTGTAGCTCACGGTTCTGTTCAGCGCTTGAATCACAGACATGCTTAGGCACATGCTTATCGTTTTCAGCCTGTTTCGGAGTCCTTCTGGAGTTGCTGAGTTAAGCACATGTCAGAGTTAAGCATGTGGTCTTCTGTGTCCTGCCTTTGATGCAGGATGCTGCTGGAGTCAGCAGGCACTTTTTCTGGGTAATGACTACAGGGTTTGGTCTCTTGCCTCTCATTATATCTCCTCCTTTCAGGCACCAAGATTTATTTTTTTTTAAACCTGTTTAAATAATTATTATTTTTAACCTTTCCTCACAGGAGTGTTTGCGTTTGGACTTTTTGCCACTGACATATTTGTAAACGCTGGCCAGGTTGTGACTGGGAACTTGGCTCCCTACTTCCTAACTGTATGTAAGCCCAACTACACTGGAAACGACTGCCGGGTCCACCACCAGTTCATAAACAATGGCAACATCTGCACTGGGGATGTGGAGGTGATTGAAAAGGCAAGGAGATCCTTTCCATCCAAACATGCTGCTTTGAGCATCTACTCAGCTTTATATGCTACGGTGAGTGCCAGTGATAACTGCTAACTTGTATGAGCGGTTTCTGTATGTGCATCTAGATGGGACCGTTTTCCTTACAATGGGATTTTGAAGAAAAAGGGGGTTGTTTTGTGGTGGGCTTTTTTCTTTCTCTGTAGGGGAAAATCCCCTTCTCTCTCTGTTTCACCAATCGTAGTATAAGCAAATCAAATGCTCATTGCTTTTGAGGCACTGCATAATGTGGAGGCGTGAGGTCCTAACCTTGTCTTTGCTGCTGATTTTCTCAGAGGCCTTTCAGTGTGCATTCAGCCTCTTCTCCCTGCTCCTGTCTCATGAACATTAAAATGAAGTTGATGCTTTAACAGCTCCTGGTTCACTACTATTTCTTTTGTTCACATGCCATGGGGTGTTGAACATTTAAAATGTAACTTGTGCCATTTCAGTGGGAGGCTGAACAAGGCTGGATTTTGTTCCTCTTGTTTAGGACCTGAATTCCCTGTGAAGGTTGCAATGAAAGTCAGTGCCAGAATTTTGCTGTTATCACAGAGAGATGGACCCCAGTTGACATCTTGACATGGTGAAACTGCTATACTGTCAGAATGGAAATCGTCTGTCTTTAAAAGTCTAGTGAATCAGATCGGCTGCTACCTTGTGTTCTCTGGCTAAAGTTTCTGTAATGTTTGAGAATTGATGCAAGAAGCTTACTCACAAATCGGAAAACCTCAGTGGTTTTGCCCTTAAGGTCCAAGGACTTAACCTGGTTCTGATCTCAAAATGGCTTAACTAGGTCTTTTTTCCCTGGGTAGCTTGGCTCAAATGAGTAGCAGAGTCTGTAGGTCATCAGGATTTCAGAAAAGCCTTAAACTTATTAATGACAGGATATTTACTGAATATTTTAGCGGGATCTTGGTAGCAGATGAATAAAACACCACGTTATTACTATAAAATGAAGAGGCTACCCACTGCTGTTTCAATATCCATCTTTTTGCACTGAATGTTTTGTGAATAATGTCAGAGATATAAATTGGTAGCTCCTTTGATTGGGATTTGTTGGGAAGCGTTGGGAAAGCCTGTAACATTTTGCACACATTATTTCTGAACAGTAAGCAACTGTGAGTGAATTGCAGTTCTCGATAAACTCAACATTGTTGTAGCAGCTGTTTTCATCATGATGAACTCTTAGGTGGAAGCTCCAGGATCAGGCTTGGTCCTGATTCTGCCCTAAGCTGGTTACATCCTTTCATGGACTTCCCCTGCCTAACCTCCCTTGTTTCCTAGGAAGGCAAGTCTTCTACAAACAGGCTGATTTCTACAATTGAAGGGGAACAATGCTTTTTCTTCCTGAGCTTAAGTCCCCAGTAGTTCAGTGTTTCAGAGCCCTAGTCTTTCAAGAGTACCTGCCATGGGCCTGCTCTTCTCCCCACATAGGTATAGCCAGGACATGGAGCTATTTCTGAGCTGCAAGGTCATAGAAGTCTGCCCTTAAGGTATTTCAGCCTACAGTCCAATTTTAGCACAGTTCTCTGTCTGAAGACACCCTCTAGCACTAAAGGTGTTGTCACTTGTCTTTTCTCTGCCTATCAGCTGAGATTAACATGAGCATTACACAAGAAATGCAGTGTTCAGATATAGCTTTGCTTAATAATTGTGCATCATTTTTTGAGAAGCATCTTGCTGATTGTAATATGTGTGATAATGTGGGCTGCTGAATATAAGACACAGGGTAGTCGGTTCATAACAGCTGTATTTTGCAAAAGCTGAAGATTTGAGCCCTGGCACAAGAAAAATAAAACAGGTTGAGCATGAGGAGGCAGGAGAATGGAATCAGCACAGACATTGTCTTTCATCACATGAATGTGCTGAGATCTGGGAATCTCCTCCCATCACTGAACCTCGAGTATCCGCTGTAGATGTCTCTGTACTAATTTGTTCACTAGTCTGCTAGTGACAGTATTCCCACTGTGATTGGTTTGGCTTTGTGTTTTGGTTTGGTTTGTTTTTTTTATAATCTGGGTTTTATATTTTATCAACTATGCTTTTTCTTGTCACCTGCCAAAGAAGCTGAGGAGAACCCAAAGCATCATTTTTGTGATCTCTGCAGGCAGAGATGAATCTTGTATGCCTGAAGTAGGAAAGAGAAAACAGCCGGCAGCCCTGGCTTCCCTGCTTGCACAAAAATTAGAATGGCACCTAATGAAGTTCTATTAGTCTCCCAGAAGTGTGGCAGGAAGAGATGGCAGTCACCGTACATAGTACACGCTGCTGTACAGTTAGAAACGCATGCTTCTAAGTATCTTTCCCAAGGGAAAATGACAGGCTAGAAATACTCCTTAATTCATTAACACTTCTGGCAAAAACCAAAAAACAGATGATAAAATCATATGTTGCATATGGGTATCCCAGTTACATCATCTTTAAACAACTGTTACTTCAGACTCTTCTGAGAAAAGCTATGGAAGAGTAAATGACAAGGGCATCTAACAGAGGGTGGTGTTCAACCAGACCACAGAAAATTAAAGTATTTCACCAGCACAAGTGGAGGACCTCTTACTGTAGAGAGAAGGTAGATATCCTTGCTGATCCTCCTGTTTGCCTCTGGAGTGAAAGCAAGAAGCATTTTATGTTCACAACAGGGTCTCTGTAGTTGAAAGATACAACTAATCATTTATGTTGACTGTTTAGTAGTGTTTTTAGGATCCTTCAGCCAAGTTCTTGCCTAGCAGCATCCACAAGTAACGCTGTCTGTCACCTCCCTCTGGCTAGAAGACTCTACATTATCACAACCAGTCTTTCATGCCTGAGTGGATTGCTTCTTGACCAGATTAGAGTGATACAATATACCTGGACATGAAACTTGTAACATTTGGGAAACTCTGAATAGCAGAGAACACTACAGAAGATCCCTTCTGCAACCCAGGTCACTGTGACCCCACCAACAATTTCTCCATTTCTGCATTAACACCTACCAGACTAATCAATTAAATTCAAGGTCTCGGCACTTTGAGCAGTTGCACTGAGACAGCATCATGTTCTCCAATACATGTCATTGTCAAAGGCTCTGCTTCTCTCTGACTGTAGAAATCTCTATGGTAAAGGAAAGGATTGTCTGTAAAGCTTGTAGGACACAGAATTTTCCAGTATTGGTAGGAAATTGGGAACTTCCCAAGGAAAATAAACTATCACAAATCTCCCCACTTTCTGCTGAAAGGACAAGGCAGACTTCTTCCACTCTGCCTTTCTTATCATAGATGTAACATACATTCTAAATATATATAAACATATATTTGCATATATATACACATGTATGTATGTCTATTTTAAATTTGCAAACAAAAAAGCCTCCTGGACTGTCTAGGCTTTTGTCTGTCTGAAAAAGATGGGAGAGGAATTACACACAGGATGAATGCTACTATCGCACATTGCACATTGCTAAATACACTGCTTGAGTGTACTGATAAGAGCACAGCAAAGAAATGGAATACATAATTTATATAGTTAAATTGTATGTAGTTTATTTTTAATATGTTTTATTCTATTTTCTTCACATCTTTCTATATTTACTTCCATCCTCCCTCTCCCACCCATCAAATAACTGGTTTTGACATTTAGAATTTTGTAAATAACTTTAGCATATAAATAGCATTGTGGGAATTTTCAAAAACACCTGCTGTGTGTAGGAAATCAAATGTAAGTGACTTTTACTGAGATTTTGAGCTCTTATACAAGGCTTTGAAAACATGCTGTAAGTGAAAGGGTAAACACATTGTGAGAATCTTACAAAATATCTTGGCTTTAGGGACCAGGACAATGAAGATCAAACTGCAGTGATTGGAAAGTCTGACCAGGATGGAGAAGCTCTCCCAGTTATTTCTGAGCTCAGTGTGTGATTTATGGATAAACTGGACCGTGCCTTCTGGGAAAACAGTTTGTCTTGTTTTAAACCCTCCTCATGAGGGTTTTACAGATTTCCCTTGGCAATCTGTTTGCATGGTTAATTACCGTCATTGCTAAAAATGTTCTCTTTACTACAAGTTTACATTTTCCTGCTGAGATGTGTGAAACTTCAAATTCATTAGATACTTCTCATCTGTAATAAGGAGAACTTTCCCATGTGGGTAACCCAAAGATCCAGCTTCATCTCATATCTGTAAGAAAACAGGCATGTGTGGGTTGTTCCCTGTAGCCAGGGTTTGCAGCTGTCGCAGCAGAACTGCATTGTCACTTCGGAGGTGATGCTTTTCCTCTGGGTGCGGTGAACCGCAGTAGTGCTTTGGTAGGGAGCAGGAAAGCAATCCGGCTCCCTGTTGCTCGTTTGAATTGGCCTCTGCTAAAAGAAGGGCACAGGGCGAAAGGATGGGCGGTAATTATTCACACGGTGGCACATCACTTCAATCATATTTTTTCCTATTGTTTCCAAAGAAGAACCTTAACGTGAGTTTTGGTGATAGTCAGGTGCAGCTCAACCTACCAGCAAAGACTAGGGCAAGATTGCCGCCTAGTGCTCAGTTGCTAGTTGTCATTTCAAGGCATGTGCTGCAGTCAGGGATTAGGTTGCAAAAACAATGCAAGCAGGAACCTCACAAGTATCTTAGTTCCATTCCCAGTGGTATTACGCACCGTAATATTCCACTTAACAAACTGAATGTGCTCAGCAGCATATTTAAGGGCAGAAGACTTCCCTTCCCCAGGCAGAGATCTGACAAATTCAGCTGTTAGAAGTCTAGTACTGCAGTTTCTTGGTAGGTGAAAGTATAATTTTGCCTAGGTACAGGCCCAAAGTCAGTCAGATCTGACTTCCCCTGGTCGGTTTCTCTGGCCTGTCCGTTTCCCTTCCAGGAGGTGGTTGCTGGATCCCTTCCCTTCTTCTAGAGTTACGTATGGTATTGGGTTTAGGGCTTACACTTTTTAACACCAGCCATGGAGGAGAAGACAGCTGTAGGGACATTTGATGCCCTGTCAGGAAGAAGGGAAAAGAAATACGGACAGAGAAAAAGTTAGAGTAAAAAATATGCACAATATGCACAATACAGCAGAATAAAGGAGCATATGAAAGGCAATCAACAGAGTGACCTTGAGTATGGGTATGATTTCTGTTTCTTGATGCCAAAATTCTGCACCAGAGCTCTGTATACCTCTGTATAGCTGGCTCATGAAGAAAGGGACAGGCATTAAAATACAATAAAATATTTGCCCATGGTTGCCAAGTACATGGTGGAGTGCGAAGCAAGCTGTGCTGGTAGTTGCAGTTAGGAGCACCAAGCCAAGCCTCCACAGACTTCCTTCATCATGGCCACCGGAAAATCCCAAGGCAGCTTCACCGTTGTAGTCTTGGCCAGAGACTGGCAGTGTGAGCCAGTACAGTGTCCTTAGCTGCTACAGCAGCAGCGAAGGAGAACAAGTCTTGGGTCTCCACCATCTTGCAGAGTCCTGCCTTGATTTCAGTGCCACCCATGGCAAAGTGCTCAGCAGTGCCCTTCTCCAGAAATGGAGTCATCCCAGAGAAAGATGACATTTGTGACCTGCAGACAGCACAATCAGAGATACCAGTTGTTGTGTCATTGAAGATGTGATTAAAACAATAAAGATCTTCTATAGAGTCATTTGTCAGAAGGCTAACAGAACCGTATTTCTATTTCTGACAACTGAAAAAGAGTCAAGAATGGGAATACTTTCAGCTTTGGTGATTCTACTTATACTTACAATAAGAGAACATTTTATTTCTTTACAAATAAAAAGGAATCTTTTGATATTAAACATTGGAAGAGACACTTCCATGGTTTGTAGTCTTTCTGTTCCCCAGCAGAGCAGGTGCTCGTAGTTTCACTGGAACAGATCTACACTATGTGAATCAGGTTCATTTACCAGCTGATTGGTAATAACAGTAAAATGAAATTTTCAAATGTATCTTCCTGATTCTGTTTCAGGTATCCGAGTCATCTGGAGGCATTGCTAGCAAACGTATTTGATGTATTTGCTTTGCTTATCAAAGCTTTGGAAATCATGCAGGCATCCATACTTCTTTGCTGAAAAGGATTTTATTTAATTGTTTTGCTATCAAGCTTGCTTTGCTTAATCTTTGTCATTTTGTGGCTCTGGAATTAATGACTGGCTGCTAATTGTGACCCATGTGGTTTTACTCTCTTTGTCAAAATGCATTTAAAATAAAATACAAACTGCCAAAAACATGTGGGGTTCATTAAAAGATATTCAGAGCACAGATATTCATGCTCTGGAATTACATTTTGAGAATCAACTTTGTTTTAAAAGAGATCTAACATATTCTGTGCTTCATTTCATCTTGTAGAGAAAATGTCTGGAATGGTTTCAATGTTCTCTGTTTCCTAAACTTATTACCACTTAGGAAACTGGAGCAGCTAGCTCATATAGATGCTAGGCACCCCATCCTGTGCACATTACAATTTCTGCAGGAGTATAAACTTAAATTCTGTCTTTGCAAACATTAGTCACATACATTCAGAGTGAATGTTTGCTATCTTATGAGCAAGTACTTGCACAAGTTAGGAAGTCAGCTGAGAAAAAGCCCAGTATCTAAATGCAGTTGATGGGAAATTTGACATCCTGAAATATCATTTATCAGTATCTGTTTTGTTCTCTTAAAAGTATTCTCTGAATTACCTAAAACCTCTTCCTCCGTTTCCCAGTGCTTTTTTTAATGAATCATGGGTTTTGTCAGATCCTCACTGATTTAGGATTTGTCTGGGTGGAAAAAGATGCATTTCTGGCAGAGCCCCTTTTCATTTTTGGCTTGCCCTTTGTTTCAGATGTACATCACAAGCACAATTAAAACAAAGAGTAGCAGGCTAGCCAAACCTGTGCTGTGTCTGGGTACCCTGTGTGCTGCGTTCCTCACTGGGCTAAATCGAGTTTCTGAGTATCGAAACCACTGTTCGGACGTGATCGCAGGCTTCATCTTGGGGAGTGCCGTAGCTTTGTTTCTGGTAAGCCCATCAGTCCTTCTACATCCCTTTTAAAATCACCTCAGTTAAAAAATAAAAAAAAAAAAAATTACTATTATCTTGTGGCCTGTAGCAGCTGATTAATCTAGTTGCTAAGCATTAATTCTAGCCCCATCTAATGAAAGGTATCATCAGAGTAAATCCTAATATGAAATCAGGTTGATACTAATTAATAAGGTTAATATGGTGATATTTGTGGATTGTATGTATTTCAGGATTATTTTAATTACTGTACAAGTTCTTACTTGACCTATCCTGGAAAATGCTTTAAAGATGGTGTAGATTTCCACTAATGTCAAAAGGGAGGCATGCTTGAGCCTTTTTCTCTGATGCCCCTGTGTAGCAAAACCCCACTGTCTGCCTGGTGTCTGGCAAAAATGCAGGATACAGCGTGTTGGCTGGAGCTCTAAGCAGTAGTCCTCGTTCCCCGTTTTGTTTCAGACCGTAAAAGTAAGTGCAGTGGAAAGGAAGGTCAGGACAAACTCCCCAGGAGACAAAATTACCTCGCTTTGCAGCATTTGGAGTTGAGCTGAAATTGTTCACCATCTCATAGGATAACCACACATATTAAAGTATATCAGAGGCCTTCCCACAGAATCTAGGAACAGCATCTCTCTGGACTTGCAGTGTTACTTGCTCCCCTGTTGGCTGTGTGGTTTAAGTGTTTTGTTTGGTGAGGGATCTCTTGCTGAGGATTTACCCACATGGCAGTCAAGGTGACTCTCACTATTACCAAGCAATGTGCCTGGTTCCATTTAATCAAAATACGCTTCAAAACTATCCACTGTATAGCAACAGACACTTTATCCCTGTAATCGGGAGGGATTAGGTTTCAAAGATCTGTTAAATCTAGTTTGTCCTGTCACTGATTTTTTTTTCCATTCTGTACTTAACAAAACAAAACACCCCCCCCCAAAAAAAAAAA
>VFFE01007614.1:284339-423415 GCA_008921705.1 Burhinus oedicnemus
AAACCAGCCTGTTTACAATGGCTAGAACTGGGGCAAAGGCTTCATTACATGACTTTTCACTGTTTCTAGGATTTTCCTGCATCTCATTCTTCTAGCATGGTGATAACTGCTGTGTGTCTCCTTTAAAGAATGGAGCCTCTGTCTGTACTTTTACTGGAATGTTTACCTCACATTTCCATGTTGGTTCTTCTTGGCTTTTTTTGTATATTTTTTTCCAAAACAGATGCGAAAAAAAATTATCAAAAAACCAAAATGCATAGCCTGGTCTCTGTCATTTGCCTGTGACACAAAGAGAATTTGGGATGTCTGTTTGTGTCTGGTCTTGCGGTGTTTCTTCCAGGTTGGTATTTTCTTCTGACTCTACTGATGTCTGCTTCAGTCTTAGGAATATAAGGGTCAGACTTGGGCCATGCAGGTTTTCTGTGACCATGAGGAACCATTGGTAAGTGTTCTGGGTCCCTCACTACAACTTTGATCCAAATTCCACACAGAAAGTTTCTTCTGAATAAGTTTGGCTGTGGAATCGATCCTTCTTCTCCTGTGTTAGGAGAATAATGACATGATAGGAAAGCTTACCAGAAATGAATACTCCAATCAGTAATGCCCAGTCAGCAGCACGTAAGTCCACTCATACTGCAAAGGGTTAGCAGGGGGATGAATTCTAAGATAAAAACTTTATATTCTGCAGCCTAGTTTTTGCAGCTGTGGTCCCTGGGGTTGTGTTCCTCCCAAGCGTGCTGTTTTACCACAATGTGAATCTTGCGTTCTTGGTCAATAGCTTCTACAGAATTGGTAGTGATGTTGTTCCCCCTCTGCTTATCCTCTAGCATGGTGGTGCCGGCAATCTTTCTGAAGGTGGAAGATGTGGTTTTGGATTTCTTCCCTATTCTCCAGGTTGAAGAAGGATTTGAATCCCAGTTTTCCACTTCCTGAAGGACTGCTTTATCCTTCCAGTTATAGTGCAGCACCATTAGAGGCACCTCTCTCTGCTTTGAAATAAGCAAGTGAGCCCTGCTGTCTTCTCTGACGTGGTACATAAGGATACCTGTATGTAGGAGAGGTCTGCAGGTAGATGCAGATCCACAGGTGTGTGCATGCTTGTTTGCAAGTGCCTAAGTTCTGGATGACTGGTTAGATGAAGCCAGACCGGTCAGACGTGTTCACTGCATTTCCTCTTGGCTAGCTCTATATGTTTGCTACCATTTTAGATTTACAGTACCGTCCACCTTTTCCAGTAGACAGATAACCCCCTGCACAGGAAGTCTAAACCTAACAGCACATTTGCTTTTCCCAGGTACCTTTCCCTTCAGGAGCAATGCATGTCCACCTCCTGGAATCTGTGACCCAGTGAAAAATCAGTCTTTAGGTAGCCTTTGGATTATTCTATTTTGATTTCCTGTTCTGAGGCACATCATTCTGTTCTCTATGTGCTGTGTACAGTGAGCTCAGGCAGCTAACAGTGGCTTCTGCAGTCCAGTGCTACGACCAACTGTGTAAAATAAACTTGTTGGCAGTTGGATCATCTCTTAAGACGGATGTACAGCCCCTGGGCTGCATGAAGCTTCGTGCACTTCAGGCATGAACTGGCCTACGTAACATGACTGGCAGCAGCGTCTAACCGTATCTGCTTGGGGGGTCACCCACCTGCATGGCTGTGGCCTCTCTCTGCCCCCCACTAACTCCTGTCTGACAGGGAAGGAGGTACCCCCACAGATCTGTTGTTCTTGCTCCTCCTAGTGCATGGATTGTGCCTCTTGGCTGTGCAAAGGCTCTGGAACGTGACTCTTGGGATCAGAAGAACCACCAGCCCCTGTCTTAATCGCGTACATGTATGGAGGGAAAATCGGCACATCTCATCGAAACCAGAGGTCAGCATTAGAAATAGAATGTTCATCCTCCCCCAAACTTGAATGGGCAGACTTTGCTGACGTAGGACAGCCTCCCTCAGCTGGCTGCACGTGTGCAGGAGCCTCTTCGTAGCACACTGCAGCTTTCTGTCATTCACAGACACCTGTCCACCCTGCCCGGCATCCAGTCTCTCTCTTAAAAAATACCCTCCTAACCTGGCTTCTTTACACTTTCTTTTGATCTTCTCTACCGGTTCTGCCTGAAACAAATGAAGATCAGACCTCCTGCAAATGCATGGGCAGAGCATTTATTTATTTGTTTATAATTTAATTCAATAGAAATTAGGTACTTTTGAAAGCTCAAGCACAAAAAAAAGTGTGTAAGCACCTAGAAGGCTTAGCCCTTCCATGGCACAGGTGTTCTATGCAAGACTTTGATCTCATTTCAGACTTTTTCAGCTTGTTACAAGCAGGTACATCTCAAACACTCATGTCTGATCTTCTTCCATTGTGTATGAGTCCCTGCAGCTTCTTACACAGGTGTGCTGCTGGAAGCGTGAGGTTTGCACCTCAGAGGGACTAAAGTATCTGAGAATAGGGAAATGGCAATTTAACTCAACTCAGACACAGAATCTAACCTCACTGTAAACAACCTGTTTTGTACAAAACATTCACAAAGTACCAGGCATTTCTCAGACTGCTGCATCTATTTTCTTGTCCTCCTGACTTCACTGCTTTGCCTCCTTTGATTAAAAGCAAACCTGTGTCATCAGTTACACGGGAAGAAAGACAAACATATAGCTATTACATGTTTTTCCATAGCTACAGGAAAAACTAACATATAGCTAACATACAAGAAAAACTAACTAATAGCTATTAGAAGGAGCAACAGAACTTACAAGTATAAAACCGGGGTCCTTCAACAGCCATGGCAGAATTCTACAAGCTGCCTGAATGGCAGCTGTTTTTATAGTGCTGTTGGAGAGTGCACCATTACCAACTAAAGAGATTTCAGAATTCCACTTGGCACTATCTTCCTTCATATAGGAATTTTGAGTAGAACAAGTGGTTTTATTTAAGATGGCACCTGTGATGGCTTTTAGAAACATTATTGCTGACAGGGCCTTCTTTCCAATCTCAAGGGAAAAAAAAAAAAAATGATGGCTTACCTCCCCCATCTTCCCCAAGAGTCTGCTGGCCCAGCTAGTCTTGGTGGCTGAGCTGATCAGGGCAGCTGACATGGTCAAACTGCACTGATGGTGCATGTATACATGCCCATGACACAGTTCAGAACCAAAGACAATAAGTTTACAAGGTGCAGTGAAGAAACTGGGGAGTTGGTCCTCTCTGTTTATCCCCACTGGACCCTGTAATTATTGGGCAGCACAGTAAAGGCCAGAAAGCATACATTAGTACCGTTACTGACCACACTGCATCACTGTTTCACAAAGAGAACTTCTGCTCTTTTTTTCCACACATAGTAACAGAAATAATGAAACCTGAAGACAACTAAGTGAACTTTTATTAGTGATATTTATATATGCAGTCAATACAACAACGAAAGGGCTCTGCTTCTGCTCTGCCGCCCTCCCTGAGGAGCACAAGCAAAGCAAAGTGATGCTTCGTGGTGCGACTCACTGTTCCCAGGTAATCTTCAGGTTTGGGGGTAGCTCTGCAGCGCACAGTTCATCAAACTTGGACACATCCTTCACAGGAGTGCTATAGAAATTCAAGACATCCTCAGCACTGCACATCAGGTGGAGCTGTGAATTGGGGACAGCATGACCAAGTTCTGCTGCCAGCTGAGCCAGGAGCCGATACTTTAACCTGTTTTCTTTGAGGGGTGTCTGCTGCCAATTACCAGGAAGTGAGGGTCCAAAAATCTCCTTGACGTGAGACTCAAGGCAGCTCTGTATATCCTCTGGAGGAAGATAGCTTCTACTGCGTGGTGGGGGACAGATCAGGCTGGGTTCACTCTTCTCTTGAGGAACTATTTTGTCTGCTTCTACTTGTTTTTCCTTCTTCCTGTTGACACCAGACAGAAGTACTTTCAGTCTCTGGGCTACTTAAGACTGAGTTAGAGCACATATCTATTCATAGTCTTTAAATATCAAACTCAACCTAGCCTATAGAGAGTTCACACATCCCGTGGACACAGCACGTTCACTATGCATGCAAGAACAGAAGCACATAGGCTAGACCTTTGGTTTTTCCCCCAAATGCTGCTCACCACATAGATTGTCTCTACATAGCGATTGCCTCCCTAGCTTATTATATTGGTCTGAGCGTAAAAAGAATTTTAACCAGCTTAATGACTTGTTTTCCCAGTTACAGCTCTATTTTCTAATCTGCTGTGAAAAAAAAAGATAACAGAAAATAACTACTACTACAGAAAAAATGAGACTGCACAGATTAAAAAAATATGACTAGTTTTAACTAGAAAATTGAAGCCTAGCCAAGATGAGTTGCTCATATGCCACAAGCCAGTCAACAATACAAGTACGGTTTCACCTAAAAAGTTATACAAAAGCGACCATTTTTCATTCCTATTGTAGTACTGCCCTGAAACATCTTTTCTTCCACACCGAGAAAGTTCCCTTACCAAAGGAGGTAAGAGCATTGAAAAATCCTAACCCTGCGCCGCCATACCCGCCTGCTAGCAGGGACGCGGCGAGGGCGTTCGTTGCGCGCCCCGAGCCCTGCACCCCGGCCGCTGCACCCCCAAAACATAAGGCGGTAGCCGGGAAGGGCCCCCCCGCTTCCCCCGCCGTTACCTCAGGCCGCCCCAAAACGCCCTGCGCGCCGGAACACCGAGGCCCTGCTGCCGGGCCGCCACCCGCAGCACGGCGACCGCCGCCATCCTGAGGGGACGCGAAGCCTCTTCCCGACAGCCAGCGAGGGGGTGACGTATTTCCGCCTCCGCACTGCCTCATGGGAACTGTAGTTCCGCTGAGGATGCGGCGGCCGTTAACGGCGGCCCCCGAGCTCCCCCCTGCCGCCGCCGTCCCCTCAGTCCAGGGGAAGGCGGGGGGCAGCCGTCGCCTCACCTGCCCCACGCACCCCGCGAGGGGGGTACGGCAGGGGCGGTGCCAGCAGGCGTGGGGAGGAGGTTTGGCAACAGAGTGTGTGGGACTGAAACAACATAAGGTGGGGACATATGTCATCAGCCGCTGCGACTTTGGCGAGCGCTGAGTATTTTTTCCACTCAAAAGCTCTTGGCAGCCGCCTGTGGAGGTTTTCATCCCGTCTTTGGGGTGTGACGGTTGCTGGTGCTGTCAGCCAGCCCGTTTTCACAGGAAGTTTTTTTCTGTAGGCTGTATTTCTCATCCGAGCACACATTATATGAGAATATCACTTTTCCTATTTTCTGATGATAATTTTGAAAAGTGAGAAATAACACTTCGTCTGTACACGGCCTTGCTTTGATTCATGGTAGTACATTCAGCATATGTCCACTTGCTCTGGTCACAAACGCCTCTGTCAAAGATAAAAATAAGGAGCCAGGGCACAGCCACCAGCAGCATCAGGCAGAACGTATGTGACACATGTCCAGCAAAGGAGCAGGAATTATTTAGCAAAGCTACAGCTTTAGTTTTACACAGTGTGAAAGGGTTTCTTTTTGCTGGTTTAGGGGAACATTTTTTCCACTCTCAATTTTCAAAGAAGCGATCTCCTTAGATCTGTAGATCAGCAGGATGCTTCGCATCAGGAGCAAAGGTTTATTTGAACTCAGGTGCATGGAGACCTATGGGACCGCAACTGAACCAGAAAAGATGTTTTGTTCCTGGCCCCGGTGTCGGCCTCCGGAGGTTTTTTTTGCAAGTCACTTGCTCTTCTTTCATGGCTAAGGTCAGGACAGACTAAATGCATACATTAATTATGCAATGATTGGATCCATGTGAAGGAGTTGGACTATTTATTGTCTCTGTGAAAGAGTGGTTACTAATGCAAAGAACACGAGGAGGCTACAGGGCAGTGATTTTCCCTATTTCCCCTTTCCTTGCTGGCAGGAGCAGCAGATGCCTGTGGCTGGGAGGAGCAGCCTGCAGAGCAAGGTGGCTCTGGCTGTGCCGGCTTGGTCCCAGGTATCCCTGAAGGGAGCGGGGGCGTGTCTTCTGGGCTGCCTGGTCTTTGCTGGTTGGTGGGCTGCTCCAAGGTGTCGCTAGTTGATTGGTGTAGGGTGTTGCTGGGCTAATATACTTGTATAACCTTAGGTCCCTTATTTCTGCCACTCATGCCTTTTTTTCATAACAACTGTCTACTTGTGCTTTAGCTAACAAAACTTACATCTCAACAGGTACATAGCAAGATACCAAAGGTCAAACTGTGGCACTACAACATCAGCCTAATTATTCAAGCTATGCCAACAGGGTGGGCCAAGATGCCTCCCTGTATGTTTTATGTTAATTTTTGTGGAAAATGCCACCATAAAAGCGCTTTGGAAAAATAGTTTTTGCACAGAACTAACTCAACCTGTACGACCCTAATCCAGTGTATAGCAGCCTCATGACACCAACCGTGATTCTTCAGAGACACAAGAAGCTTCTGAAAGTAGCGTTATTTATCTGTAGCCTGAGTCCAGTGCCCTGCTCTTCATATACATCTCTCAAGCTTTCTCAGCGTCTGTCAGATTCAGTCAGCAGGATTAACATCTCCAGCTGTATCACTATTGGATTATTTCCCTTTGATCTCCTCAGGGTTTCCCAAGATCACCAGCAGTAATGCTTTGTGACTTAATCTTTGCATAGGCTACTGAAAACAGATGTGTGAAAGAGACTGTAAAGTTTATACAGAATAAAGAATTGTGAGATAGAGATTAGTTTTCAATTACTTTTATTCCCATGATTGAAGACACAGTCAGGTTTTACAATTCAGGATTTTGGCTGCAAAATGTGGTAATGGGCAAGGGTATGTATTTGAATTGCTAGGGAACTACTTAATCTGCCTACTATTCTGGGGGCGAAGTTTAAACCAGAGGGAGAGCAGATTCATGCTTCACTGGCAGCTGTTGGTTGTATGGAAAGAATTCCCCTTCCTTGGAATGGGCAGATGAAACAAGAATATTCCCTCGGTAAACTGTGGGAGTGAAGGGTGGAGAGAAAGCTAATCCATTTTATCCCCATTTTTGTTTAGGGTAAGGGAAATAAGATTTCTTTGGTTTTCTTTAATTTCTGAACATCTTGCACCTTGTGAAGAGGGACAGGATGAAGAAAGGTTCCTGCACTTTCAGTAGGTGTAGCTGGCAGTGAAAAGTGACTGCGTGGCAGCTGTGTCAGTCTTCCCAGACACAACATACTGTCCTCTGCAAGCCAGACCGTTAATCTGAAAAAGAAACAAAAAGGAAGGGAAACCAGTTAGCTGGGAGTAAGAAAGACAGATGTAGAAAGACAGCAGGAGTAACCAAGCAAGGCAAAAACAACAGATTAACATCCCTGGTGAACATGAAGCACCAGGAGGGGCAGGAACAAGAGGAGCCTTAGTAAGGTGACAACATGTCTCCCTTCATGGTGAGCAGCTCCTCTCTGTGCTGCAGGGAAGCCTTGTACCTGTGCCCGCTTGCGGAAGGCCTCCTGTGCAGCCTTCTTGTTCTCGCTTTTGCCCACCCATGCTGCCAGGGCAGAGGCTTGCAAGGCTCTCCCATATGAAAAGGTCAGTTTCCAAGGCTTAGGTAGAGGGGACTGATTCATGGCATTCAGGTTGACAGAGGCCTCCTCTTCACTCTGACCTCCAGACAGGAAGCAGATTCCTGCAAGAAAGAGATTTTGAGGCTTAGAAACAGTGCTCTAGCCACCACAATCCCTGACCTTTACATGCCAGAGGAACAAGCGTGTCTCATATAGGAGCAAGGCCACCAAGTGTGACAGTGTGAATGGATACATAGGAATGAGTCAGGAATCACCGGGAACAGCAGCAGGAACGGTGCGGAGAAGAGTAGTGACAGTTGCTATGGCTACATCTTGAGGGGTGTACTTCTTGGGGCAGGAATGCCCAGCTGTCACCATGTTGGGTTTCAGCAGTGTCCCTTCCAGGTACACGTGATGATCATTCAAGGCCTTGTAGACAGCAGCCAGAACCTGAAAACAGGAGGATTGAATACAGACCTCTGCTCAAATCTTCACCTCAGCCTACTGTGGAAAGACAGCTTATTCATTGCAAGTGTGGGACAATCAAATTGAACTTTGCTTTCTCATGAAATTTGTCACAGGGGTTGCAGCCCTAGAGACACCACTGCTTTTGAGATGACCAGGATACCACTCTTCCTGTTTACTGTGTTTGTACCTGCAAACTGTGGTACTGAAAGAAGGATGTTTTTGCTCCAAATCCATCTTTTTGAGATTGAGAATGCTTATATTGGCAGTTTGAGTGGAAATCCAAAAGCATGGATTCTGCTCTCACAGTTGCTATTTACTAATTATTTGACTGTGAGCAACTAATTTTTGTGATGCAGTTATGAGGGACCTTTTTGGTCAAAGCTCTTTGAGATCTGTGAACACAAAATCTGCATAAGATTAGCTACTGATCTGTGAAGGGGAGGAGAGAGGCAGGAATCTCTTACCTTTTCTGTGACATACTGACAGCGCTGGAGATCATGGTCTCCATCAGGCAAGATTTCTGGCTCCACAATGGGCACCAAGCCATGCTAAGAAAAGAAAAACAGGGAAGTTTGGGGGAGTTTGGAAGAAAAAACTGTCCTTGGTCTATACTGACTTTGGTGGTATCCTTCTTGCTGCACTGCCCTTCTTCATCTTTCCCAAAACCCTCGCAGAGATCTGCCTTTCAAGTTACCTAGCATGTTATCACAGGGAACAGTGAGAAGGGGCAAGAGCATCTCAGGAAAGGTTGCTGGAGGGTAGATACCTGCTGGCAGATGCTGGCATAGCGTGCCAAAGTGTTGGCATTCTCTTGGATGGCGAGTTGTGAGGGTGTTGTGCTGGTGATCTTCAGCACTGCACGCCACTTGCCAAAGTCAGCACCATCTTTCTTGTACTGGGCACAGCGCTCAGCTAGACCATCCAGCCCTGCAGATGAAAGAACAGTGCTTCACTGAGAGAAGTTCTTCAGGACATAGCTCTGAAAAGTACCATAACACCAGCCAAGGCTGCGACTCAGCTGAGTCACCCCATGGCTTTTGCTGCACCAGTCATAGCTTAGGCTCCTTAGATCTCTCCTTACCTTGGATGGTGGTTTCTCCATTTGTTCCTGCTAGGGGTGCTGTGCCTTTATCCAGCTGTGGAGACCAGGAAAACAGGAAGGGTTACACAGAGATGGAGATCAGTCTCATCCTTACATTCTTACCCATGGCTAGTCTGTCTTTGCAGGCTGACTGTGAGTAAAGTATGGAGCTGAACACACTAAGGATGCAAATGAGGGAAATATTTGAGCAGAGGGGAAGAAAAGGAGTGAACTGGGTAAGAGGAAGGGTCAACGTGCAGATGGCTGCAGGGAACAGCTCGAGAGCTCTGTCAGATGCAGAAAGGACTGGATTTAGGTTACTGCATGGAGGGATTTAATGGCAGTGAACAGTGAGTATATGGGTGTTGGTGGATGAAAAGTTCCTGCATCAAATGCAAATGTGCCCCTGGTTAGTTTTACAAAAGCAATGCAGAGAATGGCGGCAGAGATCCTCTAGTGGTTTTAAAAACAAGAACAAAAAAGAAAAAAAAAGTGTTTGGCAGGAGACTGTGCAGCCCCATATATAATTTTCACTGGAAATGGGGTTTGGAGTATGCTGCCAGCCAGACCTGTAAAGATACTCACCTTTATTCCCACCACAATGCCTTTTTCTTTGATGAGAGCTGGAAATGGCTTTCCACTGCTGTCTTTCTGATAGAGAGTCTCGTGGAAGAGGATTACTCCCCCAATGTTTTGGTTGATGGAAGCATCTGAAGAGAAGAGGATCTCTCGAAAGGCCCGGCGATTCTCCTCTGTGTTCTCCACATTGATCCTCTGCAGCCTGTTCCCCATGGTACCTAGCAAAGTGGACAAAGATCAGATGAGAGGTGTTAGGCTTGGCTGGCCTCCTGGTCCCACTATGTAGTAATTAGGGGCTTCAATTCAGAGCTTCCCTTCTCAACCCATAGTTCGCCAGCTTTCGTTGCTATAGACGCAGCCCTGCCTCACTGAGTTGTTCCTGCTCAGTCAACATTTTTTAAGTATTTTTAATTCATTCCACTGATTTCAAAGATGAAGCAAAATTAAGAGAAAAAGTCTTGGGTACTGCTAATTGATTGATATCCAGTACTCACCCACTGATTCATCTGCAGCTAAGATCCCCTTTCCTGAAGCCACAATCCGCTGAGCAATGTCTGAAAGAGCTTTCTTCTGCTCTGGAGACAGCGCTGGGAATTGGTGAGTCATGTTGACTTACCTGTGGAAGAGAATACTGTTAGAAGCTAAGGGACACTGTATACACAAACTGTGAACCAGAGACACCACTCGGGTATTTTTATTGGAGGGCTGTCAGTGCTTGTCTCGTCCGTGCAATCATAGGCCCATGCCCAGAAATGCATTTGAGTTCTTCTTGGCTTAATGTGTCTGGCAAAACCAGAAGACAGAAATGCAGGAGCCACATCCTAACACATCCTTCCAGAATGAAAGTGGGAAAGATGCTGCATTTTATATGGATTTGCTCAGAGTCTAAAGGAAG
Source organism: Burhinus oedicnemus (assembly GCA_008921705.1). Classification (NCBI taxonomy): domain Eukaryota; kingdom Metazoa; phylum Chordata; class Aves; order Charadriiformes; family Burhinidae; genus Burhinus; species Burhinus oedicnemus. The sequence continues at coordinate 294,834 of VFFE01007614.1, forward strand.
GTCAGTCTGTCATAAAAGCATGCACCAAGCTAACAAGTGTGCTAATTGCAGACTCTGCAAACTTGTTTGCAAAGCACTTATGACTTTTTGGTCCCAGTCAGAAGAATGCCAATTATCACATTGCTTACCTTTACACGTTTCCTAACAATGCCCCTCTCCTACGCCCTGGCCTGTGTTGGCAGTATTTGCTACTTTGTGTAGTGGACTTCCCACCCCCACCCTCCTGCCTTGCTTTGTAATTCTCTCCCCCTCGTGGCTGCATTCAGAACCGTATGCATTGCTTACTCTGTGTGAGACCTGGGGCTTTGGAAGGATTCACCACCCATTCTTATCTTTTCAGCTGTGGCAGAGGCTTACCACCTGCAGATACCCAGCACCTGAAATTCAGGTTCTGTCTTGTTATGACAAAATGCTTGATCTTATTAAAGTTTTTATTATATGGCATTAAATCACAGTTTCTCAGATCATCTGAATAGTCCAAGTTACTTCTCTATGTCTATAAGCCTGTGAGCTTGAGCTATAAAGACTTCCTTCCCTCTGTTTATCATATGCTGTAGCTAAAGCAACACCCAGTGTTTTATCAGTGGGTGGTAAATCCATGAGATGAATTGTTAAAACCAACACAAAAGATCTACAATAACAAGTTTTCCTCCAGAGGAACAGGCCTCTGGGCAACATCTGCATTTTCTGTTCCCAAACTTTGCCTTAGAGGAGAGTGAGAACATGCCATTTCCCATTTCACCATGTGCCTGAGGTGGCCAGCAAATATGTCTGCCCATATAAGCATGTACACAGCCAAGTCCTCCATCCTCTTTCCGTGCACAGATACTATGTTGCCAGGGAATCCTTGTCTTGCTCTCCCTGCTGAAGGGTGTAATGAGGAGAAAAGATCAGGGGTCTGGCTGCTACTCATGATAGGGCAGATGCCAACATCAACGGAGTTCTGTGCACCATTCCAAATGGTGCCAAAATTTTCTGGCAACAACACTATCACAGTACTGTGACAGCTATAAATCCACATCTGATTTACAGTTGAACGTACTTTGATATTGGTAATGTTATTGTGCAAGATTCAAATGGCATTGTCTGCCAGTACAGACCAGTCAGATGCAATGCCCACGTCTGCTTTACCTTTCTGTGAGTTGACACTAGAATTCATCCTATGCAGCTTATCAATGGTGAGTCATTCTAGGTTTAGAAAGAATTTGAAGGATTGCATGATGAAGACTGTGTCAAATGAGAGAGGGTTCTCTCCTTTTCCAAGTGCTGAAATGCCTTCCTGTGGTCTTGCAAAAGCAGGCTTTGCTAAACTCCTCTCTCTGTACGGCAGGCTGTGGCCAGAGCTCTGGGAAGTGTCCTTCTACTGTGGTGATCACAACTCCATGACTCCCAGTTCTTATCCTGTTTGGCCCACCTAAAAAAACTTGAAGAGCTATGGTTTATGCTGCATAGCTAATTAAGTTCACCTCTAACCCTCCTTATCCTTCACCTGCTTTCTGTGTCTGGTATGTCTCTTATAAATAGGAAACTGGCTTGTTATTATTATTACTGTAATAATAGTTTGTGTTGTAAGCACTTCAGTTAAAACCATAGCACTGTTAAATAAATTGCTTTGCAAAATGATGAGGAATCACTCCAGTAGTTCACAGTCTCTCTGGAAAAGACTGGAAAATTGTGATCTGGCAAGAACATCATCTTGTCCAAGGTCAAAGCTAATGAATTGCTAAATCAGTAATGGGATTTCAGAGTTGCAGTTTGGAGGTATGCTGCAGCATGAGTAGGTGTATCCAGATGATCTTTAATCCAGCCAGCTGAATTACAAGATCATCAGCCACTTCAGTTACATTATTATGGGTATACTTTCTCTCCAGCAATGCAATAAGCAATGAGACTAATGTCTGTTGTATCTTGCTTATTTCCAGTGTTTACATAAAGATAACAGAGACAGTTATCACTCAAAACCAGCCTGCAAAGCTAACTGCCAAAATATGGAAATATGAGTTTTCAGTGGGCAATGCTGGTCCAAGTGAGTACTCTGAGAGACTGAAACAATACACCGTAGTTCTACAACGATGGATTGGAGGGCATCAGATTAGTTCCAGTTTCCATGCAGCTATCTTATTGAGTGTGAAGGAGTAGGTGGAGATTTGCCAAAAGGCTCCCAAAAATGATCTGTAAGGCCATGGTGAGTGCTTCCCAGCTACCTTGCTGAGCTACAAGGATGAATAAAATGCAGTGTTTCTAACTGAAGTAGTGAAGAAATGAGTGCAAAAGAGCCGTTGTAAAGCTAGTGACTATCTAAGATCTAGAATGTTCAAGGACCCTTGATTAAGGACTTTATTTTTCTGTGGTTCTTCCATGAGGAGTATAATCTCTGAGGACCTTCCCCGCTGGATTCAGAAAGGGTGTCTGATGTAAGGTACTGCTCTGAGCATTTAGTCTTACACTTCAGAAACACTTCATGCAGTGGCCATGTAAAGAATAAGATCCCAGCACATCCACATGAACATTAATGTTCCCCCTTAAAGAGCTGGATATGCCACCTTACAGGTCCTGAGGAAAAACGGTTGTGCCCAGGCTGCCAAAGCTGCACAGCTCATTTCATTCTTCCAAGAACAAAGCCTATTTGCCTTATTATTCTGGTTTATTTGTTTAATTTGACAACTTTTCCAGGAGGAAAAAGCTCGCAGGAACTGTGTTCTCAGTAACAGTATCTAAGAGTTTTCCCACTGCTAATGTTTTTCAAGAAGTTTTATTTTTATTTACCCATTTTAGGCTGTGGGCTAGTATCAGAGTGTCACAATCTCAAGTGATTTCACATTGATTTGACATTGTATGAAGATGTTTTCTCGTTGTAGTAACTGCTTATGTAACATTTTTAAAAAGTGGAAGAAAAAACAAAATAAAACTGCACAGAATGCACAAAACCACCAGCTTTATGGCTACCTTGAGTGTTTGTCAGGCTTCAGCAGCTCCTTAAGCAAACAAAGTTCTTTGTTCAGCCTGCAGCCTGTGACCAGCAGAAGGTGGGGGTGGCGGAAAAGGGGACAGCACAGTTGTAAAGGTAAATATTGTACTGCTGAAGTCTCAAGTTTTTCTCAGCTACCATAATGGAGGACTGCAGGGGAAATATCTTCATGGGTATCAGCACAAGCACTGCATCCTGTTAATATTAATAGTGAGAACCAAAGGGCAGAGGCAAGACGAACAGCAGAAGGTACAAACTGTTACATTCCACTTCAGGTCATCTTAGAAACATTAATTGGTGACTTTTCTTTCCAACCACCTCAAGTGAATGGCATCTTCTAATCTTACAGAAAATCTCACCTGAGTCCTGGTTTGCAGGCAGGAAAAGATTGGATTAGAATCTGTAAGTTTTTCTCTTGGGTCTCTTCATTGCCTTCTTTTATAAAATTGGTTCCAAAAGTGCAGGACCAAACTCTCAAATATGGTTTGTATCCCATGCATGTAGCGTTTCCTGTTCAGTTACTAGTAAACACAGCCCTTCAACATCATCTCTGACAGTTAACAATACAAACCACATGTGCATGTCTGCGTTGTGCACACAAGAGATTCTGCCTCCAAAGAGCAGGGTTTGAAGACGCAAAAGCTGCATATATAAATAGATAAATAGATAGGGAGAATGAAAAGTATTGAAAAATTTAGCCCATCACATGTAGGCATGTGACCTGACTGGATTTACTCCTCATTTACGCTTGTATGCATAGGAAAGACAGACACATAATGAGTTATGTACCTTATATTCTCATTACAGTGGATAAATCTATTTATTGGCCTCACCTCTTTATGGAGCTCCATTAAAAAGCTATTTCTAAGTCTGGTTACTTGGACATACGGCAAACTGATCAGTATGAACGGCTGGGCAAGCCCGGCCCCATCCTGCTGATGGAGCACATTCTTATCTAGATACCAAGCTGGCAGGACTAGTTGATACGCTTCATTGCTGGGCAGCCATCCAGAGGAGCCTGGACGAGGGGCAGGAAGAGACCAACAGGAGCACCATGAAGTTCAGCCAGGACAAATGCCCAGCTGTTGCTGGGGGCAGAGCCCTGGCAGTGATCCCACCAGGGCTACTGGGAGAGGGGAACAGCTCTTTGGAGAAGGCCCAGGGCCCTGTCAGGCAGCAAGCTGAACAGGGGCCAGCAACAAGGGCCAGCAGCATCCTGTGTGAACAGGAGTCTGAGCCAGAGAGGCAGGGGAGGACATGGATTATCCCCCTGTGCTCAGCACTCTTTACATCACATCTGAGTACTGCATCCAGTGTTGGCCTCCTGCAGTACAGGAAAGATACTGACAAAGTGGAGTGAGTTCGGCAGATGTCATCAAGAAGGTATGGGGCTGAAGCACTTGCTCTGCAAGGAGGAGGCTGCAGAGCTGGGTCTAGTTCAGCCTTGAGCAGAGATGGCTTTGGGGGCACCTCTCAGCATCCCCCAGTACCTACAGAGTGGTGATCGGAGAGGCAGAGCCAGGCTCTTCACAGCAGCGTGTGATGGGAGAGTGAGAGACAACAGGCATAAGCTGAAACTAGAGAGATTTGAACTGGATATGGAGAATTTTTCACTGTTGGGACAGCCAAGCAGTAGAGCAGGTTGACAGATAGGCTGTGGTGTCTCTGTCCTTGGAGGTTGTCAAGACCCACCTGAATAAAGCTGTGAGCAGCCCGGTCTGACCTTGCTTTGAGCAGGAGGTTGGACTAAAGACCTCCTAATGCCCCTTTCAGCCTGAATTACCCTGTGATCCTGTGTGAGCACTTGCTTTAGGGAGTTGAAGTAGCAGTGGTGCCTCCTGTATGTATGAAGGTGCTCTGAGGGAAGCACAGGATGTTTCTCCTTTCATCTTTGCAGTGGGAGCGAAGGGTTCAATATAGCAAAATGTTTCATTTCTGGGTTGTAAAAACTGAGTCAAGGGTATAGCACAAAAGTGATATTCAGACTTCTGTCACCTAGAAAAAGCAGCACATGTTTTTGATTGACATATTAATTTCACCACCTTGATAGGTCCTCTGGGGCATATATGATGGTAAATTGCCTGGTTGATTTTTGCTCTCTCTTATGAGGGTGAGAACAAAGGGTTCTTCCGTCTTCATGCTCTGTCTAGGGACCTTGCTTCAACATCCTGTCTCAAGTTGATGGGAGTATGTGAGACTTGCAGTTCCCTGTCCTGATTCCCACATTAGCCTCAGAGCTATACTCAAGCCCTGAGCAAATGCACCCCAATGTCATCCCTCTAGCAAGTATGAAAGGAGGTTATGTACTTAGGGACCTGGCCTCTGCAGGCAGTGGAGAGCAGTCCTGGAGCACTCGTGTTGGCTAAAGGTGGCTGCAGTGGCAGGTGTGGCTGTTAAGGTGAAGCTGCTTCTCTCTTAGGGCTGGGCTCTTCTCAGAGAAGGTAAAAAAATGCTGTCAGACTTGCATGAGAATTCAAGTCTTGTAATGCCAGCAGTGGAGGCTGAGGGAAGCAGTGGTGAGGGTTTCAGGTGGGCTAAATAGTTTTGGGTGCCAAGGCACGTGGGGTAGTTCAGAAAGTGATGGAGGATCACAGACTCAGTGAGGATTTGAGTTTGTTGAGCAATTTGCTGAAGCTGGGTGTTCAGAACTTGAAAGGTTACAGCCTAATGCAAGAGCAGTTTTTTGTTTCCTGCGCTGCAGACTACCTTACATCCCCCTGCCGAAGAATCTTATCCACACTACTGCACTAATACTTCAGAAGAAGCTGCACAGTGAACATACATAATTACACTTCTGTCAGCATTGGTGTTTGTCAGGACCAGCTGCATTCTCCTGTCATTCTCTCATCTCCTTGCAAAACATAGATTTATGCACTCCACAAGCATAAACAAACACATACAAAACAAAGCATTAGAAAACAATGCAGATATGTTATTGCTCTAGTCCCCTTAGACTAAGGATTCACTTACTCCAGGAGTTCTGAGTGACTAAGCTAAGTTAGAAAGCCAGTGTTAGCAGCAAATGGGTCACATTGGAAGATCACTGCAGAATGGCTGAGTGCTTATTTCTTGCAAGCTGTTCCTGGAACAAAAAAATAAAAACAAAACCAAAAACAACTCCCCAAGCCCACTTTAGATAAACACATTGCGTCTCAGCTGCTGATATATATACCACCTTTACAGTTTAGAAATTAAGTTATTATACTTACTTATTTGTGGACAGTGCCTCTGCTGCTACAAGCTTCTGGTGAGGTGGTTGCAGGCAAAGAGACCTGGTCCTTCTAGTCACTAACTTTTATAAAATTCTTGACAGGTTGTTTGTTTTTTTTTTTCTCTTCCACTCCTTCATTCTCCCTCCTCCCCAGGCTGGTTGGGGAGGTGTCATTGCTCGAGGTCGGTCATTGGTTGTCAGACCACAACTTTACACAACCAACGGGACCTAGACTCACTCCCGGCGTTCCTCCCCTTTCCCCTCCCCTGTGTAAGGCCATTCATTATGTGGTGAAACAGAGATGTTTTACAGTTATTTCAAATTATTCCTCCTCTTTCTTAAACAGACTGAAAAGACCTACAAGAGGAACGATGGAAATTGTTTACAGGGATCTTGGGCATAACTTTCAGTTTAGGGTTAGATCTTCTGGAAGCTTATATTTAGGAAGCTACATAGTACAGGAAGGAAGAGTAGAAAACAAAATGCAGAAACAATGCAACCGATCCTTAATTGACATGAGTTAGTATCATCTCAGTGGCTTCCTAGGTGTTACAATGATTTTCCTCACTTGAAAATTTAGCACAGAAACATATTTTCTTTTTCCAGTTAGTATGTGGAAAGGCAAAATGTGCTGCTACAGTATCAGGGTTAATGAAACTGCAAGTTCTGATTGCCTTTAATGCACTGTAAATGTGACAATGATGGTTATCAGAAAAAAATATGCCCACATACAGGTGCACAAGTGCAAGCCAAATTTTTCCACCAAAGTCCCAGTGAAACACCTACCCATATTAAAATGACATACAAACTACTCAGTTGCTTAGCAAAATCTGTGAAAAGTGCTAATGCTCTATAACCGGTATATGAAATCACACTACAGCTATTCACCAAATCCAAGCAGATAGACTTGATTTAATTTATTTTTTTTTTCTCCCCATACAACAGGTCAGTACTGCTGGAGAAAAGTACAGCGCAGGGACTGTTAGGCAAACATCATACCCTCAGCAACAACAGGCTCTGTGGCCTTGGACATTAGTATGTCTCTACCACAAAGATCCAGTGTTTGCCTGAAGAATGACGTAGTTTCTCCATTTGTTTGGCTTATGTAGCGATACCTTTAGCCTTTACATGGACACAGTGAGACATCTTATTTCTCCTCTCCCTGAGCAACACTGTCCTCATTAGGGCACTTCCTCCTTGAGCCTGACTTTTCTAGAGCTGCATGCCAAGGTCACTGCCTGTGGGAAATCTTAACAGCTTACATGCTGCCAGCGGTAGCAGTCCATGACAGCAGAGAAACCTCGGAGAAAGCTGAGGATGGAGTCTAATTCAAAGCCTTGTGTTTGTGTTGTTTTGTTTTCTTTAACATTCTCCTTCCCAATCCATACCTTTTTGCTGAAGAATGCTATGGCACATAACATGGATATAAAGCCTTCCATGTTTTCCAATGTTTGCATTATATTCCATTTCTCTCATCCTAGCAGAAAGCTGAACCCCATGGTGTATTAAAGCTTCTCCACCACAAACAGAGGCATCTAGTATGGATTAAAAATATTTTTAATGAAATATATTATCTAAGACCCTCTTGAGACCAAGAAGGTGTCATACTGATGGTCCTCCTCAGGGCCACAGGGAAAATCAGAGTTTGAGTCCTGTAATTCCTGGTTTGGTTAGAAGCTGTGGCAGGTACTTAGAAGTGTTTCTTTCCCAGTGTTGTCTGTGATACAGTCTGACAGACTATTAGAGAAAAGCTGGAGGAGTCGTCTTGAAAAAAACAGTGTCTGACATTTAGAAACTGCTTTAGATAATCCCCTGCAGCCTACCTTGGATTCTTAACTCTTTCAAAAGTGTGTATCTTTTTTTTTTTTTTTTTTTTCCAGGTGGGTAATGGCTGGTATGTCTCTTTCTAGTCCTTCTGTGCCAATATCCAGCACTTCAAGCACTAGGATTACAGGTCCTAGCAGAGATTCTGTAGACTGAGGAGAAAAAAAAGTGAATGGGCATGATGTTTAACTTTTTCACTTAATTTATGAATGGGAGCCTTTTCAGGCAAGAATATGGAATGAGCAATCATGCTAGATAATGTCACTGTAAGGTTCAGTACTATTAACGTGCAGAACCATGACACTGACCATGCTATGCAGAAATTAGTAGTAGAGCGATATTAAAAAAACACCTGAAAAGAGTACATACTTTCATCATCACAGCTGTTTAATCATAGTTTGGGGATATTTATGCCTCTAAAAATTATGTTATAGTGGTATCATGTATCTTTAAAAGGTAAGAGAAATAAGCTTGCATTGTGTGGGGAATGCAATGTACTTGCATTCAACCAAGCAACTAACCTGCCCCATAAAAAATATCAAAACACTGCCTGCACTATTATTCTGTGGCAAAATTGGTATACTATCCAGGTTGTAAACCTGTTTCATTGAGTTAGTATTTCAACTCATAGTATTGCCAACTCTCTCAGCTTTCCAGTGACCCAGCTAATTTTGGAATGGTTTCTTTTTTTGTTTAAGCCTTTTTTGGAGTAACGTGATACAGCCATAGGGCTGTAGCTAACAAGAGGCTGCCTGCTGCTGTGAGCACCCTTGGTAGAGGTGGTTACATCTAGACATTACTTCGATGCAGATTGCATTTGTGGCCATGGACAGCACGACTTTGATAATACAGGAAGACTGGGATACCTTTGGTGGACATGGAGTGAGAGGAACACCGAAGCCCTGCTGGAAGGTGTGTTCAGAGGAATAAGGGCACAGGGCAGGAAGCAGATTTGGGGGCTTCAGGAAAACAGGAGGTGGGGCGCGAAGAGAGGCAGAGATCATGCAGATCGATGTTAAGGGGTACAGATAACAACTTTATGGCAAAGTGGCTTGGTAACGGTATGAAACAGATGCCTTTTTGTAGCATCCACTGTTGTTTGTTTTGCCACCCATCTCAGTGCTATGTGGGGTTTGTCTTCACCTGCAGTTTGTAGGGCTGGCCATGCAGGGAGGGTTTCCTGTGGGAGTTCCTGAGGAAGCACCAACTCTTCTCTGCCTCCCTAGGGTTTCTCATCCCCCTCTGCCTCTGGCAAGGGAAGGGGGAAGTACTGCAAAGATCCCAGGCAGAGGATAAGGACAGGGAGAATGGGAAGGGAGGGCAGTTGATGTAAAGAACAAGTACTCTCAGCTATTGGTATGCTTAAAAATAATTTTACAGAATATTGCAGTGATTGCTGATCCACTTTTTTTGGTGAAAAGAAAAATCTTTTAACAGAGTAAGGATTACTAAATATTTTTTGAGAATTTTGGGTGTGTGAGAATTGATTACTTAAATAAATAGCTAACGAAACACAGTGACTGAAGTTTTTCTGCATGGATTATGGCTTTTTTATCTGTTAATAAGGAAGCTGATGTAAACAGTCTTGCAATATAAAAATCATTATAGCTCACGCAAATCTCAGTTTGAAACATCACTGCAAACAAGATGCATAAGTAGTAAGAGAGCTTAAACGTTCATTGTTGTGCCTTTTGTAGCATGGAAACAGAAAATGGTGGTCAGCTATAAAAGGGATGGATAATGTTAAAACACAAGCATCTAGCATTTTCTCTCAAAAACGTGGCATACCATATGTGAATTTCTTATTTGAATGGCTTAGAGATTTTGCTGATAGTGACTTTTCCATCTGAAATTACCATACAAAAGTTGACAGAAGTATACATTTAAAAATTTTAAAGACCACTAAAAACTGTATTTACAGGTGTCAGCTTATTATTTAGGTCTTAATCTGCGGTTTTGCTTTCTTGAGTTTGACAATACAGGTACTGGATTTTCATAGTCGAAGTTAATGTAATTGCTGTCCTTGTTATATCCAACTGTGCTGTCAAAGGATCTATCAGTTCTGTATTGAAGTTTTGAGTGAAGACTGTTGCTGGATTAAGTACTTTAAAATCAATGGCAAGCCTGGTTTAAAGGCAACAGGTCAATATTTTAGAATTGCTTACGTTTCTTCAGGTTGATGACTGTGTTTTTTCTGTGTGTTTCTAGCAGTATCATTCCGATAGTGATTTTGCCTTTAATTACTCATACTAACTAGCATTTTAAATGCAAACAATAAGTAAATGTGAAGAGAAACTGTAGTACATCTGAGAAAGAAAGATGAAAAAGAAATGGATGAAACAATTTCAGAGATTACATGGTCACCAAGAGAAAAATGAGAAAGTTAAAGCTTTCTTCTGCACTTCAGTAAATGAAGTACTATTAATCTTATCAACGATTTTGTATGTGGTCAGGCCTGTAAAAGGGTTTGAAATGGAATGGAAAAAAACACTGCAAGCTGGAACAATGTCTGAGTATAATATGCATCCACATGAAAAACACCTGGCTCTGTGTGCCCCAAGAGAGTGCCGCCTGCGTGATGGGGTTAAAGTCTAATCAGAGCAGACCTGAGCTGAGCGGAGTCTGCCTCCTCCTCACCTCTCCACACTGTGCTGGATATTTCCTGTTTTCTGTACTCTGCAGTCTTGCTTAACTGTCTCAAAGTCCAGCTTGTTCATCCCTATCTAATCAGAGCTATTGTTTACTAAGTGGTTTGTTTTCCCCATTCACCTGCAGCCCTCACCCCCAATACAGCCAGCCTGGCCTTTAACCCCACTGAAAGAAATCGCCTGTATTTCTGGCTCCACAGCAGTGTCTGCAGACACGTACATCAGGGAGGGTGCGGAGGGTGTTGGGCAGAACTGACTCAGGCCCACCACGAGCACGGAGGGGATTGCACTGGGAGGGTCTGCTTGCTCTTTGTGCTTTGTGTCTTAAAGCTGGACTGCAACAAACACCATGACTTGGAATGAAAAACAGGCAAGCACATAACATTACTGTTACGAAAACCTGTATCCTGTAGTCTTTTCAATAGTGGGGATAGCAAGCAAGGATACAACTTTAAATCAGGTTGCCAGTGGCAGCATTTCTGGGCTGTGCAAAATAGCTGTAACAGGACATGAAGATAAATGCAGTAATGACACTGGTCCCTGTGCCTTTCTGTTGACATTTTTAAAAAAGGAAGTAGGCAAACAACTGGCTGCTATAATGGCAGACACTTAACTGTTTATTACCTGTTTATCTAAGCAGCACACAGTCTCCCAAAAAAGCACACTTAGGTGCTGCGTGTTAACATTGGCATACAATTTGCAAAATACAAACTACAGCACGTGTCTGAAGTGGACCAGCTTGCTGAAAAGATGTGGTTTTTGCACTGCTGGAGGAACACTGGACACCGCAGAGAAAGCAGGCACTGAAGAATACACAGCTGGCCAGAGGCTTACTAACAGGGTAAGAACATATAATGCTATTTTTCTTCGTCAACATTTAAAAATCACCAGTGGTTACACAGCTGGGCATATGGCATTCGTATCTTGACATCCAGAGCAAAGTCTTGGAAATGGACATTGGTATTGCTGACTCTTGACCTATAGGTGGACAAATGGGGCAGATTTGTGTCAAAGCCTGAGCTGTAAGGACAGTTTGTGGAAATGAAGTTCTCTAGCAACAGAGGCACATGAAGTGAAGAAGCACAGAGCATGGAGTACCTTATTCTACGTGCATTTTTGGCAGATGTATGTTATACTAAAGATTATTCAGAACCATATGTTGGAGCCTGCCATCTGCTGAATTTGGATACAACATCTATAAAGCTGGTGTGGAAATATACAAAAAGAAACTAACTTCAGGAGAGAAGCTGCCAGTGCCTTTGTAACTACAACTGTCTCCCACAGAAAATTAACTTTTGTGAAATATCTAGCCTTTCTGTACAAAAGTATAGTAAGGTTAAATTCCAGCACCCAGAGCTCAATTTTGTCTCACATCCCTCAGTATTTGATTGGAGAAGGGCCTGAGCAACCTGGTCTAATAAGACACGCTTTGAGTGGGGAATTGGACCAGGGACCTTCAGAGGTCCTTTTCAACCTGAATTGTTGTAGGATCCAAATTATTACATCCATGCAGATGCATGAATACAGAACTCTCTTTCTTAGTCAAGTATAGTAAGGAAAGAGGTGGATCTGCTAGTTATGAAAACAAACAGTGGCATACAGAAATAAGAGACAATAGAGTTTTATTAGAAAGGTTGTTTATTTAGTAGAAAGTTTGCTTCTAAATATGTGTAGGAAAAAAGTTATTCACCCTGCATCCAGCCAAACTGCTGTTGAAATACCCAGTCTGACGACTCACAGCTCCTCACAACTGAGAGGAAGGCTTTTCCGTTCTTTTCAAATGCAGTGCCTTCTCACTAAGACACTGATACTTACTGTAGTTAGAAAATCCTCTGGGGTTTCTGATCTAATAAAGACCTATCAATTTATGCTTTGTGTTCTGCCGGAATCATGCTTAAGCTGGACATGCCTTGGAAACAAAGGTAGTTTTTGTTTAATTGAATGACTTCCCCTGAATTGTCTTGGCCAATAATGCCTTGAGTCCTGCTGTCTGGCCCATGAGGAAAGAATCCTCTTGTGCAAGCAGTAGTTGCTGTGTTGAAAAATAATCTCCAAACTATTGGGAATGAACCAACACCCAAGAAACTCCATATTGTTTGTTTCAAAAATAGTCACAAAGTTCATTTTAATGTGAATAAAACCAAACTCTTAAGTCCGTGTTTGAAGGAGTTAATGCTAGGCCTTGAACTTACTCAGCTCCACTCCCCCGACAGAAAAGTGAGGGAAAAGGCTTGTGTGTTTGAGACTGCATTTTTAGCCTGAACTGTGGAACAAAATCCAACAGGACTTAAGAACTCACAGTAACCTCCCATTTTCTGTTCCAAGGGTGAAGTACACTTCTGTGACTTGTCATTTCTGATAAAACATGTGGCACAGAAAACAGAGACAAAAATCAATCTACTTGTGAAAGTTCAGAAGCAGCAGAAGGAACGTTCACCTGAGATGCCACAATGGCATGGTGGGCACTGAGCAAATACCTGAGTAACTCGGAAATAGCCCCCAACAGGCTCAGTAAAAGAAGCACCTGTGCTATAAAGGTGAATTGAGCACTTCAGGAAATTATTCCAGAAGGACCTGAAGAATTTGTTAACCTGCTCCTTGCACAAAGGAGTTCATTCTCAACAGGTTTATCTGAAACTCTCTCACTGGCAGCTTCAAGTTGGCAGCCCTCTGCATGTTGTTTGTTTGCCCAGTCAACTTCTCTCATCTCTTATGCCCTGAAAATTGTCTTCTAGTTTAGAAGGGATGCCTCAAATACATGTTCTTAATTTTCAGCTATGAAGCTCACTGAAATTATTGACTTCCCCTGGACTTCTGGGATGACAAGGGCAAACAAAAAAAATAATGTTTGAGACAAACAGATAAATCATTTCCCACATCAAAACATTTATTAATTGCATAAAGTCAGTTGGTTTCTCTTCTACGATTTCTTTCTTTTCCTTCCTCGTTTTTCCTTTTTCTGTCCCATTTATTGTACCTTGCTGCGAGATTTGCTTTGCAAGAATGAGTATGAATGGACCTTCATGCAAAGAAGAGGACATTGTCCTGGATTTGTACAGTACAAAGACAGAAATCGAGTGAAGAGAAAGCACACTGCACGGAAACATTCACAGCTGAAGATGCATAAACAAGCAAGTTGTATTTCCGCACGTGTGCAGGCACTTAGTGGAATAAATATACAATGACACTCAAATCCTGCCACCTTAACTATATTATAGCAAAGCCTGAGAACAGGTTTGTCCACCTGCCACTGTGTGACCACTCTGGTATCTTTGGGGTTTCCAGCAGCTGGGAATAAAAGGTGGTTCTGCCTGTGCAATTTTTCCTGTGTCCTCTGACAGGAGAGGTGCTTTGCCTTTGGAGTGACATGGAATCCACCAGTTTTTAGTCACATCTGATTTCCAAAGGTGTTACAAAAGTATCCCAGCTGATATTAAGAGAGCAAAGGACTGCTCTGTGTTGTGAAGCCATTTCTAATCGGCTAACTTGCATTATGCATGTGTTGTGTAATGGATAGCCATCACATGCTGACAGCTGGAGGTCTGCAGTTTGCTTTGGTTTCATCTCTCAGGAGTTTTATGTCTTTCACATCTACAACCAGACTTGTTAAGAGCTTAAGGCATAAATCACCTGGGAGAGACTAGGGGAAAGAAAATTCAAAGTAGAGCTCTTCCTTCACCAAAAACAAAAACCCAACCCCCCACTGACCAAAACTCTACAAAAATACTGTACTTCGTTCATTCCAAAGCTAGGAATATGGTTTCAAAAATAGTTAAACCAAACTCCACATATAAGTGAATTTGATTTGAAGTCCACTAAAGTCAAGGTGGGCTTTTCATTAGACATAAACATTTTGGTGCCAGTTTTGATTCTGTATGAGAACTCTGTCATCTGCATGGTTTTTATATTTAACTGTGCCTACAGCTGTGGTACAAAGTACCTATCCCAAATGCTTAACCACCAGAGCACATTAAGTTAATGGGTCAGTATCAGAGCAGCCCTTTGATGTGTTCTGCTGTTGTTCCTTGTTTTTATGAACAGCTAGCTTTGTTTCCTATGGGTATTTTGCTTGCTGCCAGGAGCAGTGAATGACCACTTAGGCTGAGCTGTGAAGCACAGCTCCAAAATGAAACAACGATCCTGCACAATAGTGGCACCTGATCTAATCCTTCCTTTGCCTCTCTGCTGATAGGACGTCAAGGTAAATTCATGTTGAATGTCTAAGTCCAATCAGGAACTGATAAGGCCTCCTTTAACGACCTGGATCCACTACAACTAGTGATTTTATGATTCTGTGATACCAACCAACATGGTAGTTATCCTATGTTGTTTATAATGTCTATAATGTAGCAAAGAAAACATGCATTTTTGACCTGGCTGTGTCACATCAACAGCTGTTACTCTGTTTTCCTATTCCTACCTTCAGATGTGACCTTTAACGAAGTGGCAGAGGCTTTGTTTTTAAGAGCTTCTGTTCCAAGAAAAAGGAGTGGGAAGGGTGGAGATGCAGATAGGAGACAGTAGGGGGAGACAGTAACAAATAGAGGCTTTGTAAAATTTGAGGAATCTAGGCGAAATTTGTGGGAAAGTTTACATAAACCACTGTTGCTTCTGAAAGCTCTGCTCAAAACCACAGCTTTGAAACAGACAGGGATCAGAGATCAGATCTTAGTAAGGATGGGAAAATAAGGGCTTTTCCTCCTCACTTGCTTAAATTTGAAACATTCACTTTGTCCAACATTTCTGTTGCCCTAAGGTGAGGATTTCTGTAAGTAATGTAAAGTAGAATAGGCAGTATAGCTGTTTATATTGGTGTGAGAGTTTTTCCCTAGGAATGATTCAGGAGAGTAGACACTCCACAACCCTCCGCTGGAATCCTCCACTCCCCTCCCACGTACTGCATGGTGATTAATTCCAAGTATATATTAAATAGGGTCTGCGTGTACATAAGTTTATTTTTTAAGAAACTTTTTTTTTTTAGAGTTATTCTTTGTCCACCTGGAGGCACAGGATGCCCAGTGTGGGCAGCACAACATCTGAGTTTGCACACTCTCTGCCCAGTGGCAAGTTCTCTGGGCTTTGTGTCTGGAAAGGCATGAACAGATCACAACAGTTTTGGGTTGTCATTTAGCCGAAGGCTAGAATACATTCCCACATGCCGGACCAGGTTGGGTTCCACCACATATGCGTTCTCCCCCTTAGTGTGCAGCAGCGAGTAGAGGGCAATATCTTTAGCAAAACCTTGGCGGCAGTGCAGCCCCTTCAGGTAACCTAAGGCACGGCGGGCAGAAGGAGCCGAGAAAAGCATGGCAGGTGTGCAGCACTCGGTGACCGGCACAATATTATACAGTGTTGGGGCCAGCCGGCGCAGCTCCAGCATGTAATGCCGTCCCACCAGCTCTGACAGAGCCATACTGTACAAAGCAAAGAACAAGGCAATGGGCCAGTTGAGGCTGGGGCGCCCAGTTGCCCAAGAGTACACACAGTTCAGCACGGGCCCCAGAAACATGCCTAGACCTAGCCACTCCAGGATTCTCATGGGTTCAGGGTTGAAGTAGCGCTGAAGCCTCTCGGGATGGTAAAGCTTGAAGTAGAGTGCATCTCTGAGGTATGGTTTAGAGAACCGGGCCAACAAGAGGTGCTGCAAGACAGCGAATATCTCCTCCTCTGGCACAGCATCGTCTTCCACTATGAGGATGTATTCTGGGTTGTACGCCAACAACGACTGCTCAAGGCAGAAGACATAGTCCTGCTTCTCCTTCTCAAACTGGTTCACTCTGGGGTCAGGGTTCTCCCCAGTTTTATCACGACTGACCATAGGAAAGAAGCTGCTCAGCAGCTTGACATCCTGATGGCTACTGGGGTCTGACTCCACATTACAGAGGAGGATGCGGTGACTCTGGCAATGTGCACCACATTTCTGGAGGAGGCGGTGGAAGTGGGAAGCCACTTGCAAGACATAATGGAAATCGTTCCGCCTCTGCACAGTGATAATGGTGACCAGAAGCAAGGGCTGGAAGGCATCACTGCCAGAGGCCTTGGAGGCGTTTGGTATCTGCAGCTTCTCAAAGTAATGGAGGGCAGCCTGGCCCTCCTGCTGGTTCTGTTCTAGGAATTCCTGGCTCATGGGGTTCAGGTGCCAGCGCCGCAAATAGAAGTAAGAGTGGAGGAGCCGGTGGCAAATCAAAGGTGCGAGCACACCGAATGTCACCACAGTCAGTGTGAGGAGATGGATAAAAGGACTGGACCAACGGCACCACCTCCCATAGAGCTGCCAGGCTTGGTGTAACATGGCTCCTGCAGAAGGAGGGCACCCCTGCTCTATTCATGCCCTCATTCCTTTACTTGTGATGCATCCTCCCTGGATTGCAAGGTATCGTCAGGGCAGTGGCTGCCAAACCCGCACAATTTGTCCAAGCCTAGAGAGGAAGAAAAAAGCTGATTAAGACCATGATTTGAGAAAATTGAAAGCTTGAGGGCTAGTCACTAAGCCAAAATAAAAGGCCCTGGAGGAGTCCCCCAGGGTGGGGGCATCACAGAATTGTCATGGGAGGTTGAGGGAAGATGAGCTAAAGTTAGTTTCCAGCAAAGTGCCCCTAAGGCCTTTTCATGATGTAGGAGCTCTGATCTGACTTAGCTAGATAGGACTTTGTTGTGTTTATTACTGTGCTTGAAATGCGTAACAGGCAATGTGGATACAGGATGTGTGGAAATCTGTTTCTGTTCAAGGCAGAGAACTTACATACCACTATCTGGTCACAGTGACATAGTAAGACTTGGGTCATAGCCAAGAATCAAAGCCAGATCTCTTCTACCTTAGCCCAGCACATATTTGAGAGACAAACTTTTACCTCTGTGGAATGACACATGCTTCCCTTCTGTTGCTCACACACTTCCAAACTCATGCTTTTTCACTTTACTCCCCAGAGTGTGAACCAAGATTACAAAGATACCAGTTTGCTTCACTAAAGCCACATGTACACTAAGTGTAACACGTGTGTGTCTCCCTCTCTCAGGTGTCTCCTACTTTCTAGACCCTGTGAAATACACAGTCACAGCAAAATAAGCAAGTTGCAACTGAGCCATTGACTTATATTTGTTATTTAAAAGTTTGTAATTTAAAATCATACGCCTTTAATTTAAAACGGTAACATTTATATAAATATATGTATGTTTCGTGTACACACACTTTAAGCAAACATCCACCTTCACAAAAGTTAGATTTTGCCACATTTGGCTTTTCTGTTCTGCTTCTCTGGGCTGCCATGAACACCTAACAGCCTGGCTATCAGAAGCTTACACAAAAGCAGGGCAATTAGGCTGTTCAGATGAATTCTCTTGTGCCAGAAATTTCCCTTTTTAATCTGTTGTTTGATTCTTCCTTATACTTTCCATTCCCTCTCCTTATGAACTGAGTTATTTGTGGCCCCCCAGCTGATTGACTGCGCCCCATTCAGTGGAGAGTTTCTCCCATTTTTAAGCTTCTCCCTTCATGAAGTTCTGATCATCAAATGGTGCTCTCAGAACAAAATGTTAACCCTTTTTCCTTCTCTGCACTGTTATTTGAAGCAGCCTAAGCAATGATGTGTGGATAGAAAGAAATCAGGGCTGTGGCTTTTCTTCTCTATCTCAGAAGCATAGACCATTTAGAAGAAATGACTCAGAGGACACCAAGCGTAGTCTAATTCTGGGACTACTTCAAAACTGTATTTACCATTAAGAGAACTGTTTCCTATTGCCATATGGGAATCTGACAATCTTCTATGAAAGGCCTTTTACTAAGATTAATGGAAAATATACAAGAGTTATTCCAAATATTTGCTAGAGACCAAGCACTTCATGCTGTGAGATCTCAGACTGTCCTTGGATGGACTGTGGCATCAGTGCTGTGCTATGGCATGACTCACAAGAACACAAGACTTCAAAGATTTAGTGTAATTAAATAGAGATAACAAATTTACACTGATGCATGAGAATCTGCAGTGTCTTCCCACTTTTTTTTAATTTGTGATTACAAAATCCTGTTTCACAGACCCTGCAGTGTATTGCATCAGTAGGACCTTGTAGAGACCTCAAAGGTGATGGCTGCATTTCAGCCTCCAGATCCAAGCCATGATGATTGAGAACATGAAGACCTGAAATCCATCAGGTGCAAAGACCTGGCATTTAAATGCACTTATTCATCCAAAATCCAGGGCTTTCCTTTTTCTCATTTTCTGCTAACCAGTCACAAACATTAAGGGAACACACAAATGCAGAATCATGTTCTACAACTCACATTGGCATACTTTTGAGCTTCCTCTTAATGCAAGCAGCATTGTTGGCACTGTCACTGAGTCAAGCCTCCAAACTTGGAAGTGAGGACCACAGTGGGAAAAGGAGACAAAGAAAAGCTAGAAGGTAGTTTAGTTCCCAGAGAGTAAAGAAACTTACTTTCCATCTGCCAGATATGCTGCTGATCGGAGCTACAAAAACTATGAGCCTGCAGTGAGCTCTGTAGCTCTTGGGATACACACTGAAGGCCCACTCAAGCAAGAGGCCTCCTCCCTCATTCTGTCTTCTACTGAAAAGGGAGAAATGGGTGTCATGTTTTCCCTGAAGCAGCAGGAACAGCTGGCTGGTGGCCAGATGAGGTGTGGGAGCTGCATCCTCACAAGATGAGTCAAAGGGAAGCTTGCCCGAGGTCTTGCTCTTCTGCAGCCCGTGTTGTCCAAGGGTCAGGCTCACGTGGACCACGAGAAGGTACTCCCCAGGTCCCTGTGGGTGGACTCCCTTTGAGTCTGCTGCCTGTCAGTCAGTTCTCCACCAGCCCTGCCTGCTGGGAAAGTTGTGCTGGGACTCCACCTACAGTTCGTGGTAAGGTGGTGCAGGTAAGCACCACCCTCTCGGGAGGTATCTCCTCGCTTCTTACAAGGAAGTAGCTAACTCCGAAAAAGCATGTAGCACTGGAATCCAGCCATGCAGGTCACAGTCTCACCTTCACAAGCGTTTCTGACTTACCCTGGCTTCACCTCCTCAGTAACACAACTCAAGATCTTACAGCTCTTATTCTGGTTTTGCAACTCAGAACACCTCAAGGAAAACCACCATCAAACACGCACTTTTGCTTCTCTCCAGATCTTCCTCTGCAGCCTGGGCTGTTAGCACTCACATTGACTGCCACACTCTTTATCAGTTTATTTGCAGAGGAAAAGGCTGCTTTCACTGAGTAGTGGCAAAACCACAGAGACTAAAAATGGTCAGGAGCTTATTAACGCGGGTCAGATTCTCTAGTTCATGCCAAAACCAAGCTGAAGGATCTAGAAAAGAGGGGAGACACTGACCTTCTCCCCACTTTTTGGCTGTAACAATGGGAACCTGAGAGTTTCAGATCTAGACAGAAATTTATTGCTTCTACAGAAGTGAATTTTGATCTTATCTGCAGGACTTGAATCCAGAGTTTCTGGTCAGGCTGTTTTCTAGTCATTAGGATGATTCTGACTTTACAGAAGCTATTCTGTTTTCAGAAGCTGTTGGTACTGCCACTTTCATTTATTTCCCTTTTTAGCAGAAAAAAAAAAAATATGTTTGTTCTTCTTTAAGTATTTAAGTGGCATTTCTGACAGAAAAAATAAAGTTTGACAAGAAAAGCAAGAATCAGAATTGGATTTTACAGTGCTTTAAAAAAACCTGTATGAATCCTGAAGACTAACTACTTTGCAACCATGTAAATACTTGCAGTGGAGGCCACTTTTACATATGTTCTGTGTAGAACTAAGCTATTGCCTAAACACGTTTAGAAGGTATGGCAATATAAAGCTATATATTCGGCTTGTTTCTTTACTTAGATCCTCATGGTGAAGATTCCTTCCAGAAACTCCTGGTTCACCTGGTTCCAAATCTACATTCCCATCTTCATTAGTCCCCTAATTACTTGGCTGAATTGTACTGTTCAGGAAAAAGTTAACCTCTGCACACACTGAGGAATAGTAGAGAAATTACTAATACCCTCTTGGTGTGCAGAATAATGCCTGCTGTGCTAGTGCTTTAAATGAGAAAGCTGATTTTCTGTCTGCTTGAAACTCCTCTCCACAGAGGTATTCTTGTGGGCAGGCATTCCTGAAACAAAGCTTCCTACGTGTTTCAAAGATGTGAAATTTCAGGAGGCTTCTGGATAGCTAATGCAAGAGGGCATCTTTGTCTTCTACTGCCTGCTCTGTGAGACAAGGCCGTAACTATTCCATTATGATTACAATATTAAAGGATTCCTTTTTATCTAACTACACTTCTTCTCAGTGTCAGTGGGAAAAGCCATTCCTTTCTTAACGTAAGAACAGCTGGCTGAAGTCATGTGGTCAGAAGCCAGAGTCATCTCTGTGGGAAACAAAGGTAGGCTCTTGGAAAACATCATGGAAAGGCCAGCTGTTACAGTTCCCACCTCAGCCGTAACAGTGGTAGTAGCAACAGTGTTCACACAAGTTGTAGTTTTGATTTATCTGTTGATCCTATAGTGGCATCCAAAGTTGAAACCTTTGTGCAAAAAACACTTCTACGCCCCAACCTAACATTGTGCAGACAAGCTGCAACCTCAGGACCAAGCTCCTCTACTAATTAATCCTCTCTGGCAGAGACATGAGCTTTGTCTTGGCTGTGATACTGTCAGTGCACCAGCAAACACCCCTGCTTGAATCTGAGGAAACTGATGCAAGCTTCACAAAGTCATAAAGAGCCATATCGATCTCCTTTGGTTTCATAAATGCATGCTGACAGCTGACTACTGTGTACAGATACCCTCAGCTTCCGAAACCTGAGGTGCCTACCATGAGCTGATCCCTATTACAGGACTAGATGGGCAGCTTTCCTCGTCTGCAATTCCTCTTGTTTTCTGGCAGCTTTTAGTAGGTCAAGTGCCTGATAATATTTCTGCAGTACGTTCAGGATTGCCTTGAAAACAGCAGTGTCCAGCAGAAGCCAAGTGTTCACAGATCTGACCATTACATGTAGATGCCAAACTGGAAGTTGGGCTCCCCGGAAAATACAAACCACCGTGGCAAAGGCCGTGCTTCTAAAAACATTCAGCAGAATCTTAATGGCAAGAGCTCAGCAATTGTTCTTTGATTGTATTTTACTAGCAGGTACCAAATACATCTCTTACCCCTTTTACTTCAAGCACTGCTTAAAGCAGTTGTCATTATATTGTTTCTAGACAATGAATGTCCAATAAACCAGACTGTTCATTCAACTTTCACCTAATATGCTTCCTGCTATGGCAAAGACCAGGGGTGCTAATGATGCACTTGATCTCTCAGTTCTCTTAGAACTTTACTTTTTATTATGGTCTGTGTACTAAAGGCGTAACACTGCTACTGTCTAACAGGTTAATGATAGCTTGAAGTGTAAGAGAAGTGGCTAGGGAGGTGGACAGGGTTTGGACTTGGCCCTTTGCAGGACTTAAGTGGTGTAAGAGGTAGAAATCAATGGTACAGATGTCTATTTTGATCTGCCATTCCTCAGAGCCTGTCAATAAACGTAAAAACTTTTCCTGTCCAACGAGATGGAATTTAAGCACTACTAGAAAAGTGAGAGTAACCCTGTCCAGTGAGGAAACCCCAGAAACTGCAGAATCGCATCTTGAATGTAAATTTACTGGTCGGCTGGCCTGCTTTTCTCATTTAATTATAGCTAACTTTTACAGGTTGTTCATACATCCCTAGAAATCCAGGCACCACAGGTTGAAAGCTACTGAACTAACAGGCAAGATACACGGATGTGGCAGCTGGAAGATACTTTCTCCGTTTCCCTTGAACTAAGAAGGTAAAACTGCCACCAGTGAAACAGGCTATAAACTGAATGGGTATTAATTACAGTTATTTCCCCAACTTCTGCCTTGCTTCTCATGTATATTAATTTTCCTTTGCCACATACATCTGAATACAGCCCATTCTCAACACCTGCTGACCTTCACCTGGCTGCCTCCCTGCTATGCAATGTCATGGGGAAGCAATGTTTTCCCCTGTTACTATCAAGCAGTAAGGTCAGTATGCAGATCAAGTGGGAGTGGAAAGCAGCCTGGAGAAGAGAGTTATGCAAGATACTAGCTTAAGACAGAGAGTTACGGCAACAAGTTTTTTGAGGAGCTATCTTTTAGAAGATGACACCAAAGGTTTATGTAGCTTTATGTGCTAAAATTAATTATGCAATCTCCACCTGTGTGAATTTACATTTTCTTCTGTGCCAGAGGTAAGAAAAAGGATATGTTGTTAGAGAATTTGATAATTATCTGTATAAAAACTGCTGCGTGTTTTCATAGAGGTTTGCCTGGAGCCCTCCAAAATCTTAAGTGTGGCTTTTGGTTTAAGCTCACTTGTGCTTTAGTATAAAATTTACGTCCCTATTTGTTAAAAAAAAAGAAAAATTATATTAGACAAAGCTGCTGCTAGTAATGGCACCAGCTATTACCTTTTGCTGTCAGCTCTTGGAATTTCAGAGCTAAATGTGCACTGACTCATCAGAGGTGCTATGGGTAATTGGTATTTTACCTCCTTGTGTCACAGTCTTGCTAAAATAAGACCAGGGCCCCTGCATACAAGATACTGTAAACAAATATAGCAAGATGCAATTTCTACTTTAGTGGATCTTCAGTTTAAGAATATAAAAGACAGGAAGGAATCTGTTATTCCCAGATATGTAACAAATCAGCCTGGTTTTGTTGTCATGGACAACTCGCATGCTATAGTTTAATCATACTGGTAATCCACACAGGTAAATTATCTGGAATAACTACTGAAAAAAGAGCTACTAAATGCGGTATCCTGAAGTAATAGCAACTCTTTGCAAATTAAAGCAATCTGACAGATGAGGACGAAGAATTTTTGGTCTTGCAGAAGCCTCTCCAGAAGGAGCTAGCTATTCCAGAGCAGCAGGAATGAGGTATTCCAATGCAGCTGTTGTGGAATAGCTCCTTCTACTTAGCTCTTCTATTCAATTTCTACACCCAATTGTGCCATCGCGGCTTACTAGGAAACCAGCCATTTCATGGTCTCTGAAAGAGCAACATGCAGATCAGCGTATCTGTGATTTCGGTAGGTGTGACAGGTGCACCCACCCTGAGTGGGCAGCACTTTGGGATCAGGCATCACCAACAAATCAGCCCTGCTGATTGTGCAAACCATGAGAACTGTGCTAGGCCACATCTTCTCAGGAACTGAGAAGTCTAGGCCATGTCTTATCAGGAACTAAGAGTACCAGCCTGAGCTGGGACTAGACAAAACTACAATTGCTACAGCTGCACACCTGCACATACACCAAAGGGGGGGCTGACTACGAGTCAGTCACTTTACGCTACAGATATCTGTAGGCCGCCCCTGAGCCCACTGAGCTCTCCTGTATGGCAGTGGGCTGCATGGCGGTGATCTCCCCGTGAGCAGGGGGTTACCCCTGGAGGTCAAGAGACCCCTTACCCGGCATCTGGTATCTGTAATGAGGTAAGTGACATTTTACATTAAGCCTAAAAGTATATTGTATGCTAGCAACATTTATATATCCGGCTATAGCTTAACTATTAGAAGTGTAGTAAGTAGCAGAGCGTTTGACCACCATCATAGTTTAAATCATTGTTGAAATCATCAATTAGATCATTGTTCGAGTACTATTTTATTACAACTTATTAATTATTGTTAAATCATTGTTAAAACAGTTTATCATTCAATTATTACTTAATCGTAATTTGATTATCACTTAATTAACAATCATTGATGTCTTGTAATTTGATCATCATTTAATCATTAATAAAACCTTTTAGTTAACCCCACAATGGTGACTTAATAATTCACCTGTGACAGTAGGGCTGGGGGTGTAGGTATATGTATGGGGACAGAGAGAAAGAAAAGGAAACAGATGTGGTGACGGCTGCGAAACGCAGATGTTGCAGCTTTACTGTTGTTCATTTATGACTGTAAAGAATAAAACACAGTAATAAGGAAATAGGATACTATTTTTGTGAGCAAAGGCCTTTGCTGATAAGGCAAACTAAGTTTCCAGTTGGGATAGCTCTACGTAACAATAAAAATGCAAAACTGTACCAGGTGACAACCAGAATATTCCGATTCTAACCTCTGTTTGAAAGAAAAAATGTTTAGTCGTATTGATAAACAGCATTCCTCTTTGAAGAGACACTGTCTACTGATGTTAAACAGTACTGCTGACGTTTTCTCTGTTTTCACCACTTGTGTCTGAGGAATACACAGTCTGCCCTCCCTACACCCCCCCATGTATGAAACATGTATCCTGCACAGAAAGGCATGATAAATGGGATGCCCTGGTTCTGGGGGATACCGGTGATGTGTTTGAGCCCCAAGGGAAGAAAATGGGAGAAAAACAGTAGCTGAGAAGTAGTCTTGTTATATAATTAGTATTGCCCTTATTGGACAGACAAGACAGCAGCAGATTTCACGTGTACAGGAGGGTATTTCTCCTGGTTTTTGTGCTTGCAAACACTTGCTGAACCTGGTGTGCCTTTATGGCAGCCCACTGGTTGTACATAAAATTATTTTCTCAGCAACTACATGAGAGCAAGCCAGCCTCGGAACCTGTAGTGCACATCGGTATAGTTTCCTGTTTTGCCACACCATCAGCACAGCTGCAAATTTTCTCCACAGCCTACAATTTTAAATGTGACTTCAGCCCTTAGGTTTCTTAGATGCACCTCTTTCCCTTTGGGAGAGCTGCCAGGTAGCACAAGGTGACCCTTAAAGCACTGGGATTAATAGCAGTTACCTTAGTGATGATGGTCAAAGAGGAGAGGGCGTTAGATAAAAAAAGCTGATCCCCTGCTCTGCTCTCTGCCCTCCTTGCAAAACAGCAGATGATATTTCAGTGTGCCCAGTGCTCAAGCCCCTTGCCCAGACTACCGACCAGAGAAATTCTGGCCATGCTTTTACCTTGGCCGAGGGCTCCTTTGGGTGGCACCAAGCACAGGATGGAAGCTGGGTCGTTTTGGGGTTTTTTTTCCTTGTTTCCTTAAAAGAGGTTCATTCACCTTTCCAAACGGAAGGACTGCTTCTTTAGGCTCCGCCAGGCTCTGGCCACCCTCTCTTCTGCTTGTCACCATGTACAGTCACATCCTCGGAGCAAGCACAAAACATTGCCTCGTTCCCTGGAGTCTTTCCACATTCCCCCCTCCCTCGGCTGCCTCAGCTACAGGAGCATAGCCCCGCTGGTTCCCAGAAAGCCCTTCTTCACTGCTAATGAGTCGGCAACTCCGTGCCTCCCCTCGCCCAGCTCCCCCAAGGCTCGGTGGAGCCGGCAAGACAGAAACGACCCCCTCCACCCTCCACTCCGCCCCGCGCCGCCGCCGGAGCGCCCTCCCCGGGCGGTCCCCAAAGCCACGCCGGGGGAGGACGGCCCCCTGTCTCCGCAGTCCCCGCATGACAAGCGAGAACCGGTCATCCCCCCCCCCCCCCCTCCCCCCCCCCCGCCCCCGGGACAGCCCGAGCCACGCGAAGAGATTTACCCTTTCCTGCTCGGCAGCCTCGCCCCGCGCACGGGGAGGCGTCCGGCAGCCGGCGGGCGAGCCGGGCTCCCCGCAGAGCCGGCGCCTCCGCTCCCCTCTTCCCCGCGGCCGGCACCGCCGGCTCTTCGCCCCCGGCGCGGAGGGGCATGTGGTCCATGCAGCTCCGCTTTCTGCTTTATCCTGCCGCTCCGCTTGTTGCTCACTTCTCTCCCGCAAATTTTTCTCCTCCCTCTCCGGCGGCGAGGGTAGGATTAAAGGCACCAAAGCCCAAACATGTGACTACGCCAGCGGAGAGATGTTCGGAAGGAAGGGGAGCTGACGAGAGCGAGAAAGCGAAAACCAGAGAGGGGGGAGGTGTGTGAAAGCAGGTGAAGAAGCGAAAGGCGAACTGCCTGAGCTCCAGAAGGACAGCCAGGGCAGAGACCGCAGCGCAGCCAGAGACCCTTATTCCTGCTCCGTGGTTCCCGAACGCTCCACCGGGAGCGGCGGAACGCCAGCCCGGGCAGCGCTGCAGAGCCCCGCGGTCCTCTAGGGCTGCACAAACCTCCGCAGAGCCCTTCCCTCACCGCGATTTCGAATGTACTCCAGGCATGGGTCAGGTTTATTTATGGTCTCCTATGGCCACGCCTTTGCGGCACTGCCCCGTCTTGCTCCTTCTGCATGGCTCCCATCCCTCCCTCCTCGGTAGCTGGTTTGTTCTCTGGACTCCAGCCTTGCGCCCCACGCCCAGCCCTTTGCCTGCTGCCCAAACCGCGATGCCGTCCTTCGTGCAGAGAAAGGCGACTCCCCGCGCGCTCGAGCGGAAGCCAGTGCTTCAGAGGTACCGGCAGACTGGTTTATGTGCGTGTCAACCGCGACAAGAAGAAATGCTACGCCTTCCCCGTATTAATGTATAATGAGTTCCTTACAGATGTATTCATTGAGGTGGGGGGGCTCATCAGCGTCACCAAAATTCGTATCAGCCTGTTTAGGACTCAAAAATCATATCAAACTCACCCAAGAGCACCTCTGACCCCTCCCGCTTTTCTCTACGTTTCATTTCCATGTTCTTATACCCACATACCTTCCAACCCTGTCACCATAGTATTCAATTACACAACTTGTTTCTAACTACAGTTATCTGAAATATTCCTCAGAGAAAGCTTTCTGTCGTTCATTGTAAGGCATTTTAAGACCTCCTTAGCTTTGTGCCTGCAGCTCCAGAAAAAGTGAATGCATGTATTTAGGCTAAATTATTTTCAGGCTCTGACCTCTCTTCTAGGAAAAATCTGAAAAAAAAAAGCCCAAAACCCAGCAACACCAACAGTAAGAAAAAGAAAAAAATCCCTTACGCTGTTTCAGTAAAACACTATGTTCTGGTAAGCACAGCTAGAATTTTGCTAGAGCCCAGTCCTGTGATCAGAAGCTTCTAGCATGATGCATGTTTTTGTTTTTTAATTTTAACAAAGCGAATTATATTATTCCCTCTAATAAGCATCATGAACAAAGGAACTCAATTATGCATGCCCATGATCCTTACTTCTTACAACTGGCAAGAGCTATCCCTCAACTAAGGCTTCTTATTGCGGAGACAACATGGATAAAGGGAGGAAAAGCCAGAGGAACAGTAATGCTCGTAATACAATCAAGCATCACATTGGGGTTCCTATAGTGACTTGCTCTCCTAGGACAAGGTGAGGCATGCTGGAAGGTCCACAGGTTTACCTAGATGCACGTTACTCTCTGAAAATATAAGGAGAGATAGTAGAAGAAAGCATAGTTTCTCAGGTGATTTGCTTTCCACAATCCTTCTTCGCTGACCACCTCTACCCCTTTTTCTACTAGTTAAAGACAGTGGTTCATACTCTACTTTCCACTTGCATGTTCTCACGCCTGCAAATACTGATGCAGTGGAAATACAATAGATACTGGAACAGAACAGAGGCAAAAGGGTATATCAGAGTACTGGAGGTAGGAAAGGTATTGTATGTTCCTGGGAGGTCCATTAGCATTAGCATGTTTTTCCCAGGATTAGAGTTGCAGAATTTGTGAGAAACAAAAAAATATTTTTTTCTGCTTCTGTGTCAGTATGCGTGTGGGAGAGTGGCCATTGAGTGACATCAGCAGAAACACACGTCACATTGCACCCAGCACTGCATTTCAGATAGGGTTTCAGCCAGCAGAACAATTTGGCGGTAATACATTAAAAGGAATGGGCCAGAAAGCCTTTTCTTCAGGAATAAATATTTAGGTAATTGTAATTTTGTAAGGAACCTTTCTGTATAGTCTTCTCTGCTCCCACTTGCCTGCTTTTCAGGGAACACTTGACTTTCATCCTTAAACACTTACTTCTTTATAACAGCTTCCGTTAGACCCAAAAGACTGAGGGAGAAAAGTCACAAGTGATTTTGGGGCAGTGACACAGTTTAAACAACAGGCTGTCATCCCTGACTGCTCATTCTTACTGCAGCACTGTGTCTCCTACTGTGCGCTAGCATAAGGGAGACTGATCTGGCTGAAAAATAAACCTTTTCTTATAATGGATTATTTCTTATCCGGATCACTTCATCTCTCCAGTTCCCCACACCAAATGACTGTCAGCACAGCAGGGAAGGGTCTGGAGAGCAGAGGTGAACATGTGGGGACACAACCAGTCATGCGGCAACCTAACTGCAGCCTGAAATGCTCAGAATAAATAGTTACTTCTGAAATTAGTCAGCCTGTACAATAACAGGACAATACTTTAAAATTATAATCAGAAAAAAAATATAATGTGGGGAGAACTGTATCCAAGTAGGGGAGGTTCAGCCCAGCTGTTCAGATCCAAGTATTTTCTGTTGCCAAAGCAGCCTCCCCTCTGCCATCCACTGTTAACAGCTCTCACAGCACCAAGTGTTTGTGCAAAGGAATGGAGCCAGTATTTTCTTTTGCTTTGTTCAAGATCAGGTACAGCTCCTGCTTTTCATAAACAGGAATGTTAGAAGCAGGACAAGCTAGCCGGGTGATGTTTAGGTGTTTGCACAATGTGGAAAGCAGCAGAGGAGGAATTCATGGTCTTGGGGGCTGCTGAATTGAGAAGCCCGGTGTCTTAAGCAGTTGTGTCATTCGTGCGTCACTCAAAGGACCCTTAGCTCCTGTCTCACGTTCCTTGCCCCCTCCCAATTTCCCAAGCTTTTCTCCCACACAGTAGTCCTACTGCTTCATGTTTTTACCAGCAGGCGAGGGCGTGAGGGTGTGCATACTCTAGTTGATTCCGAGCTACATGTGCTGATTATCCAGCCAACAAATCACACAAACAGGTTCCTGTTCAGTGTCTGCTGAAGGCTTTCATTCAGTGGGATGGAGATATGGGTCTCTGCTCTATCTCAGACTGCATGAAGTACATAGCAGCAAACATACTGGAGACTTACCTTCAGTTGCAATTAAATTTGAGAAGTATCTTCAAAATTTATTAGGGACAGAGACAAAGCCGTGAAAAGCCAGGAAAAAAAGAAGGAAAATAAAAAAAGAGAAAAAAAGAAGGAAACAAAAAAAGATTTTCTAAGCCTGGTGTCCTTAGGAAAAAATCAAAAGTGATTGCATTCTAGCAGGAGTGAACAGTATGTTTAGCACAGTATGTTGTATCCGTATGTATATAGCCTGGTCAGTTGTAAAGGCTGTGCCTCTTCTACAGGCACTTTGGGAAGTTCTCCAGTGCAGTGACTCCTTTACATTCAGCTACCAGATGATAATTATCTGGTTATTCTTTTACTGCCAGCTGCACAATAGGGATCTTCTCCTTGTAGGTATCTGCTGTTCACTTCAAAAGCTAACTTTTTAAATATTTTTCTTCCCTTGCTATGTATTTATAGGAAAAAATCCACAGAGTAAATAAATAACTATTTTGTGCTTACATTCTGCTTTTTAAGAACCAGCAGACATTTTTGATGGCCGTTTCAATATCATCAATACAATATTGATGATAACCAAATTTATATACAGTGGCTTTCTTTTAGACTCGGTAATGATCACTGGGGACAAAAAGTGTTGAAAGTCCTTTGTTGTTTACTGGAGACAGTGAGCTCGTATGTCAGGGCTATTGTGTTTGACTTTAGACAGAAGTAGTGAGATGAAATACAGCTCCAAAGGGGATGAATTCATGCTGGCTTAGCTATCTAATTAATCTTCTCTGAAAAGGCTGAAATACTTTGACCCACTTTTCATCCTGGTCTGTGCATTTGGTTATCTACTGAGGACTAAGCACACTTCATGTATTTCCCAGGCCTTTCCTCTCTAAAGCCTCCTATATACAACTGCATGCCAGACTTCTCGGGCTCAGACCTATAACTAATTCATCTTGTAGATACATTATTAAATACCATTCCTATAATCTCTTCTACCTAAGCTGCACACATCTGAAGACAGAAACACACTTACTGCTAATTGTAGTCCAGTTCTTTTCAGAGTATGGCACACAGGCACACACGGAAAGCTTTTCTATGCTTCCTTTCCTTCTCTGATCAAATCATTAGGTGGGGCTGTTCGTGGCAAAAAAATACCAGTGCGAGCTAACATGTCGATATGTTAAATGATGGCAGAACTTCAGAAGGACCACAAGTGTGATTGCACTCAGAAAGATGGACATATTTTCATCACTTTAGTTGTATATGCTCTGGTGATCCAACTTCCTACCTGTCTTGCTCTAACTTTCTGACTCTTGCAGACCACAAGTATTTCAAAGAGAAGGACAAGGGGTTTAATTGAGAAATAGAGTCAAGTGGCTCTCCAGACTTCTGTTAAAATACATTGGCCCTCAGTTACTTGCTGTGTGTTGCAACATAAAGAATAGTGTGGAACAGTGTACTTTTTGCAGATGCTAAAAAAGAGAATAGGGTAAAGAGGCAAAGCACAAGATTTCCTAACTGAGGCTCAGACAGGAATTATCCTGTAGGGACTGCTGGAAAGCTTTTAATTATCCTTTGCAGAATGGAGTAAAGTTATTTTTTATGGTCGCTGGGCACATTTCCCTAACAAATTCTGTGCCTCTGAGCAGCACATAACGCTTGTAATTTCTCCACCCTCTTTCACTGCAAATTTTAAGTGTGCACTTCTGGAACCAAAAGTCTGCTATTGGCATGAGAGATGTGGCCTGTCTAGCTGGAAAGGTACCATCATGGGTGTGCCCAGCTTCCAAATTTAACTACCTATCTGCATGCTGCCTGTCCAGACACATCTGGGATATGTGTGAACAGTTCCCAACACTGTGTCTCAACATCCTGCCTTACTGAAGAGGACACATTTCAAGCTAAGTGTTGGGCTTTTAACTTGAGAGAGAGCCAATATTTGAGCTTTTGTAGGTTCTTTTGATTTGGAATAGAGATTAACTGGTAATGGGTGATGCTCAGCACAACCCTTGTCACAAGGCTGTGCAAGTCTTGCTTACACAAGGAGAATCAGTCAATCTGAGTGTCCTTTTGCCATCACAGCCTTAACACGCTAATACTAAGAGCTCAAAATTGTCTCCTCTGTAGGTTGTTCCTCTATTTACTCAGTTCATCTCTGGGTCTTTGGTGTGTTTCCCCCGTATCAGTCTACCCTCTGCTCATGCTGAAAAAAGTGCACATCCTTTCCAAGAAACTCTCTGCTTCTGTCATTCAAATTCTTAAGCAGCTGTAGTTTTGAATGAAGTTTGTGCTTAATTCTCACAGCAATTGCAAGTGAAGGACTGTGACTGAACCTGCCAGTTTCAAGAAAAGGCAACCATACCTGTCATATTCCTAGTAGACTCTACATAATTGCAAATTGCTGTAGGACATCCTCTGCCGTTCCTCTTCAGTGACATTAGATTGCTCAGGTCTCCCAGTTTCTTCATGAAAGTATCTTAAGTATTAATACAAGAATTAATACTCCCTCTCTTTCTCTCCTTAGCGCTTATATTTTTGCTTACATTTTTTTCCCACATCTGATGTCTTGTCTGTGCATAACAATTCACAAGAACGTCACAGTTAATCGATAAACACCACTAAGGGGAACTGCACATTCCTTCTGCTGGAGGGGAGCAAGCGTGTCAGTGCTCAGAGGAAATAATTGTCAGGAGTTACCTAAAATCAGAGTGGTAATGGAGGGGAGGAGGCGGGCAGTCTTTATGTCTTGAGTTTGCAGGCTGTGTGGAAAGCTACACAGGTATCCTGAAGCACAGCCATCTCTTTTTTTAGCACTACAATCTAGCTGTCTGCAAGAACTTTCCCTTTTAAACGCTGTTTTAGGGCAAGCCCAAACACTGTGCAGTATGCAGTGTATAAAAGAGCAGCTCAAAGATCAGTTTGAATGCTTATCTAAAGCATGGTTATTAACACAGCTACGGAAGACAATGTACAGAGTAGGAGGGTGCTTTGCAGAAAATGGGTTTTTCTTTCCCTGTGGAGGAAATGCCAAGGTGTATAGAGGTAAAAGAGAAAGACGCAAAACTGAATAAAAGGTTGTGGCTGTCCCCATTTCAGTTACAGTTTTGCTGCGATGATGTAAAGCTAGTCTGCATGGGATCAACACCTGAGAAAAAATATACAGAGGGGAGAAAAAATAAGTATAAAGCAAAGGCAGGGAAAACATAAGGACTGAAAGCTATGCTGACTTCAAGACCTAATTTGGAGCACATTTGATTCAACAAAAAAGCTCTTTTTGTTTTCAGACATTTTGGTCAAGGACTGGCTGCATTAAAAATCAATGACTTACCAACTGTTTCTTACTCAGCTAAGGGGTCTCCAGCTGCAAGGAAACTCTGTGGGCAGAAAATGTGTTAGCAAATGTTTTGGCTTTTTTTTAACTAAGAGAGGTTTGAATGCAACTTTTTAAAAACTCCCCCAAGGTACTCACCTTTCCAGTTCTGTTATGTGAAGTTTATTTTATGCCACATTACTGTGTAGATACAGACTTCAGCCAAGCTGATCAACTTCACCATCCCAGCTGCTCCCACACTTGCTCACAAAGCTGCAGCAGCTCACTGGCTCACCAAGCTCGTTCTGGCAGCTTCAGGGGAAAAAACAATCATAGGGGAAGCTTTGTCTTTCCTTCAGGAACTCAGATATTTATTCAGCCTGAAGTCTTATAGTGTACTACTAAGCTAGTCTATTGCCCTTGGGCATAGCAGCTCATTATATTATAATTTGCAACATGGGCACTCTACCTTTTCTGGCATTTCCCAGTGGAGATAGCTGCTGTGGAGCTGGGGGAGAGAAAATCACAGCACCTACACAAAAAGCTTGCAGCTGCTTAAGAGACACAAATCTAGTTTAAACTGAAATAAAGCAGGAACCCTATCAGTCTGACAATGTTTGTAGGTGTGTTCATGTTTTTCTGCAAAGATGGGCAGGGATGAAGATATTAAACCCAAAATATTAAAATTTTACTTTGAACTTGCATTATCTAAAATATTACTTCAATCTCAGTTGGAGCTAGGCCTGCACAGTATACGTATTTTTATATAATTTACACATGTGCATGTTATCTGCGTTACAAAAGCTTACATATAGTGTACATATACACCTCCGGAGCATCGCACGGGAACAGGGGCAGGCGGCAGTCTGCGGGTGTACCCCCCCGGGGGACGGGGCTGCCGCCGCAGCCATTGAGGAGACCCCTCACCCGCTGGCTGTCCCCAGCGGGAGGCCCAGCCCCCGGCGTCCTCCTGGAGCCTGGAGGAGCGTGTGGCGAGCCGGCATCGCCCCCTACGGCTGCCTGGGCGGCGGCGGCGGCGGCGGCGGCAGCCATCTCTTATGCGGGTAAGGGCACTGGCGGCAGGCGCCTCCGCGGCACCATGGCAACGGCGGCCATGTCGAGAGAGGGCAAGCGGCAGGGCGAGGAGCCTCGATGACGGGTGAGAGCGAAATGGTGGCCGGAAGGGGCGGTGCTGCGTGACGTCTGCGCAGCCGCAATCACGGGACTGGCCCGCCAGCGGCGGCAGTGACTTCCGGTGGGCCAGAGGAAGTTGGTGGTGGAGGTGGTAGCTGTTCGTGGGGTGGGTGTGGGGGTCTGTGGGGCGGTCGGGCCGGGCCGGGTCCTGGGAAGGTGCGGGTGCGGGGGAAGGCGGGTGGTTCGAGGGCGAAGGCACTGTACACCCGTGAAGGAAGGGATGGGCCTAGGCGACGGTAGATGTGGGGGTGCCGTGGGCTGCAGCAGTTGGTGTGGGGCTGCCCGGGGGTACGCGTGAGGCAGCGGCGGGCGTGGAGCTCTCGGTGCCCGGGGAACAGTGCCGGCGGGCCGAACTGTGGCGGGAGCGGTGGTGGTGGTTGGTGGTTTGGGAGGCTCCCGAGCGTGCGTGAGGTCAGTGGCAGGAACGTCGGGGTCCTCACTGGGCGTGGAAGACAGGAGCAGGTGTTAGGGCACGTCCCTGAGTGTTTGTGGGCGTCAGTGAAGTGCATCGCTATATGGGTTTGGGGAGTCAGTCGTTTGGAGTGAGTTCCTTGTTGTGTGTGGAGAGGAGTCTGTGGTGGGTGATGTGGGGCTTTAGGCACACTGCGTGGAGCACTGTGGCTGGGGGAAATCTATTATTTGAATGGGTGGCTGCGACAGATTTTTGAGGGCCTCCAAAAGCTGTGGATTACATGAAAAAAAAATAACAAAAGCGTAGAGAGTGTCTGGTGTGTGTAGGAAGCTGAATGCTGAGATTTGAAAGATTTCTTGACAAGAGGTGCCACGAGCACTGAAAGGGCTCAAACATGGTTGGTGGGTTTGGGTTGTAGATGAGTGGCTACGTATTGGGCCTGGGCAAATTCGCCCTCTGCAGGTGGTTGGCGGTGGTCAGAGTAGGTGGCTTTTGACCAGTGGTAGATGTGGAGAGTGCCTTATGGAGGTGTATTTTAGTCTCTGTTTTAACCATAAGAGAGGGATTAAGATGAAGCTGAATCCCTGATAGAGGAGGACAGTCAATCTTTGATGAGTCAATGTGATCTGTTTGGAGAGAGAGAATGTGAATAGCCTGGGACTGAGGGTCAGGTTGAGCTCCTAAAGGAAAGAGAGGGTCTGTGGTTATGAAAAATTAATGGAACAGGTCCTGGGGTACAGCATGTAAGGAAGTGAGTAGTGGGGAGCGCAGGAGCTAGAGCTGTGGTGTCAGGAGGCAGTGGAAGAAATATTTTGTCTGTGGACAGAAAATCTGAAAGGCAACAGTCACTGCTGACTTGCTGGACTGATAGGTTACAGATGTTTTTAATGACAGCTGTTCCCCCCCTACCTCCAGCCCCCAGTGGCCTAGTTATTCTAGCTAAAATCAATGCCCACTGAATTCTGTTGCCAAAAGGAGGAAAATGGTTAAGTGGAAGTTGTCTTTGTTTATTTTTTAATTTTGAGATTTATTTAATATTTATGTTAAAAGACAGGTTACAGGAACACTATATGTGCTGTTTCAGTAACTCATTTAGAAATATTTTTTATATTGTTTTGCATATAGTGAAGGGCAATGCCAAGCTAAAATGCTTGTTAAATGATAAGATTTGGCAAAGCAGTGTACCAGTTTAATCTTAAAGATACAGTAGCTTTATTACTTTCAATAGAACTAGTCAAGTAAAGCACATACATAAGAACTGGCACATTCAGTCTGTAAGCCTTAGTTTAACTGTAAATGCCATTATAGATTTAAACAGAAGAATACAAATCTTAATTGTGTGGTCTGCATTTCATTTACTTCTGGGTTTCATTTAGTTTAGAGGTGGAGAGAGATCTGCGGATTGCTTTGGCATAGCATCATTGAATATGGGAGAAGAGTACTACTTAGATCTAATGAAGATCTAATTGTTTTCATTTTCCAGCATTAGTCGCTGCATGTGTTTTGGAAACCTTTTAAGGAGACATTTGTTATTTTACTAAATAATATTTTAGGAAACTGCAAGAAATAATATTCAAGCACAAGAAAAACCTGTTTTAATGCTGAGGGTCATCCAGTACTGGAATAGGTTGCCCAGAGACATTGCAGAGTTTCTGTCTCTGGAGATACTCAAAAGCTGACTGGACAAGGCCCTTGGCAACCTGTGCTGGCTGACCCTGCTTTATTCAGGAGCACTGAGCAGGTGATCTCCGGAGACCCCTTCCAGCCTCAACTATTCTGTGTTTCTCTAACTAGTAGTCCACAGCTTTTCAGATGGTGTTAACTTGGGGATAAATATTCTTCAAACGTGTCTGTGCATCTCCTGATATACAGGAAAACTCTTCAAATGTGTCTTTACAAACCTTGGCGCAGAATTGCTGTTCAGTTCCATAGGATTTGTAAGAGCTCTTTGTAAGCTCTTACGGGGCTCATCTTCAAGGTGTTGCTGCCCTTGTCTTTAACTGACTTTGAATGGTAATATAATAAAAACAGTTTGGTTGGTATGAAGTGAGCTGGTGCCACTTATACACAGTCTCAGTTGCTTGTTAAAGTCTAACCCAGATCATTTTTGTTAATACAGAGGGAGAGATCAAAAAAGCAGAGACTGAACCTGCATGAAGACTTTTTTCCAAGGAGAGTAATAAGGTACAGTGCTTCCGTTTCAACATTACAGAGCAGTAGATTTTTTCACATCAACTTGCTGTTTGCAGTGCTAATCCCAGTGGTGTCTTTTGAGACTTAACATTTGACCAGTATTTTCCAAAACCTTTTGAGTTATGTGGTCCATACTGTGTTGGGCATCTTGTTACCGTGATGGATCAGTATGTTAAAAACCCTAAATTGAGTTGCTTGTATGGGTGTGTGTTTGCTGTATGTTTTTAATAGTGTTCTTTAATGTTCAGGAGGAACTTATAGAAGGTGGTAGTCTATATGCTTTGGCCACCATGTCTGGAATTGGCAATAAACGGACAGCTGGAGAGCCTGGCCCTTCTGCACCTCCAGAGAAGAAGGCAGGGGTTGAAGACTCAGGGACCACAGTGGAGACCATTAAGCTTGGTGGTGTTTCTTCAACGGTATGTCTTCCTTGCACACCTCCATTCAACCTCTTGCTTTTTTTCATCTGGAAACAAAAATATCTCTCTGCCTTCTGTGTGAGCCCAATGATTTGGCTTCTGTGGAATGTGCCCTGACTTTTGCTTCTGCACAGGAGGAGATGGACATCCGGACCCTACAGACGAAGAACCGGAAACTAGCAGAGATGCTGGACCAGCGGCAAGCCATTGAAGATGAGCTACGGGAGCACATTGAGAAGCTGGAGCGTCGGCAGGCCACCGATGATGCCTCTTTACTGATTATCAATCGATACTGGAATCAGGTTAATAACACGCTTTGTGATTTTTATATACACTGTTCTCTTCTCTCTTCTTCTGTTTCCCTGTGATCCTTTTAATGACATGCATTCTTTGTCTTGTCTTGCCTTGCCTGTCCCACATGCAGTTTGATGAAAATATCCGCATCATCCTTAAACGGCTTGACCTGGACCAAGGTCTTGGAGACCTTTTGTCTGAAAGAAAAGCGCTGGTGGTACCAGAGCCCGAACCAGACTCAGACAGTAATCAGGAGCGCAAAGATGAGAGGGAACGAGGTGAGACACCTGGATGGAACAGTGGAAAAGATGGGTTTCAGCTGTGGATAATGTTGATGTCCCTTTCTAAAGGGAGACAGAGGCTCTCTGATTGTGGACTATGACATGTTGCCTGCCAGAGCACATTTACTTTTTGCCCCTCTTTCTGTTCCCAGGTGAAGGACTGGAGCCGGCATTCTCCTTCCTAGCCACTCTAGCCAGCAGCACTAGTGAGGAGATAGAATCTCAGCTGCAGGAGCGTGTAGAGTCTTCCCGCCGTGCTGTTGCCCAGATTGTGACAATGTACGACAAGCTGCAGGAGAAAGTGGATGTGCTGTCCCACAAGCTGAATAGTGGAGGTATGACCAAGGTGGCTGATACTTAAGGATCCTCATGTACCCCCAGCTTAGACATGATTCTTCATTGTAAGTGCTAAAACATAGCCCTTCTTGTGCTCATTTATTTTCAAAAATAAATTGGCTTAGCTTTCCACGCTCTCAATAACCAAAACCTCTAATAAAGAGTGGTACTATATGCTAGAAATGTATTATAAATGCCTCTGAATTTGAATGCTGAGAACTCTGCCCAGTGTGTTTGGCTAAGGAAAGACTTATTTCTGCCTGTAGTGTGTTTGTGCACCTGAAAAGTTACAGATTACAGTTGAACCTTATCACCCCAGCTATCCTCAGCCACTGAGTAAAAGGCTTCATGCTTACAAGTAAAGAAGTGAAATCAGTGTTGCAAACTGATACTGGGCTCCTCGCTTGCAGTTTAGTAAAAGGTGTAGGAATTACCAGCTTCTCAGTTTCTTCTGAGTTTTGAGCAAAATGGTAGCCATCTGATGTCTTGGTATGCCTAGTGTAGCTGTCAGTTTTGAACACAGAATTCTGGAGAAGAAAGCTGAACCACAAGCTTCTGAAAATGAGTGTAGCAGATTCAATTTACACTAACATGACTTTCTGAAAAACTTCATTGGCTTAAGGTTAGAATTTTAATCTTTTGAATGAAAATCTAGGTGGAATATCAACTCATCCTTGGTTTGCTTTCTGTCCATAGTGTTTTATATGCTCTGATCAAGGAGCTCTGGCAGGTCTACATTGGTGTAGCAAAGTGTTATTAGCCTTAGTTGGCAGTCTTTAACTCTATAGTAGTATTGGCATTAGTGAGATGTGAGCCTGTACTCAGTTGATGTAATTGTCATCTGATATATTAGCTTAAGCCACCTGTTGTAGCAGGTTTATGCATGAATTTGACCTGCATTAGTGTGTCACTGGGTTACAAGGACATGTTCTGTATTGATGGTACTGAATGATCCCTAACATTAGGGGACGGTAACTTACAGTCAGGAATGTATATTATGTTAAACTGCAGAGCCTTTT
Organism: Burhinus oedicnemus; assembly: GCA_008921705.1. NCBI lineage: Eukaryota > Metazoa > Chordata > Aves > Charadriiformes > Burhinidae > Burhinus > Burhinus oedicnemus. The sequence continues at coordinate 333,795 of VFFE01007614.1, forward strand.
GCTTAGTGAAGGCAATTCAAACCTCTGTGTGGCTGGGGATACCCTTGGTAACCACCTGCTGGAGAGATACAGTAAGCAGAAGATAAAACCAGAAATTTCCTTTTCTGTTTTCTTTTTTTCTGTTTGCTGTTAAAGCATTAAAAAGAGTCTTCCTTCATTTCTTTTAATTTAATTTTCTTTATGCATCTTTCAGATATTTCACTGATGGAAGAAGCAGTCCTGGAGCTTAATACCTACCTTTCACATGAAAATGGACGGCTGCAGGAGCTGGCTGATGTTCTTCAGGAGAAGCACCGAATCATGTCTCAGGAGGTACAAAAAGGAGAGAGAAAGAAATCTGTTTTAGGGTCCTGCTTAGAATAATTTGTGGTTACCATAGTTTGGAAAGCAGGTTATTGTCTTGGAGAGCGACAGGAGCAACAAGATTTAAAAGTTGCCTTCTGAACAAAGGTTATGGGAAGTGGTGTTTTTGTGGAGAACTGTACATAGATTTTCTGTGTGGTTCAAGTTGATTTGCTTGTTACATCACTGAATGAAAGAGTATAACCAGACCAGTGAGTTGAATTGATTTAATTTTTAAAGAAAACAGCAGAGGAGGTGGTAAGGTGTTGCTAAGGTGGTTGTGTAAACATCTGAGACGCTTGATGTGACACCGCTGTCATTTCAAATTCCTTGGTTTCTATGGGTCACATATGAAAGTGTAATGACATTAATTACAAGATGATCCCAGTCATTAAGGGATTCACATTATTGATAGTATTTATTTCAGAGGTTTCAGTTCCTTCAATAACTGTGTATGTTAACACTGGCCTTGCTTGTTGTTAGACCGTCAAGCACTTCAGTGGTCTGTAGAGTACATGAACGTATGGATTGAAAAGATTAAGAAAAAAAAGTACCTTTGAATAAGGTGAGGTGGCTGCCTCTGTACTCTGCCAGATAATACCAACTTCTTGCTCTTTCTCCATTTCCAGTTTTGTCTTATTTTCATTACTGTGTTGGGATTCAGGCAGTGTAAAATTCAGGACAGTTCATTGAGTAATCTATTGCCACAGCAAAAGACAGGTGGAAAGCACATGAATCCAGGGTATGACGAATAAGACAAATACTAATATTGAGCAGTCTCAGAAAATGTTTATTCAATATGCTGGCTGAAACACTCTTTTGATTGCAGTTCTCGAAGCTGCAAGAGAGAGTGGAGACAGCAGAATCTCGGGTGTCTGTTTTGGAGACTATGATTGATGACCTTCAGTGGGATATTGACAAGATACGCAAGAGGGAGCAGAGGCTCAACCGACACTTAGCAGATGTTTTGGAACGGGTAAGCACTAACATCTTTGCCAGGAAACCAGAGAAGTGGTTGTAGTTTTGAGATGTGTGACATTATCTTATGGTACTTTGTTGTGAGAAGTGAGAATCTGCAGTGTACCATCTTTGGTCTTGAATATACTATATCAACAGTTTTAGCATTTAATTGGGTATTGATGAAATCTTAACGTTTTTGCAGGTAAATTCCAAAGGCTACAAGGTGTACGGAGCTGGGAGCAGCCTCTATGGGGGCACAATCACCATTAATGCCCGCAAGGTAAAGTGAGAGGCTTGGTTAAGAATAAGGTCAAGGAGAGCTTGTGCATATGGCCATAGATTGGAACAGACTTTAGATACGTCCTTTGCCACAAATCTGGGTGACTCTGGTCAAACAATTTTTTCTGTGTGCAAGTTTCCTACTTAGGAAACAGACCTGATGAAAGTACACTCTGTCTCACTTGGTAATGTAACCTGACTGTTAAGTCTGTAATTTCTGCTTCTGTATAAATAGTTACTTAATTAGTACACTCAGTAAGTACATTGACAGTAGGATTTACAAGCAGTTTATCCCCAACAGTTTGAGGAGATGAATGCAGAGCTGGAAGAGAATAAAGAGCTTGCTGGGAATCGCCTCAGTGAGTTGGAGGAACTACGCCAGGATCTTGAGGAAGTAACAACACAGAATGAAAAACTCAAAGTAAGACATCTGTACCTGTGTGAGGATGAAGGTGTCCTGTGTGGTTGGTTGCCCTCTGTTGTGCTGTACTGTGTCTCTGGAAAACTTCATTAATACTATTCTATTCTGTGCTTGCTCTTTATCTGGGTTGTATTTTGTACAAGGTACAATTTAGTAAGTTTATGTGACTTAAACTTGTAGTTCAGTGCATTGGTGACACCATGTGGTCATCATTGGAAATGGTTTCTTATGTCCTCTTTTCCAGTCTGATCTATTCACTACATTTTAATGATGTTTAGTTAAAACTAATTTCACCTCTTTACAAATATTGATCCCTCTTCCACCTTCCCCCTGCCCTGTGCAAGTGGAATCAGAGAACTGAAAAAATCACGAAACTTGCCTGGGAGAGCTAGGCTCTTGAAAGAATTGATGGACTTAAATCTTTCTTGGTGTGGTAGAATGGATAGATAGGAAACAGCATGTGAGTTTCCTGTGTCTTAAAGGTGGTAACACAAAAAGCCATAGTAAATAAGTATATGATACAGAGAATAATCTAAATTTTATCTTAAGTGAGCAGTAGATCTGTTAACCTGTTACGAGAAATGTCTGAGCTGATAACCTAAGTTTCAGAGGTTAGATTCCAGAAATTGTCTTGAGGCATCTCTCATCTTCTTTTTATCCACGAGTTTGTTTTGAGAGAAACTGTTTGGGTTACAACTTTCTTTTTCTCTTAATTAGTGTTAAGCTCTGTGTGTGTGTATATATGTGTTTCACCGCTGGTCACAATCATTTACTAACTTTTTTTGGTAAGGAAAATTCAGATTCTGTACTTCTGCTTTCTCTCATTTCTCTTCTTTTCATCTTTTATGTCTCTTACTGATAGAAAGTTAATGTACTACCTACTTGCACATGTATTTTCTGTAGTTTTCTATCGTACTTTTCCATTTGTCCATCTTTATTGGTGATCATGGTTTTACAGTAAAACCATTGAAAAGGTACATCATGTTTTCCAAGCTCGTATCTTTGAGAAACTATTGCACAACCTGAGAACCAAAACTCCTGTCGTATGACTATGCAAGAGGAAGAGCCTAGTGCATACAGAGAAAGCACAGACTTTTAAAATTGATACTGAAGCATATCACTTGCACCTACTTCACAGCAGTGCTATTAAAGTTCTACTTTTGTCCTGCTTGTGGTAGCTTGATTCACTGTTATCCTGCCTTGCAGAATAGATGCTAAAGACAAGGAGATAATTTTTTCTTTCTGTGGCATTTTCTTGTGTCCTGACTAGGTTGAGCTGCGACGAGCAGTGGAAGAAGCTGTGAAGGAGACGCCAGAATATCGCTGCATGCAGTCTCAATTTTCTGTTTTGTATAATGAGAGTCTCCAGCTGAAGGCACATCTTGATGAGGCCCGCACTCTGCTTCATGGCACCCGCACCACACACCAGCGCCAGGTGGAACTAATTGAGGTAGCACCTCTGCTCCATCAGACTAGGGAACATTGTCATCCCATTGGGCATCACTGCCAGGTCTGGGTGGCTCTGGGAATGCTCAGGAAATTTGTCTTCCTGGCAATAATTCATCTGTGCTGGTACTTCATGTTGATGAGGTGAGAGACACTCCAGGGTCACAGCACCAAGTTCTGTCCCCTTCTTACTTCTCAGAGGGACGAGGTCAGCCTTCACAAGAAACTACGCACAGAGGTGATTCAGCTAGAGGACACCCTGGCACAAGTCCGCAAAGAATATGAGATGTTGAGGATAGAGTTTGAACAGACCCTTGCTGCCAATGAACAAGCAGGTATGGAGTTTTTCTGCTGTGCTTAAAAGCAAACAACCAACCCCTCCTCCCCCGCAATACCCGTTAGAGGCTGAATTACAGTAAAACACCTGGTTTGATTCTTTGTTATGATTAAATACTTGTTCTGACAGGTCTCTATCTCAAAAAAACAAAGCTTTTCACATGTTTTATGGGAGGGCAGTTCCTGTTATCTGACTTCCTTTCAGATATTGCAGCATACATACATTTTGCTAACAATTTGGTTTATGACAGTATTTAGCATTATTAAAAATTACTTTTGGGGGGATTCATTTACAAGTCTGGAATGACAAGCTGGCTAGGAAACCAGGAATTTTCAGATTTCATCAGAGGAAATGAAGTTATTTTTAAAGTAGCATTTAAATCATAGAGTATTTAGTAGCATTTTCCTTAGGAATGTGGGGAAAAAGTGATGTTGAAGGGAAATTAGGACTGGGAATTTGCAAGAACTTACGGTTGCATGTAAACCTGCTATGACTTTTTTTCTGCAAATGTCTTGTGTTGCTCTGTTGTGCAACAGGATGATCACAGTCTTATTTTGGTTCTTTGTCATTGTCACTTAGCTTGTTCTCCATCTCCATGAGAATCCTTGCAGAAGGTCGGCAAAAGTGTGGTTTGTTACAGTTGTGTTTCTGTTTTTGTAGGCCCAATTAATCGGGAGATGCGTCATCTCATCAGCAGCCTCCAAAATCACAACCACCAGCTGAAGGGAGAGGTGTTAAGATACAAGCGCAAACTGAGAGAGGCCCAATCTGACTTGAGCAAGGTATCAGAGCAGGAAATGCCAGAAAAGAGCAGAAAGTGCTTAGGAGGAGGGGGTACGCTGTCACCCTTGCCTGCAATGTGGGGCTTGCTGTTACAGCATGCAGGATACAATGTAATTTTCAGTGGAGCTCTACGCTCTGTTCCTTCCACTTACCAAATGAAATGGCTTCCTTTGTAGCTGTGTAGTGCTCCATGAAAAGTAGTAGCAATTATGGAGGGGGCAGGCATGCGGGGATCTGGGAAAATGAGGGAAGGGGGATAAGGTAGACTTCTGGCTAAGAACTTCATGGTTTATTTTCTTCTGTGTCTGCTTTCTTGCTGTTCCACAACAGATCCGCTCTCGCAGTGGTAGTGCTCTCTTACAGTCACAGTCCAGCACTGAAGACACAAAGGAGGAACCTCCAGAGATCAAGCAGGAACCTGATGATCCTTCTGCCCAAGTGTCTGTCCCCAAGGCTGCTTCTGAAGATGTTAATGAAATGAAAGCGAGGCGAGATGAAGAGGAACGGGAGCGAGAGAGACGGGAGAGGGAGAGGGAACGAGAGAAGGAAAAGGAGAAAGAGAGAGAGAGAGAGAAAGAGAAAGAAAAGGAAAAGGAACGAGAGCGGGAAAAGCAGAAGCAGAAGGAATCTGAGAAGGAGAGAGAGTCCAAAGAGAAGGAGAAAGGGAAGCATGAAGATGGAAGAAAGAAGGAGGCTGAAGTGATCAAGCAGCTGAAGGCTGAGCTCAAGTAAGAGTTGTGGTCCTTCCCTTTCCTTCTTGAATAGCGCCCAAACTGTGGTGTTTGTGTGAGGTGACTTGTAGCTCGCTCCTAAGAGATTAGCTTCGTTGAAGTGAGAGGTTTCTGGCACCCTTTATATCTGACTGTGATTTGCACAACGTAGTAACATTTCTACAACAGCCTAAAGCATGAATTACAAAACCAGATACTTCGTAGTGTGGGTCAAGTAATCTTTATTTGTTACTGTCATAACAGTTGTGTAAAGCTTTACAGCAGCAGGTTATGAATAAAAGGCACAGTATTCTTCCCTGTCTTGGATCAGTACCAAAGCAGAGATGGATGGTTTATTGCTCACTGTTAGGGTACATGTTTCCTACCTACCCCACTTCTCTTGGCTTTTCAACGCATATGTGCCTGAACATGTTTCTTTTCAGCCCAGCTTCCAGTCTGTACTCCTTGGCTATTTTACATTACCAGGGTAAGATGAGCCAAGGATGACTCTACATGCATGCCATGTGGGAGACAGGGAGAATATTGCTCTGACTCTCATGCTGGATATGTAACAGCATAGCTTTCCTGCTGTGTTCTCACAGTTGTCTATCTCTCTGTCCCCAGGAAGGCCCAGGAGAGCCAGAAGGAGATGAAACTGTTGCTAGATATGTACCGCTCTGCCCCCAAAGAACAGAGGGACAAGGTGCAGCTGATGGCAGCTGAGAAGAAGGCAAAAGCTGAGGTAAATGTCATTTCTCTCCTCTTTTTCTCTTCAGCATGTTACTTAAAACTTTTCAGATACTCTGCACCTGAACTGTGTTGTTTTTGTCTTCAAAACTGGAGATTATTCTTCTTCTCATCTTTGTCACTTAGCAGAGAGATTGGAATGTTCTGGAGATGAACAGGGAGATTTTGCGATATCCTTGTGTGGGAAGGGATGATCTCTTTGCCCAGTTTGAGGGACATGGCTACTGCTTTCTCAGTTGCAGATTCAACCAGTGGCAAAGCTAAGCATATGTCCCAGAGACATACACACACAGACGACCCTGGCATGGCCAGTCAGACTGCCACAGACAAGCTGTTGCCTTCAACAGCATGTAAATATAGGACTCAAACAAAACATAAGCATAGACAAGCAAGTCCCCTTCCTCCTCTTCAGCTGGTAGAGAGACAATGTCGATAGTGCAGGCATATGCACAGCACTCTCTAGGTTCACAAGCAGACACACATTCGCAGATCCCAGCAGTACCAGCATGGCCCCTCTGTCTGTCTGATACCCCTGGGATCCCAGGCTCTCTTACCTTCTTCACATACAGGTCTCACCTGTAGGTTGCACTTACTTCATGCAGCACACATACACATGGGGTAGAGAGATTACGCAGAGATAGTTAAGAAAATAATAAGAAGATACAAGAAGATAGGACAGGCTGCGGTGGTCATATGCAGGGCTGAGCCAGACAAGCATGTACTGACTGCTCTCATTTTACATGTGACAAGCTCCTTTTATACCCTTCTCTGTCTAACCCAAATTTGTTCATCCTTGCTCTCCCTTCCTCTGCACGTCCCTCCTGAATTTGTACAGATCTATCAATTCCCACAGCCCTCCCAGTCCAGGATCCACCCCTGGTTTACAGTGTTATCAGTTGCAAAGTCCAAGTTGAACTTCCTGGAACTGGTGCCTATAGTTTCTTGGTAGCCTATCAACTTGTGACTGGGGAGGTTTGTTTCTTGTGTTTGTCTCCCCGTTTGTTTTGTCAGGTCTATGTGTCTGTATGTTTTGTTTCCTCCCCCTGCCACCTCCTGCTTAGTTTCCCAGTTGAGAGAGTCCACAGTCAGATAACCTTGCTGGAATAAACGTTCTCACGCTCTCACATGCTGTCATCAATTGGTGTGACTGACCAGGTTTGGTTCTCGTCACTGCCTCCCTTATCATTTGTCTGTCAGGTTTGTGTCTCTGCGTGTTTTGTTTATGGCTTCCTCCTTTTCTTATTCCTTGTTGCATTGAAAAAGGTCCTTGACTAGATGCCTTTAAAGGAGCAGATGCTCTCCGTCCACGTACCCTTACATATACAACTGCAAGAGACTAATGTTCCTACTCTGAAAGATGGTGTGGAATTTTCAAAGGTTTTAAAAACAAGATCTTAGGCTTACAGCCCATCTTAGTGGTCCATCTGCCAGTAATACACTGTCCTGTCAAGATGAGATGGGTCTTCTTTTCCCGTGCTTTGAAGGCACTTCCTCCAGTGTTTCAGAGAATTGTGGGGAAAGCGGGCTCTTGACAATGTTCAGGCCACATTCTTGTGTTTAGTGTCATTTCTGTTTGTCCTTGCTGTAGCTGGAAGAACTGAGGCAGAGGGTGAAAGAATTGGAAGACAAGGAGAAAAAGGAGAGTAAAAAGATGGCTGATGAGGATGCCCTCCGCAAGATCCGAGCAGTGGAAGAGCAAATTGAGTATTTACAGAAGAAACTAGCCATGGCTAAGCAGGTAAGAAGTTTCTGATGAGTTCTGTCTTGGCTGGAGCATCTGGGAAGGAACTGCCTTTATGTTACAGCCAGGGAGATTACCCGACAGAAGGAATTTCTGTCTCTGTATGTGCCAGAGATGTGAGTTTTTTCCCTGTTTATCAAAGGAGAAAAAACTCAACCAGCCAAAAGAACAACATCAAACAAACCCCACAACACCAGGGTCTCACAGAGCTCGTGGTGGGGGTGGTGGGGAATGCTTAATTGTTTGTGAACTAGCTGAAAAGCACAGAAGAGAGATGGCTGGATCAGCCTTTAGGGGAGGAGGTTGCAATGTCTTTTTAAAAGTATTATCTGTACAGTTCATATAATTAATATATGCGCATGATAACGTGACGTACCTTCTTCCACAAAAAGGGCTTAATCTAATAAGAGTGCAGCACCACCTCAGTAGGGGAGAGGCAAGCCAGGACTTGATGTGTACTTTTTTGGAATTCAGATTCTCTTCCTTATAGTACAGAACTGTTCTGTCTTGTCACTTGTTTAACGTTGAAGTGGCTTAAGGAAGTTTAAGGGGCTTGGCAGCCTGTTAGCTGGAAGCTGTTGAGTTGTCCGTAAGTAGAATTCTTTGCCTAGTATATGTGTATGACAGCTGTTCAGCTAGCAGCCTGAAGTTGGGAGTCAGTTTCTGCCCAGCTCTGACAACACCTGTGTCACAGCTGATTTTTCCAGCAGACGAGCCACAGTCAGTGAATGCTTGTGGAGATGACCATCTCTTCTTTTACACCTTCTAATTCATCTCTGCTGTGATGCAGACTTCTAGGGACCACTTTTTTCTGGTTGCTGAGAAGATGCTGCTCTCTGATACTGAGACATCTTCCTTCATCTGTGCTAGGGTTGATGTCTCTGAGTAAAATGTTCAGGGTCATTGTAGGGGGTACAGGAGACAGTTTTGCCAGAGCCTGTGGTTCTTCTGCAGGAGGAGGAGGCCTTGCTGTCGGAAATGGATGTCACAGGCCAAGCCTTTGAAGACATGCAGGAGCAGAACATCCGCCTGATGCAGCAGCTGCGGGAGAAGGATGATGCCAACTTCAAGCTGATGTCAGAACGCATCAAGTCCAACCAGATCCACAAGCTGCTGAAAGAGGAGAAGGAGGAGCTGGCAGACCAAGTTTTGACACTGAAGACCCAGGTAGCGTGGGAGAAGGAGAGAGGACAACAGAACCGATGGGGGAAGGTAGAGGTATTGTGGGTTAACTCTGGTAGGCAGCTAAGCTCCATGCAGCCACTTGCTCGCTCTCCCACAGTGGGATGGGGGAGAGAGTCAGAACGGCAAAATTGAGAAAACTGGTATGTTGAGATAAAGACAGTTGGATAGTTAAAGGAAAGCCATGTGCACAAGCAAAGCAAAATAAGGAATTCATTCACTACTTCCCATTGGCAGGCAGGTGTTCAGCCATCTCCAGGAAAGGAGGGCTTCATCACACATAATTGTTACTTGGGAAGACAAATGCCATAACTCTGAACATTCCCTGGCTTCCTCCTTTCCACCAGCTTTTATTGCTGAGCACGGCGTCATATGGTATGGAATATCCCTCTGGTCAGTTTGGGTTAGGGTTCTTGTGCACCCTCAGCCTATTTGCTGGCAGGCAGCGTGAGACACAGAAGGTCTTGATGCTCTGTAAGTACTTTTCAGCAATAACTAAAACAGTATTGTGTTGTTGATGCTGTTTTGGTCCCAGATCCAAAATATAGCACCATATGAGCTGCTGTGAAGAGAATTAACTGTATCGCTGCCAAAATCAGTACAGGAGGGAATGTTGTCCCAATCAGCCGAGGTATGCTGCATCAGACTTCAAAGGGACCTGTCTTAGTAAGAAACAGAGACTGCTGTATGAGTATAAAATCTCCTACAGGTTCATTGCTATGAAGAGCAGGAGGAAGAAGGAAAGTGGGAAGTCATTTTCCTGTTGAAATGGTACTTCTACATAAATATTCTGCCATGCTTGGAAGCAAGGTGGAACTGTTCACTGCCTTGCAGCAATTCTCTAAGCTAGCTTCCAAAAAATAAGATATCTTTATTGTGAGTATTTGACTGCTAGGTTTTAAAGCATTCACTGGAGACGTCGGGATGCAGCTCTTAGACTGCTAGTGTGTCTGCTGAGGGAGAAAAAGGCAAGCTGAAGAGGTGCTCCTTGGTGATGGGGAGGCAGGGATAGTTTTAGCATGCAGCTTTAATGACAGCTCCAAAGAGCTGCAGAGCATGCATTTCAGTCCTTCTGTACCTCCTCTCTCCCTTTCCAAGGTGGATGCCCAGCTGCAGGTTGTACGTAAGCTGGAGGAGAAGGAACACTTACTGCAAAGCAGTATTGGAACAGGCGAGAAAGAACTAGGTCTCCGAACACAGGCCCTGGAAATGAACAAACGCAAGGTGAGGGATTGCTTGATTTCCTCTTGGATTGTAAAATGGAGTTGTTGTCTCCTGGGATGCATAGAAGCCTCCTAACTCTCATTGGCCTTGTGGAACCTGATACTCCCTAGTTTTGGACTAGTATACCAGAAGGCTGAGGAGTACGGAAGAGAGTTCTGATTAAAGTATTGTAAACTCATGTTTCCTTTGATAAGGAGGCAGAAGGTCATAGGTGTTTCTGTGAAAGTCTCATTAGGGAGCTGAAGTAAGGTGCTTTTAAAAGGAAACCTATTGTGAAAGAAGAGGCAACAACCAGATGGAAGTTAACTGGGGTCAAAGCTGTTACAGGAAAGATGAGGTAAGTAAAAGGAAAATACAGCTGTGGAATGTTAAGACCTTTAACAAATGTGTAAGATCAGTAAAGTAGGTGTGTTATGAGTAAAGCAGGACTAAGTCTCATGGTTGATGCTGCCTTTGTTGTTAAATTGTTAGCAAAAGTGCAGGAATGACATTAAAACAGACAAAGGAAAGCAGAAATATCACTGCAAAGAGAAGATGTGGAATTCAGCACAATCACTTGTGCTTAATATCACAATCTGGTATTGAGGGAAGTTGCCTAATTGATTGGTGTAGGGGCAGTTAGAAAGTGATAGGAGAACTGGTGAAGAGAGACAATTATTAAAAAATAAACACCTTGCAGTTCTGTCTAGTTCAGCTGTACAGCTGCCTCTAAACAATTTAGTAAAGAAAATGTAGAAGGTGGAAGGGTGAAAATACTTGAACAAGAAGAGAATTGTGTGGTCATTAGTATTTTTCTAAGTGACATGCATTGCAGTGTGACAGGGGTTGGCTCTACTGAAAAGGAATGTTGAAGCTAAGTGATTAGAACTTGTTAATAATAAGGTATTTTGCTGTTGAATTAATGCTTAGGGAGTAAATCCAGTTACTCCATTTGGAAGTACCAAAATTACATTGAAAAAACAGATCTCCAGCAGCCCGAGGAGTATTCTGTGAGACATCTTGGATTGCCAGGCACAGGGGCTAGAAATCACTAGAGCTCTTTTTCCATGTTTGGTACCGGTTTCCTTTTTCAGGCCATGGATGCAGCCCAGCTTGCAGATGATCTGAAAGCCCAGCTAGAGCTGGCTCAGAAGAAGTTACATGACTTCCAGGATGAGATCGTGGAAAACAGAGTAACTCAAGAGAAAGAGATGTTCAATTTCAAGAGGGCTGAGGTATGTACCTCATGCACAGTCCTTCAATATCTGTCTGCTTAGGTGTCTGTCTCCTTGTGCGTTGAGCTTGGAGTGGGTTTCAACTACACTACTTTTTTAGGGATCCAGTTTCACTTTGATTTCAGCTTCATCCGGTCTTGGCTTTTTCAGGTTTTGTTCACTGACAACTGACAATACATGTTGCACCACATGATAATGTAATCTGTTGTCAATCTGTTGAGCTATTGGGAATGAAATTATGGGTGGAGTGACTTAGCCAGGTGCACTGTTGGCCAGGTGCTAGTTCTCTTTTGTCCATGAAGAAGCTGTGACAGAGAACGTACTGCTCATTTATTTGGTCTCTTGTTTTCATGCAGGAAGATATTTCTAGGTTACGCAGGAAGCTGGAGACTACCAAGAAGCCTGACATGGTTCCCAACTGTGATGAGATACTGATGGAAGAGATCAAGGATTACAAGGTGAGTAGCTGTCTCTATCAATTTCCCTCTTCAGTGAAAAGGCTGTGTAGTCATGTTTTCAATATTTGACATCTTTTGTCTGTACTCTGGCATTGTAGACCTATCTTTCATTGAAGAAACCATCTTCTCCTTAAGAGGAATGGAAGGACCTTCATCTTCAGTCATCTTTTAACAGACCTAATGTAATGCAGTGGGCCCTCATTATAATGTTTCTGTCTTTCAGGCTCGCCTGACTTGCCCATGCTGTAACATGCGCAAAAAGGATGCTGTGCTCACAAAGTGCTTTCATGTCTTCTGTTTTGAGTGTGTGAAAACACGCTATGACACCCGGCAGCGTAAGTGCCCCAAGTGCAATGCTGCCTTTGGTGCCAACGACTTCCATAGGATCTACATCGGTTGATTCTTTCCACTGGAGTGATGGAAAGTTGCCGCTTACGCTGATCACCAGCCTCCCTCACTTTCTGTGATTGTCACCTTTGGGGCAGTCAGTGTTTCTGTCAGCTGATCTGCAGTCTCTTCTGGGAAGTGTGGTTAGGGTATGGAAAGAAACAGACTGGATCTTGATTCTTTTCTTGTCCCTTTGCTTTTATTCTTGCCCTCAGTTTTTGTGGATTCTTTGTGCCTGAGAGGACATTACCCAGCCATCACTTCCACACTGCCAAGTTGGGAGCATCTAACCCAAGTCCTGCCTTGATGGGGTGGAAGCTGTCTGTGGTGCAGCAAGAGATAAATGAGGCCTTTAGTTGAGGAGTTTGCTTGCATGTTAATTATTAAGTCCCATCAAGGTATGGTATTGTTTCTGAAAGTGAATAATTTCCCAGTTAAAGGTATGGGAATGAACAGGTACATCTGTAGACTTCAGTGGAGTGACTCCTTAGATATGTATCTTCCCGAGTCAGGGCAAGAATCTGTGAAGGCTGGTGCATTAATAAACATCCTACCTACCCCCAAAAGCAAACACGCATCTTAGTATCCAGAAGAGGAAAAAGACGTTGGAGAATCTTTGAAAATAGCATTCCAGTGATGAACTCTGGTTGATGTGGACATCTTCCCCTAGGTGGAGGCATATCTGTCATTGTCCTTAGATTCCAGAAAAGGATTTGTAGGGCTTACTTTGTTGCAACTTTGCCACAAAGATTAATCTTGTAATGCACAAAATCTAATAAAAGCTGTTGTCTGGATTGTTTTTCTGTTTTTCTTGCCTCTGGTAGTATCTATCTGTGCTTCTGTCCTTTGTCCAGTTATTGGAAACACTTTTCACAAGCTTTAAGCTTCTAAAGTAGAGAGATTAATTTCTTCCTTCCTCTGTTTTCAAAAAATGGTTAACTAAAACAACCTTTGTTCTTTTGGCTGTATCTTCACTACCTTATTCCTGACACAACAGAAGGGCCAGGATGCTGGATTATTTCTGCAGTCGTTTTGTCATGGCTGCTGGGAATTTTGTGAAAGTACATGGCATAGGTTACAGTCTCTATGCTCCCAGTAGTGCAAGGCTGTATTTGAAGTCTGCTCCTAAAATCAAAATGTGAAGTCATTTATTTGCAACGTTACTTCATAGGGTAGTGTTTTTCCTGTAAAGGTAATTTTCTTGGAAGGTGCAACTGTCAGAGGTTTGTCTCATCTGTGTCCCTTCCCTGAACCATAAAATCTGTATTAGCTTCCTGTATTCACTGTAGGAATTAATAGAAACAAAGTGAAAGCAATTAATTGCGGACTGTTATCTTTCTGAAAACATTCAGAAAACATGAAATTTGTAAGCGACTATGAATCCTGAGAAATGAGAAGGAACACAGGACCCTGTCTTTGCAAGGGGAAGCTGGAATGCTGAGAGTTTGTGGTAGGTATGGCTTAAGTTCTGTTACAGCGTGTGCAGAAGAAATGGAAGCAGAACCCTCTCTGCTTTCACTGGAAACTGCTCCCTGGACTACAGTTTGTGAAGTCAAGTTGGAGAAAGAGTGGTGCGTTAGGAATACTAATGCTGGTGGTAGGTTTTGTGGTACAAATGATAGTTCACCAAAACCAGGACCTGGGTCACCAACAAACTGGATCCTCAAAAAGCTTTGCTGTAATAGCAGACTTCCTTTTACAGCTGTGAACATCATCTGAATTAAACAGCCCTTGTAGAGGTGCAAAGCCCCTTCACCCTTTCCCCGTCATTAAGTCACATCACCTTTCTACTGAAAATCAAACTTGAAACTTGTGTGTATACTGGAAGTGTTGGGTTCGGTCTGGTCACAGTAGGAAAACAAGCATTTGAAACAGTCAGGATTTGTTTCACAGGTGAGGTTTGGAAACGCCTATTTTCTCTTTCCTCACCAAGAAAAAAAGTACTTTCTGATTTTAAAATAATATTTTAGTTTAAGCTCAGGAAGTCCTTGAAGCTAATTTTGGAAGTGACTAAATTTCTTTCTGTGCTTGTAATTTAAACATTGAGAAACTCAAAAATTTAGATGGTTTGTTTTGTCTTACCAGAATGAATGGAAATAATTAAGTTTATCAAGACTAGAAGTATTTTTGGTGTAAAAGAAGGGAAGGGGTGGCAAGTATTATTTATCAAAAAATCTGTCTAAATTCTAAGCCTTAGTAATTAAGTAAACAAAGAAAAAGCCTCTTTAGCCCTAACAATATGGTGTACGTACATATTTATGTATATACAAAAAGTGGTTTTGCAAGAGTTCAGCTTAAATTTATGCTTAATGAGTAGGATTTTGAAAGAGCATTGTTATCACAAGACAGCCTATGAACATAACAATTGTGTATCATAACCAGAATAAAGTAATGTGGAATGATAAACTGAAAGTATTATAGGGTGGGGTTTTTTTTGGGGTTGGGTGTTTGTTTGGGTTTTGGTTTTGTGGGTTTGTTTTTTCCTTTTTTTTTTTTTTTTTTTTTTTTTAAAAAAAAATAAATCCCAAATAGCAGATGGGTCAGACTGAAATAAAGCTGCAAAGTCTGGAAATCTTCTTTGACTTTCCTTCTTGATACTCATCTTACAAAGGGTGCAAAAATCTCAGAAGTAGCCTAGGCCAGTTGATGTAAGTAGCATGACCCTGTGTCAAGCAGTAGAGTCATCGCCTGTGTTCTTATTTGATCCAGAAGCCATCTGTTGTTTTTCCAATCTGTCAGTTGAAGTTACTTTCTTCTTGTGATAGCTGAAGTTGTAAAAGTGAACTGACTGCTGTCCTGTAAATCTCCTGCCCTCCTCTTCCATTAGGATCAAGCTAGTCCTAAGGATAGTGTGGTGTTTCCAGTCCACTGGCTGTGACCTGCTGGTAAGCAATGACCTCTTTTGCTTTCTCCCTTGTGGGCTTTGCTTCCTTACATGATGCTAGATGTGTCCAGGGCTCTGTTGAACCTGGACAGCATGAAATCCTTGAGGAATTTAAGTTCTTTCCTTGGTCTGAGGAAGGAGGAATTAAACATGAGGCCCAACAATATGGACAGGCCAGAACCATCTACAGCCTCCAGCGTGTCTTCTTGTCATAGCCAAACCTCCCCCTGGTTATGCAGTCCGCATGCATTGACGTGTGTGATACTCCCCAGCCCATAGAAAGCTACAGCAATCTTCTGTCTCCTATGGGATCAGGCTGGAGCAATAGTTGAGTAAGAAAGTAACATGCCAAAATGTGCCTCTATTAGGCGACAATAACTTAGACCTTCTCCCAAAAGGCTTCTAGTTGGTGCTGCAGTAATTTGGAGCAATCCCTATTCTGCATTTGACATAGGAGTAGCCCCTAAGGCACCCACAAGAAATACAGATTTTTGCTTAATGTTAATTATTAGGTGGCTGACATTTTTTCACTTATTTTTTTGTTTTTAAATGAAGATTGATTTGTTGAAAGATTCGGTGTTTGGATTGGAACTTTGAACTCAAACACACACATTTTTGTTTAAGATACCATTAGCATTTTAATTGCTTTTTTTAAAAAAATCAGCTTATGCATGTAGAGATAAGGACATAACAAACTGTTGATAAACATACTTATAAAATTGGGCTGAATTTTTTTTTTCCTAGTGTTTGTCTCATAATAATGAAAAGAGCAGTGTTCTTATGTTCTAACCAAATGATGTCAGAGGTTGTAAGGTACTGGATGCTACACAAATAAAAAGCTCTTCCAAAAAAGCTGATTATCTAAATGAGGGAGAGAGGGTAAAGGAAGGCAACAAAAGCAACCTAAGTGACTTGCCCCTAGTCAAGAAGGGACATCCTAGGTCTTTCAGACCTATCTGATGTGCAGGGCTCTGGATCCGACTTTCCTGTTTTATGTCCTAATTACCCTTTTCTGTGTTCCTGACTGTATTGAAAGAAGCACACTTGCTGCCCAAAAGCAGAGGCCAAGGACTGAGCAGGGAATAGAATATGAACTCCTCTTGATGAGGCTAATTAGTCTGGGTATCACTGCTATCAGCTTTTAGAGGTCCATGCAGAGCTTTTCATTTGCAAGTGTTTCTCAAAGGTTAAAGGTGCAAAAAGGTAGACTGCCTTTTTCAAACCCCAGAACACAGTTTCAGATCTGCCTGTAGCCTTCAAACCATGTCTGGTGAGAACATCACCCCTAGCAACATTCACACAGGTGGCTGGAGATGCAGGGCAGGTGAAAAAGACTTTGGTGACATATCTGGGAGACCAGAGTGAATTCTGGCAGTGTTACAAACGTTCTTTTTCTCTGTCATATGGGATGTGTTGGGAAGAATTGTTTAAAAATTCATAGAAATCCTGTTTAAATAACACAGTCAGTTGGGTTGATGCAGTATTTATTCAGATGCTGAACAGCTTACCCTTCCTTCCCCTCTACTCATCATCCAGGTGGGAGAGAGCATTGCCTTTGATACTGCAACTCTCATTCTCCTTCAGTGAGCCCTGGTCCACAGGGAGGCTTTGGTGACTCCCTGTGACTTTGGTGGGAGCTTGGTGTCAGAATAAATCATGGACCAGAGCCCCTTTATGTCACTTTGGCTGTGAGAAAGAACCTTATTGTCAACTGAAGACAGAATATTAATGGAGTAGTTTCACATTGGTAAATACTTCATCTTTGGTGGTAAATACTGATTTACAGTACTGCCACCCCTCCCTTCCCCTCATACTTGCTCTGTGCCACCGTGAACCCATCACCTCACATCTGCCCATGCAGCTGTTTGCATGGCTTCTCCCTGGGTGAGAGTGGAAGCCAAACCTGGGCTCAGAAGCAGACAGGGGTGGTGGTTTGGTTTTTGCCAAGTTATTTTTAAGCTTGGTGAGTTCCTTTATCACAGTTGCAGAGCAGCCACATCTGCATTTGTGCTGACAGAGCTGAGGGAATGGCGTGTGCTGGGATTGCTACCAATAATTTGTCTCGTGAAACCACAGCTTGTGCCATTAGGGAAGGGATTGCCAACACAGAACTAGCACCTGGCATAATGAGGCAACTATAAGGAGCCTTGGCACGAGCAGAGACTAGATCCATAGATACTACAACAAAAACATACCGACAAGGGACATGCTTCCAATGAGCAGTTTAAGTTCCCCCCCACCCCCTTTTTTTTTTCCTTTTTCTTTTTTTGATTTAATGCACAGAAAGGGCTAAAAAAGTGGGAACCTCACTGTACTGTCAGGTGGAGGAACCAGGAACTCTTGCTGTTTGGATGCTCCTTGTTTCTCCCATTCCTTGGGAATGGCTGATGTTTGCCAGGAGAAGGAGAAACTTGTTATGAAAGGAGGACTCAGCAGGGTGACAGTGGCTATGGGCTGCTGCAATTCTGCTCTCATGAAGAGCACATTGCCTGCTTTATTTTCGCACCTCTTTCTGGCATTACAAAAGTGTGTTACAAATTTTACAGAGGAAGGGGAGAAAGGAGGAAAGGGCCCAGGTATGCTGGCCTAGGGCTCTGCAGTCCTGTTTGTCCTCTGATACTCTTCCAGCTCTGATTTCCTGTCCATGGCGAGTTGCAGCTCCTGCTTGATGATTTCGATCTGCTTCTCCAGCTCCGCAAGCTCTTGCATCACTGAGGTCCTAGGAATACTGAGGGACTCTGCTTTCCCGTTGGTTGTTAAAGAAGCCGGAGCATCTCTTCTCACCTGTGGCAGGGGGATGTCTTGGTGCTGTCGGATCGTCACCTCATTTTGCCCTTCATCAGTGCAGATATATTTTTTCCGGTGACAGTTGCCCAGATTGGCTGTATTCCACACGGCATGCTGGCTGTTCCCTACATGGGACCTGAACAGAGATGTGAGAGTTAATACAAAATCAGAACCTGCTCTTGTGTGTATGCAAGCCTCCCCTGTGAACCATCCTACTGGAAAAATACGCTGCTGCTGCTGTTAAAAGTTACATAGACATATTATTCCTTTATCCTAGGAATTATTTTTCTTGAGAAGCACAAATCATGAATGCAAATGGCCAAATTTTTCTGATTAAACCATAGTAGAGACTAGAACAGAATCCTAAAATTCATGTTCCCCAGAACTTCTTTTTTTTGTTAGTTATGAAATTACAGTCCTCTCAAATCCAGGTCAGGAAAATGAGAGTTCTCCAAAGGTTTCTGCAAGCTTTTGCAGTTGCAATGTCCTAAGTTCATTACAGCATTAGTCCTTTGTGTGTTAGTACTTTGTGCTAGCTTGGGCATTTGCTCCCATGGAGGAGAAAAGTGGCTTCCTGGAGTTGGTGTGGAGAGAGGAAGGGGAAGGCGTGCCCTTTGGACTTAAAGTCTTCGTGAGTAGCTGCTTGTGCTTTGGGGGACAGACACAACAACATGTATCCAAACCTGGCAGTGTACAGACATGAGCTTCCTGACAGAATAAACAGAATTGGAAGTTTTTGTGTTGGGGGAGAAATTCCCATTTGGGAACTTTTTCAAATGCTTTAGTGTCTTCCTGCAGAAAAGTCTTTCCAAAATATTTTGATTCCAGACAATCTCTTCCCTTTTTCTTGGGAGCTTCTCTCTGCAGCCCTCCCAAATCACAGTTTTCCCTCAAGCACCCTGGGGCCTCTGCTTTCCAATTGTAACATAAGGAAGCACAGTTTGTTGTTGTGGGAGAGGAGCTTGGCTTTCCTACCTGCTTTACATTTTGGATAGATCTGTATACATTCATTTTATAAACTGAGCTTGAAACTCTGAAGTAGTTGCTCTTAAAATGGCGCCATCATAGAGGTCTTCTGTGGGTATCCTTGGACAAAATGCCTATTAGTGTGAGCTACCAATCATCAGGTTAAGGAAGTGGATTAACATTTCAGGACTGGGATTGCTGAAAACAGTTGGTTTCAGGAGTCTGGAGCTAGGAGTAGATACTTTTCTCACCTGCCTGCAGAGAAGGAAGTTGGAAAGTGGAAATTTCTTTAGAGGAGGTAGCGATCAGAGTGTTTTCAAAAAGATGGGATCGCAGAGAAGAAGGAGGGGAGGCTTCGGGCAGGAGTGGCAGCCCCAGCCTGGGTCACGCTCTGGAGGGCTCAGGGAACCCCAGCAGGGACATGTATGTAGGGTTGTTTATTTTTTGTAGATCAGCAACTTTCTCATATTTCAAAATAAAAGATAGGAAGACTCAAGTCTTGTGCTAAACTGGATGTGTGTTTTGTGATGCAATTATGTTAATTCCCTGAAGAGATGAAAGCAAACAAGTACCTCTTAAGCACCTTTCAGGCAGGGAATAGGATTAGCCTGGGCAAGTAGAAACTGGCAAAGCATTTCCAGCGCCAAGAGCAGAAGGCCACCATGCTGCATTTCCACACAGCGGTCTGGATAAAAAAGATCACCTAGCAAAGAGGTGAACTACTGACAAAGGGCTGTGGTGCCCAAAGCGGTCTCCCTGCTGTGCAGCTCTGCAGAGCCTGTGGTCACCAGGGTCCTGGGCAGCCAGGGTGACCAACTTGCCTTGGAGCAGAAGTGCACATCTCAGAGAAGCTGCAGCCCTTTGTTTTGTAAATATTTCTCAGAGTCATATCATTAATCCGAAACTTCTGATACATTTTTCTTTCCTCTCACAAATCAAAACAGCTTTTTTGTAAGTGTTAGTAATTGACATAGCTTCTGCGACTGCTGGTGGTGGTGCTTTTGTCTGGGGGTCTGGGCAGGTGGTTTTAACAAATGCCAGAGTCCGCAGTTAACACTCAAGTTTCGTCAAGTAAATGAAAACTTTCACAATTTGGCCACTGATGCTGAGCAGCTCTCCTAGTGTTTGGAAAGTTATGAGCTGAAAAAAACAGTGGATTTTCTTCCCTGAGGGAAATAGCGGTAGCATAATACAAATTCTTTTCACCTCTATTCCATATCTGGGTGTTTTTATTAATTCCACAGTCCCCAGCAGAAATAAAAGAAAGTCGAGGAATATTATTGATTTGAGAGCCCTAGGTTATACCTTGCTACATCAGTATTCATGACAAGCTGGGCACTGTGTTACTAGGTGTCTTGAGATAAATTCACCATAATTCTGTGCAAACGGCAGCTCAGACCATGAGAAGAACAAAGACCGTGGGTGGGTGTGCACGCACACACACGGGATGGATGCTGTGTGGGCAGAAGGTTTTGGGCAGCAGCACATCTTCACTCTCAATGTTGAAACTATACGTGGTTCTTTTTCTAAGTCATTCTCTGTGGGGCTTGTGGCCATTTCCTTGGGTTATGAAATTTTTGCACTGCTCAGTATCTGGCAAATAATTCAGCTGGTGCTTTTTCTATCATCAAAAATACAGAGACCCTCCTCCTCTGGAAGACTCTCCCTCCAGCTGAGTTAGTGCCTCAGTTTGTGGGAATGTGAATGCTACCACCCAGCGAGGAGGGTGTAGGAGGAGGAAATGTTTAAAGCCAGTTAGCTCCTGGTACTGCTGTTCAAAGATCAAAAGCGAGGAGTTGCAGTGTGCAAGGAGGTGCCACACTATGGGGTTTTGTGGGGCAATAAGATGAAGGAAAGAACAGAGGAAATTAATTGCATGCGCTTTTATGTACTTGTTTGTGTATATACAGGCAGTCTAGAAGCTTATAGCTGCTTACTTCTTACATTTGCTGCCATTAGTGCAGGAATAACAAACTAAACACAACATACGTTTACATACGTGGGTTTCAGTCATGCCAAATATCTAGCAACAGCCTGGAAGACATCTTCTTTTTCTATAGTCTGTGGCTGAACCTATCTGTAGAAAAGCAATACTGCTGCCATGTACTTAAAAAGTGCACTAATAGTTTTGAGTTACTGAGCAAATGTATAGTTTTAATAAAATGCCTTAAGTTCCTGGTAGCTATAGATACGATTGTCTCCTCTTCAGAAAACATAGGCTATGAAAACAAGGCAAGGTTGTCACCTACTTTTTTTCTCCCACAAGAGTTGTTTGAGACAAAGATTTCTGAAAGGACTGCGTTTTCCTCCTCTCAGCTTTCTTATTTCTCATTCTAAAAAATAAGAAAGCTGGGAAAGTTTCTAATATGTATACTCCCTGATCTCTCATTCACTGTGAAGCTGTCTCACAAGGCCCTAGTTATCTGCTAGTGCTCTAGTATGTAATTAATGACCTAAAAACAAGGGCAGTGGACTTAAAAAAACGGCAAAGTGCGTCTTTAGAATGGGGGTGCTTTTATTAGCTGTATGCGAAATCATGAAAGAACAAAATTTTTAGATTTAATACATTCTATTGGAAACAATTAATTCATTTCTGCCTCCTTCCCTTGTCTCTTCTACCTTCTTTCCTTTTCTTTGGTTTTATTATCTTTGAGGTGTGTTAGATCCCTAAGTAGATATCCAGACACAATATATTTCATTTACAAGTAATTTTTGTAGTTTGTGTTTTAAGGCATGCAAAACTTCCTACCTCTTTTCTACTCGTTTTGTCTTAGGCTGGCATTTGTCCTCAATAAATGAACTGTTCAGAGCACGATGTAATCTCTACAGGGAAAAGAAGAAAATAAATTAGTAAAAGCAAGATTAAGAATAGCTCCATAAATAGGTAAACAATTTGGGCTTTGTGTGATGGGCTTGAGCATGAATTATTTTGCACATTCAAGGACAGAGGTAACGTCTGTGCTTTGTCATTACAACAGATTTATTTTCGCGTAGTTTCCCAAGGAAGGGCAATCAATGAAAGGTTGATAAATAGGTTGCAAACAATCCGTGATGTTAGAATTCCTTGGGAAAAAAGCAAACTTTGTTATTTTCTAAAAGATCTTTTTCACTGTGCTGCTTTAAAGCAATAGAAGCTCTTCCTTTTTGTGCCTTTTGCTGCAAAGTAACCTATTCCTTTACAGCAAATACCTAGTGCAATTTTCTTCTGTTATTTTCCCTAGAATAATGAAAGAAATTACCCAGCACTTGCTGCATGCATCAGAAGTTTGGGAACCTGTAACAGTGAGATAAAATGTTCTGGTTAGCCAGTTCAGGATAATAACACTGTTGTTTCTGGTGTCCAAAAGAGTTGTAAGGTTACAAGTGCAAACGGAAAGGTCCCTTTTGTAGGCTCTGCAATTGTGAATATTTGAACTGTTTCCTCTGCTTCTCATTCTATCATTAAGTACGCCTCTTCAAATTCCAGAAGCTGCTGTCACACTTCAAATGCCAATCATCAGAGCTCTTAAAACCTTTTACACCTTGTTCTTGTCCAGGCTTTCTTAATCAGCCACGTGACTTTCACAGGCTTACTTCTGAATATTTACCTGACTTGTATGGAGCCAGTACTTCATCTTGGATTTCTTCTTGATTCGTGGTAGGACCAGTCTGTACACAATGTGTTCCCCAATGGTAGTAAGAATGGACAAACCAAACCCAATGCACAGCATCACAAACAGCCCAGAAAAATGCTTGATGCCCATTTGCAGCGTCTGTGAATAAAATCAAAAAGGGAAGTTAACAAAGTAGGCTGTTAGTGTATTTTAATAGATGCTTCTGTTTTCTCATTTACAAATGTGGTCTGACTGAATACACAGTGGTGAAATACTGCAGAATAGTCTGGATGAGTTCACAACAAAGCCTTTCTGTGCTGCAGAAAGCTTGGTGTTCAGTCAGAGCAAAGGACCTGTCATGGAAATGAGAATCAGCCGCAGACCAGGGAATTTTTTTTCCTCATGCTGTTTCCCTAATGAGATTAAGTGTTGAACACGTATGAGAATTCAGTATTTGTGGTGTCTTTGCGTTTGTAAAAGCAAATACTGCTTGACAGAATACAGTCAATGAACTGTAGAGCAAGTCCTTCATCAGCAGTGAGCTAAGATCGACTGTTCATATTTTCTGGGAATTGATCATTAACTTCCCCTTTTTGTGCTTTACCCTTGATTGAAGATCATGGAGAAAATGTTTTGAAAAAGTAGCACAAACAAGGCACCTCTCCACTCCCTACGTAACAGGACTGAAATTGTTTGTTAGGAACCCCGACTGCAATTATGAAAAACAGAAACACCCTCACCTTGTTTTGCCAACCCACCCTTTTCATGTAGGGTAGGAAGTCTTTAATTAATTTGAGTTTTTTATTGGCGTTAATCATGTCTGAAGACCAAGAAACCATGTACAGCACCCATCTGTACCACAAACACCTGCACTCCAATGGGTGGGTCAGGTTTGCATGTTATGTATAATCTTAGTACCACTATTCTTATGCCTCCATAACTCGGTTATGAGTTTATCAATAAATAAAATCTCTTGCTAATAATTACTGCCCACAGACTTCTTTGGAAATATTTCCAAGAATACAAGTTCTTCTTGTGCCTTTCTAAAGAATTTTTTTCTGACTTGGGGAATAATAAGGAGTGGAAAATTGCTTGGGTATGGTTGTGTGTCAGGAGATGGTATCTGGGATGCTATCACCCTGGATAATTGACCTGTGTGTTCCTTCAGTTTGTTGTCAGTTTGGTGGGTGGTAGTGGGGATTGTGCTTTGTTATGACTACAGATGTGTAATCCAGAAAATAAATTGGATTTAGTAAGAAGATAAATCACAGAATGTTTGAAAAATACTGCTAGGAGGTCGTTTTAAGCCAAAAAGTTGATTAGTGGTAAGTCCATTGAAGTTGAAGGCTTGGAATTCCCTTTGTTGGTTGATTATGAGCAGTATTTCTCTCTTCTGTTTTCATATTTGATTTCTGTTCTTTGAAACACAATGATATGAGATAGCATATCACAGATTCTTAACAAGACCAGAGCTTCAGCAATTTAGCAGAGTGAGAACTTTTGCATGTGGCACTGGCAATGAACTCTTATTTCGGGGCTTCTCTGCCAAAATCAACCTGCTCGCACTGAAGCACACTGAGCAAAATTTTTGGGAAGAGAATTTTTGTACCAGTGAATAAACTCTTCAAGGGTGTTGAAGGGTATAATGGGGGTGTAAAAGCGATTTCTAAAGAAATTTACTGCAGCCTGGAAAGGAAAGTGGAAAACCACAAGAGAGTGACGCTGGTGTAGAAGGATGTCTGAGTCTTGGCACGAGAGTCTTCTGATGCTGACAGTGGATCAGTTCAACCTAAGAGCAAAACTTCCCTCTCAGCATTGGAATTTCTTATTGGCAAAAGCCTGCCGTCCCATACTTTGTCCTTCCAGTTAGTGGAACAGGAGGGTGACACAAAAATCACAGGTGGTAACGCTTTAAACCACTCAAAAACCAAAGTGGTCTGGAGGTCTGGGTTACCTGGCCAGCTTCTTTCAATTAGCAGTGAAGCCCAACTTTCAGCTGAGGTAGCATAAAAATAGAATGAGGCCTCCTGTCTGACCTTTTTCTCAGAGGTCTTTAGAGCCAAGACCGCAGTAAGGCCCATGTCTGAATTCAGCATATGTAAGCATCTGTAAGAAGCAAAAAGACTGCTATCCATACTAGCTGAACATACCGGTCAAATGTGCTTTTGTTAATTCTCCAAGAAGAATCACTTGCTTCCCAAAAAGGATGTTCAAAGCAAGTATCAAACAACTTCCTTAGAGATGTAGAGTTAACAGTAAATATAAGAATAAATAGAATAATAATTAAAAAGTAATAGATTCGCTCAGTCATCTGAAGAACACAACTATATATATATATGCTCCCAGGCTACTGCTGTTTGGTGTCATACAGAGTAACAGGCTATGAGTGGGCATTGCCATGAACTCCCCCAATGGCAGGAACCTGTCACCAGCTGGATGAAGCGCCTTTTGCTTGGCTGCTTGAGAAGTAACACACGAGCCCCCAAAGGCAGGGGAGACCAGTGAGGAGGCCTGATCTGGTAGTGTTGGGTTGCTCTATGGTAGGGATCATGTATATAGCTCTGAAAATAGGAACTACATTTAATGGAGTATAATACAACTCTAGCTATTCAAAATAATAATAAAAAAAAGACACATAGTGGCAATTGCATGCATGAGATGTCTCCAGCCTGAGATCGGTGTTTGATGCCGCTTGAGTACTGCTGCAGAGAGAATGCTTGGCCAGCTTCTTACATGAAAAATAACTCCCTTGTCTTCAGTAAAGCTGCTCTGATTTATGCTGATGAGGGTCTGGCTCACTGTCCTGTCAGCTCTGCAGAATCATTTTCTACCTTCCCTGGAAACAGGTAAAAGAAATTCCAGTACTGGCATCTCAGATGTGTTTTTCAGTTGTAATAAATAGCTTTTGAAATTGTCCCAAACAAGAAATCTTTTCCTAGGAAAGGAAATGCCAAAACAAAGCATCAATAATATTTCATCCAGCAATAAGGAAGATAATGCATTGAAAGAGGTTCCTGATAAAAGCTGCACAGTAGAGGGCAATTTTTGAGACTAAATTAAGTGGGAAAATGAGGTAGGGGAGAAATAATTAGCACAGTATGTCTTACAGTGTATGGAATGATTATTTATAGCCGTATCAGTACATTTACATACCATTGTAAAAAGGCAATTTATCAGCTGTTCATAATTACTGTAGACACACACATGTTACACAATAAAGGAAACCATCTAATAGAGAGACCTCTCATTTTCATAGCTGCATGATGATCGGTATCAGAGCAGTAAGCTCTGCTACTTATTTTGCAGTCTGTGTATCTATTTGTAGGTGCATATATAGAATATCTTTGGAAAGAGCAGCAATAAACCAGATTGCCTGTATCACTGCTTTCCTCTCTGCTGAAGTGGTAGGGGTCGGGGGGGGTGTGTTAGGTCTTTGCCGGCAATAGAAAACCAACTGATGATTTTTTCTACTGCAGTATCTTTTTTTTCTTTTCTTTTCTTTTAAGGAATAAAAGCCTATAATGTGGCGTATTCTCTGTTAACCCAGGATAAAAATACAGTCCTTGCTCCAACTTTCTAATTATAAATTCAGGAAGTAAGTAGCTCCCTGCATTTTAGGAGAAAGAACTCCATTATGCCCATGTGGTGGTTCTGAAGCAATAAGCAACCATAGTCAATCCTGTGATGATTACAGCTAATGGGTGCTAAGCACTACACTTGCAACAGCCTCTTAAGTTATTTGCCACTTGCAAATTGGGAAATCGGCAGTTTCTGAAAACCAATAAATACACGAACAGAAGTGGAGGTATCTGGTTTTTTATATACCCTTGGAGAGACTTTTCTGATTTGTCAACCTATATCTGCAATTGCTACCTAAACATTTCCTGCTGTCTCCTCTGTAATTACATGCTTTTTCTTTGGGCCCTGAAGAGAAGGAAGGGGATGCAGAGAGGAGAGTTTGATATTTGTGTTCTCTTTGAAGATGGGAGCAGAGACAAAAAACAGCACTCGGTGATTTCATTATTGGATTTCATGGGAAAAACTCCTGCTTTACTCCCTACTACAAGAGACTGTAAATGCTTTACTCTCCCTGGTTGTGCCGAGAGCAGTGAATAAACCATCAAATATGCCTGTGGTCCAGCTTTGACTAATAAGAAGCCTCTGAAGATTTTTGTGGATACTTTTTGCAGGTTGGCAGCACAGCACAGGTATTGGTGCTACACACTGCTGAACCCAAACACTAAATAGGGATATCATGTGTGTATTAACTATAATAATAAGCTAACCTCTTTGATAGCATTTTTCCCACAAGGATTTTAAAAAGCTTTGCTGAGATCAGGAAGTTAAATTTTGCAGCACCTCTGTGAGGAAGGAATTATTTCCAGCTTTACTAGGGATAAATGGATATGAAGGGCAGATTTCTAAACTCATTTGGGCATCTCATTAGGTTTGCAAAATCCTGCTGATGCTGATTCTCCTATTTAGGTAACTAAGCAGTATTAAAACCTGTCCCTCTCTTGAGATTGGGGTATTCCTTGTAGCTGCAGAGAGACTGTTATTTATTTATTATTCGTTCTTACGGCTTCCTGTGCTCTCAAAGAAGTGGCAGCATTGAAGTAATATATATTTAATCTCTTCAGAGAGATTATCCTTAGCAAAGACCAGTAACAGTAGCTTTACGGTTTCAAGTGCCAAATTCTAAGATAATGTAAATCATTGTCTCGCATTAGCAAGACAAGTTTCTTTCCCCTCTTGTTGTGAGGAGTTTTGCACAGTTCTGGAAAAATACTCCCTTTAATAATAAATCTTTTTTTTCAACTCATCCATTTTCTGAGCCCTGTCTGTAGTGGCAAGAAAAACAATACATATATCATCTGAATTAGGTACTGAGAAGATGTTTGCTTCTGTGATATCACAGGATAGTGAATTGGGAATAACAGCTTTGTCTTCTCAGATAGTGAACTTTGGGGTTTTTTTCATTTTTCACAGGTGAATCTAAATCTGTTCTTCATTTCCAGGAAACTCAAAACATGCTTATCCTGACTCTATTGTCAGCCTCAATACTCATATACTCCTTTCTTCAGGACCATTATGGAAAGTATTTTTTCCCCAGGGCAAATCCAGATGCCACTGCCTCTTCCCACATCGAGATGACCACTTTACAATGCAACATCTGTTATTTTGTGAAACCCTTCTTCATAATGTTCCCAGTCCTTCCGTGGGCAAGGGCCAGCTCTGCTCCCCAGACAGCACATGTGCCGACTGCGCAAATTGTCTTGGCAGCCAAATCTTTTTTCCTGTTCTTTGTGTTTGTTTTTCACACAGTGGTAACAAGGTACTGTGAAAGGTGACTGACAGGCAGCTTTTATTTATGAGCACTGGGCAGTTCGTTCCCTTTGTGGAGGGGTCTGCGCGCCCTTCCCTTGACACCTGCAGTGCACCAGAGACAAACATATAAACCACAGCTTCAAGGTTATGGCTGGAAAACTGACTGTTGAGTTGTCAGGTGATTGGTGTAACAAAAAAGGAAAGTAACTCTTGACCTTTAAGGAGACTATGCAAAACTCATGGCAGAAAGGCACAATTTGCTGGATGACAACTGGATAAAATCACGGCAAGATGACTGATGCACTGTCTTATTGTGCCGAGGCCAAAGATCACCAAGTCAGGCACAAGCCACAGCAGGACAAGTTTGAGCAAGTTCCTTCTCCTCCAGAGAAGAGGCGCCAGTGGATTTCACCACTGCTGAGAGAAGAGAGCATGAAAGGACTTTGTCTACGCTGCGTGCCTGGTCTGGATCAGATGGAAGCCCATGGTCGATGATTGATCCTCACCATTACCAGCATGGACCTCTCCCTCAGGCACTGGCAGGAGGTGCATGGCACTGTGCCTTCCCCAGTGTCACCCCCTGTGGAAAGTAGTGGGTTTGCACTAACAGGATCACTATGGGCTGGCGTCGTTTGTGTGCTTGCATATATTGTTATTGTAAATGTCAAGCTGGATACTGTTCATGTGAAGCATCAGTACGTTGTTGATATTAATAGCTGGGATACTGTTTTGTAACAATATATGATTTTTTATTCCATGCATTGGTTATTATCTGACTGAACTGCCAGTCTACATGCAAATCAGCCTCTAAGTTCTACAGCTTCAGTTGTCCTGACGTTTGAGAATGGAGAATATACAAGCCTTTCAAGTGAAATAGAAGATACAGTTTCAACAATAACATTTTTTAAAATGTAGCTTAAAAGCTGTGAAACAGTCTGTATGCATAGTTAGCTTTTCCCAAAGCCAACTTCTCTTTGGACCAGGAGAGGCCCTTCTCTTTCATACTGTCTTGAGAAGCCGTGGTGTGCCAGCTCATGTCCTAAACACCCTGCCCTGATCGTTACTGCCTGGTCTGAACAGTCAAAACCACTGCTAATTAACAGGCAACTTGTCTGTTCAGGCCATCCACCCTGCCTGCTGTCATCATGGCTTGGTGCCGTAGCTGTTTCACTACCACCAGCTGAAAGTTGAAAAGCTGCCAATTCACTGTGTTTCGGTTCCCAAAAATGCCACAGAAAGAAAGAATTTGCAGTCCCTCCTGAGCCTGGGTGGAGCTAATATGCTGGAGGGGAAAGACCTAGGAGCCTGGCTCCTGCTGAAGTGGCATTAATAACAACAGAGGAAGGGCTAAGTGTATTGTATGCAAATTGAAAATGAATGACACTGATTATGTCTAGATGTAATAACACCTCTGCCGACCTCACTTCCCGCCTGCACCATGCTCTGCCCTAAGTCGGGACTTAGCAAATTTACAACAAAGAAATTCCTTTGAGACTAGGTTATGACAATTTTAAATCAAGAGTACTCAAGCGATATTGCTAGCGACCAGCAATCACTGTGAACAGTCACTGCTGCCAACAATTACTTGTGGTGGAGAGGTTAAGATGCAATTCACTGCCGCAATTCATTCCAAGTCTGAGTTAGCTGCATCCCCCATGAATGATCCAATGGGTGCTGGCCAGAGTAAGGTGCTTTGGGCAAGCGCTTTTGCTGAAGAGGTTCACACAAAATAGTGGAGTCAAGCCCTACTGACCTCTGCACTTTCAAACTCATCTTTATTTGGTTTCTCAGCTTGAGGAGTCACTGTAGATTTTCCAGCCCCAGTCTGGATCATGCCTTTCCAAGACAGCTTTGTTGTCAAATGGAATTTAGAATGAGCAAAGTGCTGCCAGATAGAGATGGAGAGAGTTAGCAGTGAGTTCTGCCACAGGAAATATAATTTCCCAGTGTAAGATTAGAAACAAATGATGAGTAGGAAGATGAATCTCAAAACAAACCTACAGAAAAAACTAACCTCACTGGGCAGGAGTGGCAGGTGGATAAGAATCAGGTACAAGCTAAAGGGGTAATGACAAAAAAGGAAGATGGATATTTTACCCATATAAAGGCTATACCGATCAATAGTTCACCTACATGTATTCCCATTTTTGGGTCATTACTCTTGGTCAACAGGAGCAGTGTATCACAGACTAAATTTATCAAAAAGATGTAGAAAAATACAAAGTCTTACTCTGGCTATAAAAAGGCAATTGCTGAGACTTTTTTGAAAATGAATTATCTGTGTTGAACATTGTCCACACTTCAGTGAATCTGATGAATGTTACTGTGACTGACTGCAGGGAGTTAAATAACGGAGATTTCTGGGCTGTACAGGAGTAAAGGATACAAACTGACATAGAGATAAGAGCAAGAATAATTCCCATACTTCTTGATGTAATGATGGGGAAGCCATGCTTTAGAGTGTCCTTGAGGAATCTTGAGTACTTAAACCATGTCATTGTATTTTCATGCCATGAGCACAGGCAAGTTTAAGGCTTACCTGGAAAACAGAGACTCTCAGTATTTCATCACTGAGCATGAAGGAGTTAATGAAAATCTAGGGAAGCAAAAGAACTGGGTTTGCCTCAGAGATAATGCACTAGCAGTAGCTCTGCAGGAAAATGGTATGGTCTTTCCTTGTATTTGTAAGTTACAAAGGGCATTCAGAAGAGTAACTGTAAAAATTACATGCTGCCTATCAGATTTTTTTCTCTCCAGTTTGAATGCAAGGTTTATTCTATCTTTGCTCATGTTTGCTCTTCCTCACGAAAAGACAAATCCAGTTGGTTTTATAATATGAATTCTGCAATTTTCCCAGCCAAGGCTTATTTTCTCTATTACTGTATTTGCTATGGCAGAAAAAAGTTCCTGTTTCTGGAAATAGTCTTGAAATCCTAAGGCTTAAAGCAGTGGTCTCCAAACTTTTTTTGATCGTGCACCTCCATCACTAACTTTTTGAGCATGCACCCCCCTATATTTATTTATGATTTTTATATATATGTATATATATGTATTACTGAAGTTCTAGTATTTTCTTCCTCCACCCCAGTGGATCGTCTCCTGCACCCCCAGGGACTGTATGCACCCCACTCTTGAGACCACTGGCTTGAAGGAGCAAATATATATTCTGGGAGAAAAACAGTACTAACTAAAACCATATTTTTAAACTGGAAGATGTTGAGAATTGATTCTGTGGCTTAGCTATTTCTCTAGGAATACAGAGAATACAGCCCTGGATACAGCTACTGGAGTAAGATTCTCATGATCAGAGGAAGCTCCTTATGTCTCATCACTGGGGAATTACTAAGAAAGTAAGTTTGTCTCTGCTATAAGAGTTTTCAGTTTTAAGACAGTTGTGGTAATTAATGCCATTACCATCTGGTAATTTTCCTGAGATTTAATTCAAAAGATTGTGTTAAAATGTAGAGTAACAAGAGGTCATTGAATGAAGTGCTTGTCAGAAACAGATACGTCAGCTACATTAAAAAGAAAATTCCCCAGATACCTGTCTTGTTGGATGATAATATAATCTTCAGATACGATAGATCAGAAATAGCAGTGAATACACATTTTTTGTTTAAATGTGCTTTCTTGTGCTGAATTAATCACACAAAAAAAGAAAAAATTGAACAAGTTGAATAAAAATAAATGGGATTTTCTTCTGTGAATGTCGGATGTTAAAATATAACTTATTTCATATTGACACAATCTCAATGAAAAAGTTAAAAATGTAATAAGAGATGCAGAAATACCCCAACAATCTATGTATTAAAGCAGTCTAATAAAGTTTTTTCTTTGTCTGATCTCTAACAAATGCAGTTTTTCTAGTGATTTAGTCAGAGTGAGAGGTCTGCAGACAAGAGGCTCAGGTGACCACTGGAGGGCAGGAGTCAGAGACCTAGGAAACTGGGCTTCTCTTTTAAGGGAGAATGGCCACACTACCACTTCTTGGGGAACACACAGGGTTGGCTTGGTGTTTGGCTGAATGGTCTGAGGAGGAGATGGCATACTTTTAGCTACGTGTTTTGTACCAGTGAGAACACGTAACCTATGTGTTTTGAAACACCTCGAGCTAAATGTGTACGCTCTAAGCTTCAGGCATGCTGGATCTTTTGATTCCTCAGTATCTTTTTTTACCTGACAGTCTAGGGAACTTGATGAAAAACTGCTATTCCAGTAAGAGGAGTCTTTTTCTCACAAATAATGGCCTACATCTTCAGCTGCCACACGCTGGCATAACTCCTCTGATTTGATACCAGGATGTAAAACCATGGAGATTTACTTCCATTTCCTGTAGATCTACTTAGACGTGAAACCTGCTTCTCTTCTGTTCTTAGCATGATATCTTAGTGGACCATTTCTAGGCTGAAGTCCTATCTTTGGTACAAGTAGTTGCCACGCATGTTAGAAAGTGGTCAGGGTTAGAAATTTGCCAGGTACGACATTCCCGCTCTCTCTGCTTCTTTTGCTCTTGTTGGTCTCTGTGTTAGCTATTTTAGCTATCACTCCTGTGTGTGAGATGGTTCAGGATCACTGACGGATCCTGTAGATGGTGACACACTTAATTGAGTGGAATCGGATTTGTTGTGCAGTGTGCCAGATCACTTTTTTAAATGCTATGTTACATGCCCTGTTTGTCTCCAGAAGTGCTCTCTGATGCATGCACTCCATGCCTAACTTAGCAGCACAGTCTTAACTGATGTTTTTCTTGTGCTCTGATCTGAATGCTGCTGGGCTTAACTTCTCTTGCTTTTGAAGCCTAATGCTTCCCTTCAGCTGCAGCCCATCTCTGTCATGTGTGTTTGTCTACTGCACATTGTGAATGAGGGGAAATAATTGGCAACTTGAGCAAATCCTCATTTATGTGACCCAAGATCATTGCTTACCTCCGTGACAGCAAAGCTTCTTTTTCCGCATGGAACAACCTTGTACCATTTGTCGTGCAGAACATCCATGAAACCATGGGACTTGTACTGGCTTATCAGTTCAGAGATGTTTGAGGTGAGTGGAGAGTTGGGGGGAAGACCAATACCATATCCTAGAAGGAAAAACAGTACAGTCATCTCTCTCTGACTTGTTTGCTTTTTGGTAAAGTATGTTCATTTCAGCTATCAACCACCAGCGTGGCAGATGAAGTTGGCATTCTGTTTCAGCAAGCCAGTTCAAACCTGGATGCTGACTTACTGTGGACTGAGAATGCTGAGATGAGAATTTTTACTCTACAAAATAAGGTAGCCCAATACAAACAGGATATGCAAATTCAAAATTATTACAGCCACAAAAGTAGTATGTAAAATTGGAAGTTAAAAAACTTAAGATGGAGGTACAGATAGATGAATAAATCTGTCTTACCTCTAGGAACACAGCGTTTTGCGTGCCCTTGCCTTGGGTTCTTCTTTTTTACCTTGCTTTAGGAATACAAAAGGGCCTTAATGTCAAGTAAACCATTCTGTGACCCCTTTACATTGCTACAGCAGTGGATGTGACTGTGGTGTCAGATGTGACATTTTATTTTCTTCCTATGTATTTTCTGATGAGAAACTGCGTGCATGTAAATGTATATGGGAGCAGTCTGTATTGTTGTGACACAGCAATGCATAACCCAGGGGCTATGCTCTCTGTTCATGCAGTTCTGCCCTGGCAGTCAGATAGTAATAAACACAGTTTTTAGCCACTATGTCATCTTTTACTGCTTTAAAGGGCTAGTAAAGGACTTGGTGTACGTGAAAATGGATTCAGTAATTCTAAATGTAGTATTTCAATTCGCAGAATGTGGCATTTGCTTTAGAAAAACAGATACAATTCACGCCTGGAAGACATGCAGTTGCATTCAGAGATTCCTTTCTAGTCTAGTTCAGAATTCAGAATTTCAGACTGTCTCCTTTAAAAAAAAAAAAAAAAAAACAAAAAAACCACAGGAAGAAAGAAAAAAAATCCATAAATGTACAAGTGGTACATTTCCCATCACAGTGGCTTGCTTTTCAATGATGCAGTGTGATGTGGTGATATGCATACCTAGAACACAATAGCCTCCCTTGCTGCTGATTTTTGCCCATTGTGCCTCTATTTCTGCCTGAATATATTTGCTAACATTGAAGGAATGGTTTCAGAGAAGGCATAGCTAGGGTTCATGAATACCACATTTTCAGCATATTTTAGTGTTTTGCAATTGGGTGCTATGAAGTCCAGTTATGTAAAAAGTGTGTAGTTTGGGGTTTTGGGTTTTTTTTTCCTGTATTAAAATTCACTTTACTTGATTCAAAGTTTTGGAAGCTGGTGGTTTACTTCAGTAGAGCTGACCTTTCTGAAGTGGAAGATTCATCAGGCTACACGTGCATGGTGAAACATGCAGCTGCACACACACACAAATCCTTCTACAGCCTGAACATCTCTCTATGCATCTATCCTCCCCGATAACAAAAAGAAAAGAAGAAAATAGATTGCTTTCAGGTCTCTGGTGTGAATTCAAATGGGAGATGCTGATGAGGTATAGCAAAAAGGAGCGTTCTGCAAAATGCCTAGTGCTGGTGACATGTAGCTGAAATGATTAAAATGCTCAGCTTCCCCTGGCCTTCATTTCGCATAGTGCCTTCCTCAATCAGGTCTGAACAATTCTGAAGGAGGTTGTTTTAATGTGCAATGGGAGCGGCCAGAGTGATTGCCCTTGGAGGGGAGGAAAGAGGTAACTTCAATCATTTTCGCTGGCCATCCATCACAAAAGTGATTCCTGAAGTCTAATAGCTGCTAATGTGCTCACCCGTGCTGGAGGCAGCTTCAGACAAGCCTTGCTTCCAGGCTGCCTTCCGATCTGTCCTTGCTAATACACCAGGACTGCAGGAGGCTACGTACCAGGGTAGGTTCCCTTTAGCTTCAATTAGCTACAGATGCAGTGGGAATCTTAAGCTGACCTTTAAAATAGAACTGTATTTATCTGCTTCAGATGAGAGTGAAACTGCAGAACAGCATTTTGAACATATTTCACTGAGTTTTGAACATGTGTAATGGAAGTGAGCCTACAAAAAGCAAGCCTCATTTCAGGAGCTACTTTATTTCACTGCGAACAGTGAAATGGACCGTGCCTTCAACCTGTTTGGAGACAGACTATCTGAGCATTTTGAATAATTCCTATACAGAGCATGGCAACAGATGGTACAAGTGATCTGAAAGTTCAGAAACCACAAAAAAAAGGGGAAACCTTGGTTCTGCTTAATTACTGAGAATTTCACATGATCTTCAAGGGGTCCAGTTTTGCCTGCATATTTCATTAAGAATACCAAATCACAATAAAGCAAATGCAACACATGAGAAATAGAGCAATATATTATAAAACTGATTGTTACCTTCAATGGCAAAGGGTTTTCCCACAGTAAGAAGCTTGCAGTCAGCATCTATTGATACTTCATAATCTAAGAGTGCTTTATCCATGATGAAGGCATCGAGTTTCTCTGGATCATGCCTGTGTTCAATATCAAAGTCAGAAATAATTAGTTCACAGTCTAAGACTCAGTGATGCTCTTAAACATTTATCTATGCCATTCTCTGGAAGATTACTGAATGAAAACAGACACCAGGGACTGCTATTTTAAAAGCAAAATTGATTTGTATTTTGAAGAAGGGAATTGTGCATGAAGCACAAACTTCGTGCGTTTGAGCAGGACAGTGAGCGTAGGACTTATTTCGCTCCTGTGAAATACTACTGATCTGAAAGATGGAAAATACTACAATGTGTTAGACTTCAACTCAGTTGAAAGGTAGCACAAAGCTTTATTGGAAAAGATCAAAAAATGTTTAAATACTAGTGCTCTCTTGGTTTCTTTGTGATATTAAAGTTATGGTCATTACAGCAAAAATGCAGGAGGGTAACCCATACAAAGGTGTTTCTCCTCCTTTCTCCTTGAATATAAGGTAAATTCATTTCCTTCACCCAGATCAGCTTTTCTCTATGTTCATTTTTCAGGAACACAGAGGACTGAATTTTACTAATGTAATAATTTATGAATAGCATGCTTGCATAAAATGGTGATACAAAAGAACAGTTGCAGTGCCTGTTCTCATCTGATACAGGGTCTGCACGCTCCACTCTTGTCACCTTAAAGGTCTGGGTGTTCTACTAATGTGAAGTTACATTACTTCATTGATTTCGATGAATGGATTCCAGTTTAACCCAAAGGAACTACCATGTATCTTAATCATCATTAGGAAGGGCCTGGGAAAAATACGTAAACAGGAAACAACTTCTGGTGAAAAATTCTCAGGCCATCTGTTATGCAACTTCTATGTGTAAAATGAATGAATGATTTCAGGCTTATCACTTATCACCTCTTCTGTTTCCTGGGAGAGTGAATAAATTGTGCAACCCCAGACTGTTAGGCACAAATGTTTCTGAAACACAGTGAAGCCCTGATTCCCTAAAGCAAGAAGACTTGTTGTTTATTACTTTTTACCAGTCTAATGCTTCTTTTATTCATTTTAATGATAAATGCTTTAAGATTTCTCTCTGAGAACCTTCTCTCTTCCCAGCATGCTGAAGATGCTGAGGAACCTCATTCGCAGCTTTTGCTTGGACTGTGATGTTTTTTTCTGGATGTTTCTCACCGCCTGATGAAGGGCTCCCAAGCACAGAAACCTGCCAGGATTTAGATGTTGCCCATGCTTGATGGCACCCTAGCAGTTAGTGTGAAGCACTGCTTCCCCTGGAAACACTCCAGCTGGTGCTACACTAGCTTGCTCTCCAAGTATCACTCCCTCCAGGTGATTACGTGCTTTCTTCTCTATCCATCTGCCACCCTTCCTTCAATGACTGTTTTGTGGGATGACACTGAAAGAGGGAAACCCATCACCATCTCACTGCCATGCATTCTGGTCGAGTAGATCTGCTGTTGCGTGCAGAGGCTCACTTTAGATACGCTACTCCATCCGGGGTTGCAGGGACGTTGTACCGTCGCATGTACTCATGCATCTCTGGGAAGCTTTGCCTCACGTAGTCTTCTGCGCTGCTTTCTCGCACAGTTCCAAACCGAAACCCTTGGGATGGGTGGTGGAGCTGAGGAGATGAAATTACAGATTAGAACAGTCATTTGCCTCCTTCACATCTGGTGTCTTGGTCTTATGTGTGAACAGTTTGTTAGAAATTCTCAGCATTTCATAGACCCGCCTCTGATGTTTTCCTGCAGTCAGCTTTCTGTATCACAGATAAAGTTTGAAAAGACTTACCAGGTGACTGATTAGCCTGTTTGTGTACTTTCAGGATTTTCTTCAAATGTGAAAAACATTTTCCTTGAGACAACCTGAACCCCCAAATCTAGGTGTCTAGTTGCATTATTTGTCTTTAAACCAGTCAATGTTTTAGGCAGTGTCATGAGAAGCCTCTAGGATTGCTAGGATCCACTTTCTGGGGCACTGGATAGCCAGTGAAGGACCGACAGTCTGGATTTGTTTTGGCAGAATGTCTTTTATTGACTCCTGAAGGATGACATTTAGTCTTCTGCAGAAGGGAAGTACCACCATTTCATTTCTGGAAGCCTAGACAGCATACCACAGACCACTGCTGTCTTTGCTGCCATACTCCAGAGAGAAACGAAGGACTGTAGCGTTGTGGACACCAAAAAGTCTCCCTTGGCAACAGGAAGGAGGAAGACTAACCCTCAGCATAACCCAAGCTGTAAGCTTGATTACCAGGCTATACACATAGAGCCAATTTTTGCGGTTCTGTGTCCTTTCCTTTTCACAACTGGCTCCACTTTCTGTATTAAAGCTCTGAGTACTTTGGATGTTCACAAGTCTCACAGACCTCTGCTTCTAAAGTACACTGTTTGTCTTTGGAGCATTTAGCAACTCGTGGGAAAACTCTAGAATTGCAGTGGAGGTGTCAGGCGGTGTCCTCTACCATGCCGAGCACTTCCCTGAAATGGCCGAGTGTAGCCAAGACCATACTAACTGGAAAGCCTTCAACAATGTACCAGCCTCTAAAAGGTCAAACTTTCAGAGCACAGGAAGCCCACTACAGCTAAGGCTGAAACAGTCATGCTCTATTTGCTTCCCAGGAAGCTCATGGTCTTCATAGCAGCATACAAAGATGATCTCACCATGGCCATACTCTGCTTTTCAAAGACCATGCAAAGAGGTGTTCTGCCTGTCCATCTGGCTCTCTGCATTATCATCTATGTAAAACAGTGGAGGGCAACACAAAGCCATATAAAAGACCTTTCCCACTCTTCTCTTCGGTGACCCCATGGATAAAGAGTATTCCTAGCTTTTTTAATAACAGAGGTAGGCCGTGAACGCACAGTCATCAAGTTCAGTCTGAAAAGGAATGGAAAAAGGTCTTCTGGATGGTATTTTGATGTCCTGGAAGCTATGAATATACTGTATTTCTGGTAATTTTTATCTGGAAAGTGGGCAGGTGCTTTCCACATTGTGCTCTGCTGATCTGGTCCCTGTTTTGCAACCCAGGACTGAGACCTGTGGGT
The DNA here is from genome assembly GCA_008921705.1 of Burhinus oedicnemus. NCBI lineage: Eukaryota > Metazoa > Chordata > Aves > Charadriiformes > Burhinidae > Burhinus > Burhinus oedicnemus. Next base: position 372,092 of record VFFE01007614.1, read on the forward strand.
AAATGCAAGACTGTGGGCAAATGCAAGACTGTGGGCATGGAGGGAGTCTTGCCATGCTTTGTGAGGTGTTCTGGTCTGGATGATCATGGGACAAGCAATGCAGGGTGTGCCTCTATCCGGAGCTGGCCATAGTGCATGCTGTGCCAGAAGGACTGTGGGCGCAGAGGGAAATGTTCTTGCCTGTAAGTGTGGAAGCAGCATTCAAGCGCCAGAAGACATAAATAACAGAAAGTGGTGCTGTCACAATACATCACGGAGACTTCCAGCACAATGCTGTCAACCCAAATCTAGGTCTAGTCTCAAGACATTGAAGATGACTTGCTTAAAGAATGAGCCTGGAGTGGGCTCCATGCACCCTATGTCCCATGAAGCTAGTCGCCACCGCCAGTACTATTTTTGGGGGTTTTATTTCCCAGCAGTGTCAGTGAAGAGACCAAAAAAACCACCAAGTCTCAACACTGAACCATACTGCCACCTTCCAAGTCAACTTAGGTGTTTGTTGTGACGTTTGTGGCCCACCTAGTGATGCCAACTGCAGTGCAACACCTGATCTGCAGATAAAGACTGCTGATACCTGACTTCACTGGAAGGTATCCCTCACTCAGACTGTCACCAATGTCTGTATCTACCTAAATATTTAAGTCTCTATGAGAAAGGCTAGTACAAAAGAGAGAGTTAACTGCACCTCCATGCAATTTTCTGTCCCAAATGCTTTATTGAGGACTGTCCATGCTTTGCTTTGTGTTGGGCACATTGTCAAATTTCACCACAAATGATGACAACATTGGAATGTGTATTAGATAAAAGTCCATCTGGCTTAATATCCTGTCTCCAGCAACACCGTATGTCTGGTGGAAAGTCTTGGAAAGTCTACGTAGGGAAGTTATGTAGTGATCCTTTGCATCCTATGCTCTTCCTGCTTCTGGTAGTCTATGCTTTTTCTTAAGCATAATTACATGTCTGCAACTTTGTATTTGATGACTCTTGACTCCTTTTATGAAGGATAAATCTTAATAGTGGTTTAATCTTCTATGTCTTTTGGGACTTCTATATTCTTCTTACTGCCACTTATCCACAGGAGGAAAAGGTTTCGTTGCAGCTATATGAACAGTGGATTAACAACGCAAAATGCTGCCAAAAGCAGATAATGGACTACACACACTACCTTCACTGCTAATCTACTAGGACTGCTAAGGGTTACTTGCTTCAATAGAAGATAAAAACTTCAGGATGGAAATCAGTTGTCACTGCTGCTTTCTTACTTTCTGTAGTCCTCTCCTGGGAAGATTCTGTGAAAAGATGGAAAGCACAAATATCTGTGTCCCAACAAGACAGGTAAATGTCACAGTTTTCCCGTGAGTCTTGCCTTATTAGTTGTCTTTAATTCCTCTTTTCCATTTCTCATGATCTGTTGGGTTTTTTTTTTTTTTTTGTATTTCTTATATTTTAAGAGTCTTATATTGAAAGAGTCTTTCTGTTTTCTTTAAACCAGTAACAGAATACTAATGCATAGGGCTTCAGAGAAATCATGAACTCTGAAAATCCGCATTTAAAGAATCACAGTTTGAAGAATAAAGAATGGATGATTTTTTTTCTTTAACTGGTGATTTGGGGGAGACAGTTACTTGCTTTTTTATCAGTAATAGCAAATATAAAAGCTATCCTATTGAGAAGAAATAGCTGTCCAAATTATAGGCATTTCTAGTATGTGGAGACTACACTTCTGTGTATACTGCGTTTTTTCATTCAAAGCTGAGTCAGTGTGGAAGGTGAATAACCATCACAAAGCAGGTAATGGGCAGTAGGAACTGTTGACACTTTCTGTATCCATAGAGTACCTGGAGATTTGCTGGTGATTTGATTAAAAATAAATGAATGCAATAGCTGCAGATCCATCTCCAGACGTGAGCTTTCTTGGCACTCATCTTAGATAACCTTACAAGGTCCCTCCAAAATCAGACATCTATGGATGTAAGAAATCAAAAGAAGAAGGTTTGTTTTGACCTAGAGAGAAGCTTTCAGGGGAAAATGAAGTCCCAGCTTGACAATTCATTGAGTAAGATGCAAAGATAGTTATGGGTACAGATGATATATCCCTCTTTATTCGTCTCTTTAACTGCCAGACCTCCCTTTTGAAGACCTGGGAGCAAAAGAAATCACTCGTTTTTTTAAAAGGGTCATTGCTCCTGAATATAATTGCTCCTCAGCCAGCAGGCTAACTCAGTAGTCCTACGCAGCCTTTGCCATGCAGTGCATGGGAGCTAAGCATTGCTGCTGTGTGTGGGACTTGTTAGTGTTTAGCAAGTAGCCAGACCATTGAATGTTAGCTAGCAAGGCCACCACACCACCACAGCAAACTGCAAACTGCAGCGGCCGAGCTGCCGAGTGGAAGAAGTAGAGGAACACCAACGGCCTGGTCAGTGTATCAGTGTGTATATGAATGTACCAATGGAGCAGTTAAAAGCTGATGTTTTTCCGGGGTTAAAAAGCTATTTAGTGCTGCTGGTTAGTGGCTCCCCCAAAAAAGCGAAAGGCTCCAGCAGCTAACAATATCATTTTTGGAGCTCAAATACTGGACATCAGGGATTTCGTATTAGTAAACTGAGTTTTATATCTGAAGCACTGGTGTATACCATGAATGGCCATACTACTTAGATGCATCCCAAATTTTTAGAACCATCTCCCCAGTCTACTGTGAGAAGGCTGTTGCACATTAAGTTGTGAGACACATAGTGACCTCCCACTTGGATCCGGGTTAGTACGTGGCGGAAACTCAAGAGGTGGTCATGACAGCCCTCGCAGCAGAGGGATGTAGTGCCAGAGGGGGCTGAGCACTTGTCATCTTGAATCAGTACTCTGCCTTCACAAGTTCAGGGCTGTGGAATGCCAAGACCAGAGGATCTTGCTGCATAGGTCAGGGACAGATGGTTCAGGAAGATGACCCACCTTCTATGAAGACAGAGCTCTTGGGAGGGAGGACTAGGAAATGCTGCTGGGAAGTGCAGGATGAAGGTGCAGGAGAACGGCTAAAGGACTTTGGAAGTGAGTACGCTTTCTGGAATTGGGGTAACAATGCTGTCCCTGTGATGTCTAAGTACAATATCTACTGTGGGATGCAAGGGATGTGCTGGTGTTTCCAAGAACAACTCTCACTGTTTAAGAAAATATACCATGAGTAAGAAAACAAATAAGAAGTAATGTTTTCTTACACTGTGTAAGAAAACAAGGGGTAATGTGAATGGCTCCAAGTGCTGAGGAGGTGAAATGGTTGTTGGGACCTGTGAGCACTGAGACAGGGAGGTTATGTAGTGTTTAAGGAAACTCAAGAGCTCTGCAGAAGATCCAGCTTCTCTGACAGCGCCAGGAAAAGCTTTGGGGCTTCTCAGAGCCTTCTGTACCTTGCACAACATTGTGCTACTAGACAAATGATGTTTGTGCTGCTTATTGCCAAAAGCAAATACTGCAGCTACCAGTTCCCTTGGCTTGGCACCTTACTTCTAGATCTTCTTGGTTTCTGTCTTCTGTTGTTAAAACATCTGCTGAGTGGGAAGTGGAGAACTTGTTTTATTTGGGAAGATGTTGAGAAGAATTGGGCATCTGCATGCATCTATGGCCTGGAGTGCCAATTATGCATGAAAAATATCAATCTGATAAAACCACAGGAGCAGAAACAGGAAAATACAATCCTAAATGTCAGGGATTTTGCATTACTTGGCGCATTCCAGTTTATGTAATACAGTGCCGCTGCTTTTGGTGCCATCAGCTAGGCTGAGAACACCTAGACTCAGACTTGAAAAGACTCAGGGACAGAAATACCCTATGCAAGCTGGGATTTAAAACTGAAAATGCATGAGATGCTGCCAGCAGTTAACCTTGACATACTCCAAAGTTGGGCTGTTGGGTTTTGAGGTCTTTCTAGGAGGTTCTGGCTTCTGTATGACCTTCCAGTGGTGCAAAGCTAGAAGATTTGGCTCAAAGACTTTTCCCCCCTTGATGCCCTGGTTGTTATGTCATTTTGAGGTTTGCAGCACACTTGGTTATCATGTATTTTTGCAGTGTGTAAGAACCCCAGGTGTTCAAAATATAAATATAGTGAAAAGATGGTCTCAGCTCCAAAAAAGCAGGCAATACAATATTGCCTTCTGATCCCGTGGAGTTTGATCTTGGTGGGAGCTGCGCAGAGACAAGGAACATCTAAACAGAGCAACTGTTGGGAATTGAAATTACGGCTATTTTCTATAAGCAATGAACTGACTGAAATCTAGGAAATGCTTTCCCAGTACGTGATCAATGGGGTGCACTAACTGCCTCACTGAATCTGATTCAGAACTATTCCATGCATCTTGATCGCTGGCTGGAGGAAAAATGCTTCAGGAACTCAATTTCTAATCAGCATCTCAAATCATTAAAATGATTTCATTGTTCATTCAGTTAGCCTCTCCTTTCCAAAATGCAACTCCACGAATTATTCCCAGTATACAGTGGAGTGCAGTGCCAGTGACTGCTCCCTGCAGCAACAGATGCAGAGTTCACCTGGATTCAGCTTTTACCACTACCTACAATACTGCTTTTTAATCTTAATAGGTTATAGAAAGGGGGAACGTGGCTGAAAACACTTTCCTAACTTTTCCAACAACTTCTGAGGAAAAATTGTTATTATAAGGTTTCAGTAGCTCTGCCCCATGATAGTGCTGGTTACCAGGTATAACACCAAGCATAGTGTTTAATGGACATCTCGTATATCAGCTCTTAGTGTCAGCATGATCTCTGCCAGGGAACTGCTTCAGATTCTTGAAAAACTGTTCAGTTTCTGTTGCTAATAGCTGGAGAGGGGTAGCATTACGTGGTCTGCTCTGCTGTGAAGAACTGACATGCTTTTAGAGATCTGTCATTTTGCAATGAGTGTTCTGTCTTCGGCATACAAAGCAATAGCATTTTATCTTGCCTTATATAACCAATACATTTAAGTGGTCATCTTGCTGTTAATAGGTTTCTCGTGACCCACTGATAAAAGAAATGCAATTGCTAGTGCTAAGCAAATTTTCAGGGGAAAAAGAACAAAACAAACAAAATAAAAAAAAAATAATGTAGAACTCTGTTCATAGGCTTTCCCCTACTTATCTGCAAGAGTTTTTGAAAACTAACTAGTGAATATTTATGGGGTGTGGAGGGAGATGAAAGAAAAATTATGTACAGTGAAGCACATGAATTTCAAATTTTAGCAGATGAAAATTCACAGCTGAACTTCTGGAGGTGCAGGCTTTGTTCAGAAACTGTCCCATGTGTTCAGGCTTGGGAAGTGGAGATGTTCCCAGGGCCTCCAGGAGATGGTGTATGGAGAATATATCTGAAAGCTCCCTTTCTGTTCTCTGTTGCAAAAAAGTGTCAGTGGAGATGATTCTTGGCTTGCCAGGATAATGTCAGATTTTGTTAAAATCCTGTTACTTTGAATCCATCTCAGATAGGTCATCAGTTGGCATAAATCTTTACAGCTGCATTGAAGTCAATAAGCAGTTTCAGTCTAGAAAGAAATGCACAGTCCAGTACTGAAAATATATTCTCCTGTATTGCAACAAGAGCATACATGAAAAGAAATATGACTTACACCTCTGTTTAAAAATATAAAGCCTCTTTATTGACACTCCCCGTGTGAATGCTAAAAATTAAGATTTGCTCTACTCCGTAGAAGCTGTACAGCTAAGGGATGGGACTGGGAACTCTAGTCTGTGGTAAGCAGGTTAATTTCTGAAGATTGCCCTGCTGATTGAGTTGCTGGGCAGCGTTTTGGTGCAAAAAGCACCATAAGAACAGAACTCTGGTTAATACTAACTTAAAGATGTATTTCTTAATAGCACTTAAAGAATTTTCTGGACAGAGGGATCTTTGAGCTAGGATTTATTCTGGGAGAACTGAGAACTGTAACATGGTAAGTGTAAATTATTATAGGAAAAATGGATAGGCTGGGGGAAAAAAAAGGACGTAATTCCCAACAGGCAATAGATCACTGTTTCCAGTTGTACTTCAGCAGCACAAAGCAGCCATAAAAATGCTCCAGACTGAGTCACTTCATCGACCATGTTCTTCTGCTTCCTACCTGTAAAATACAGCTAATGCTGCTCTAACACGGGTGGAGTCCTTTTCAAATTAGAAGCAAGGGAAGGACAGCTGTTTGCCTGAATACCTGTTCAAACTACCAAAGAAACATGGGAGATTTCTGGTTAAATAATCCCCCTTGTCCTTCCATCTTGGGTCTCAGATCTGCAGATGAAAAGCTATCACAGTACTCTGCAATCAGCTTGGGGCTGGAGGGAGAAACCTAATGTGACGGTAGCTTTCACACACCTGAAGTGTAAGTAGCTTTCTCACCTTCAAAACAATAATCTTTCAAATCCTTTTTCTTACAAATTTCTCCTGCTCCAGCTGTTGCTGGGTGATTAGGGTAACACTGTCAGGCCTCCTGCCCCCGGCCATATGGCAATTGTCCCCCAGGTACTAGGGCTGAACACAATCCTCTGTGGTGACACTGTGTAAACTCATAAGGCAAGGCTCATGCTTTCCGGTTTCCAGGAGAGGAAGAAACAATGGTTTCCTGTTGCAAATGGGTCACCAGTGACTAGGAAAAAACAGTTTCCAATTGCATACTGTGGAACTGTCTACCAGCGCAGCCTAATTTCTTAAATATGTTATCTGCTATTGGCTTTTTGTTCAAAAGCATCAAATGAAGGTAAATCAAAAGGAGTCCTTTGTTACCGACAGATCCAACATTGGAACTAAATGTTAGTTTTCTTCTTCTTGAAATCCATTTGGAATAGTGAGGCATGTGTTAAGCATGAAGCATAACAGAAAAATGATGAGCTTATTTGGATGCCTGGACCTTTTGCACAGTGAAATATGGACAACAGTATTTTACTGTACCTGGTGTTGAGTCAAATCTTATTGTACTCAAAGAAAACTACTTTTTTTTCTAGCAGGCTTGACCTCTTGGCATCCCTGAAATCCAGGGGATCAGTGGTGGAGCTGACTGAGGACGTCTATCAATAGGAAGTAGAGCCAGGCTAGTGTCCAAGTGTCCATTTATAGATCACAATGGCTGTGACTTTTGGGCACAATAATAAATATCCTCAATGCTGCTAAGTCAGCTGTGCGATGATCTTCCATCTGCCAGACAGTAAGATCAACCTTGTGCATCTTCGCTATTTTTTGCTCCTCTTTGCCAGTTACTTCAGGAACATCTTCTCCTCATATTTCTCTGCTTGCGTTATTTCTTGCAAGAGTCTGAGCCCCATCTATGATGCAGTCATTACTTGTGGTGGGCTCATTTTCATTTTTATTTAAATGACACGACATATAGGTATATTGCAGCTTGAGAGTGAGAAACTGGCATGAAGACGGCTGGGAAAATGCTAAAATATATTATTTCCTTCTGGTAATGAAAGAATGGAATGAAGACAGCAGGACTTCCTCCCTACCACCCCTACCCCTACATTCTTTGGATCAAACGATTAACATGGTGAGGTGAAGAGTGGCCAAGACAGTAGGAGACAGTACAAGGAATTCTATGCAGGTGAAGACCTAGAGCAGTAGGGTGATTAGGGTAACACATATGCAAAGATACCAAAAATATAATTGTTGGCAAGAAGGCATAAAAAAAGCAGGTCTTGATGGGAAAGGAAACTTGATTTGGAGTACTCTGCAGTACATTGTCTGATAAACTGGATATCAGAATGATAAAAATCTCAGCTAGACAGATTCTGACCCTCCAAAGCCATAACTTTACAAGAAAGCTTTAACAAGGTGATGGGGAAGCTAAAGAAGTCAAGTGTTCACCACCATAAATTGCATGGGGAAGCTAAAGAAGCCAAGATTTCACCTCCATAAATTGCAGGTGTCTTTCATTCCTGTATGAGATGGCTTTGCAATGCTTGTTCTTTATTCTGATTGGAGTTTGATACTTAATTTCTCCTTTGTCTGAGATTTTTTCACTTTGGTCTCCGTGACACTTAAAGTCCTCTTGAGTTCAAATCCTTCACTGACTCATTAATACTCAGAAAAGCACCATGTATTAATTAGCAGGCTGTGATGCTGTCAGTCATGACCTTCCTGTGTCCAATGACTTCCTGCACAGAAACATATGCCCTACAGCTTTTGGAGCCAACTTCTTTTAATTGTAAGAAGAAAAGAATCCTGCAGTCCTATACAGATACTAAACCCTAAACCCCATGGAGCAGTAAGAGTTCTGTTAACTCCACTGAGTTGGTTGCTTTGTTTTTTGCTATACAATTTAATGCATTTAATGCGTATTTAAATACATGCTATTTCATTATATATTTAATACATAGCAGTGCAAGTGGCGGTCCTTATAATGATTCATCTTAGGTTGCTGCAGTGAAAGACCACGGCAGTCATTAACAGCATTTTCTTCAGTGTAATTCTTACAAGGCTTCCTTTTTTCAGGAAGAAAATTTATCAATAAACACACACAGTTATGGCCTCACTCTAAAGCCTGCTGAACTTGAGGGAAAATATCATTAAATGCAGTGGTATTTGAATCATGGCTCTAATGATGAAAAAGGCCTATAAAGTGGCTGGACCTTTCCTTACTATGGTTTGGTATTGCTAAAGCTCATCTGCAGTTACTTGATAGTTGTTATTTCTGGACTGTTTTAATACATGTAACAGGGAGTTTTCAACTGTCATAATAATGGCCATAAGGCCTCTAAATTAACTGAGATTTTCATACATCAGAAATGAGAGCTTGCACCCTCAGATTTTATATTTTAAATCTAGAAACAAAAATCTGGATTATTGTACATACTGAATTCCTGAGTAACAAAATCTCAGAAAGACCTTGTCTGGATTACTCAAAGTTTTGTAATAAAAAGATGGACAGCTCATAAGAGACGGTGTTCAGACATTGGATTGGAAGAGAGGCAGAGACTTCTGAGGACTAATCACAAAGCGCACCAAGGCTGCTGAAAGGACTTGCTGGATGGGACTTAGAGTGACTGTAGACGTCTGTAGTATATTCCTTGGGGCATCTACAGTGTTTCTGACACATCAGTGCTGGCCATGCTAGCATATCTTCATGCACGATGGAGAGAAGTAGGTGCTTTCAGGGAATGGGTTGGGCGATCTTGTCCTGAAGTAACTGTCTTCAACGGCAGCCTGATGCGCCTACTTCTCCCAACTAACTGTAAAAGCATATTAGATGGAGTAAATCATATGTAATGTTTCCACTGCAGACATGTAAAGTTAGGTGAGATAACACAATGAAACTTCTGACAGTGGGATTCACAGGTGGAGCCCTTTTTGTTAAATGAGTGTCAATAGGTTGAATATTTTCTGTCAGAATACAATGTGGAAAGGAACTTTGCCATTGTCAAAGGCTGTGTTGAAGGTAGAGTGATCCAGAGAAGTAAAAATATAAACATAGTAAATTAACAGGCATAGCTACTCAAGTGTATCCTAAAGATGGCAAAGAACATCTGACAGCTATTACACAAGTGACAATGGCTGGGTAGCACCTGAAAAGCTATTGTTGAAAGAATGACACTTTTAGCAGAAAGAAAGGCCAGGCATTGGACCACTTTATGGAAAATCTGTCCAGCTCCTCAACTTCCGCTGTTACATGCTTTCTTGTTGGGACGTTTGAAATGTTTCTTCTGTCCTCTGGGTTTCCACAATTATTTTGCCTCAGATAATCTGAACTACTCAACATGCTCCGGACTTCATGGTGCATCTCCAGCATGTGCTCTTGCATTAGAAGCCTGAAAGCAAAGTCCCTGCTTCAAGTCCCCTTGCCACTAAAAGCCCCCACTCCCTGGGGAGATCCTGTAATACAAGACCCTATTTTTGGATTTGATAATGAAGAGTTTTACTGGATCTGGGCCTTAGTTGCAGGCTCGCTGGACAAAGGAAGGCACTGACACTGCTATGTACTTACAGATAATTTCTTCTTTTCCCTGTCTGTAGCACTGAGACCCAGATTACTCACATGCAGATAGTACCGCTTTATGGAAACCACACTGGAAACTGAAACATAAAATATATGGATTTGTCATAAGACTGGCTAAAAGAGACAGCAGCCATAAAGTTACATGCTTCTGAAGCAGAAGAGTAGCAAATTCTCTTTTTTGTACCCAGAGCCCCTTGCTTATCAATGTGCTCCTTCTCTGCTCAGCCTTTGCCTGCAAGGCTGCATACTCAGCTTGCTGCTGTAGATGTGTAATGCAATTACCACGTATCCATCAGGAAACAGATGACAGTGTCCAGCTGTCCTACACTGATCTGTCCCCATCTGCGTACCTACATGCTCCTCTAGCACCAGCTCTGTTTTAAGGAGTTACCCATTGCAGCCTCATCTTGCCACCGTGAAAATGTGCATTGGTGCCAGCAAAGGATAAAAACTGGGTTGTGGCTTTTCCAGCTGTAACTGAGTATAATGTCATCACCAAGGAGCTAAGAAACTATACAACAAACAAGGTGATAAGCAGGTTTGGGAGATGTCAGGAATCAGGCCAGCTCTCTCCAGGCCATCACAGGTAGGTAGGACAAATGATCAGACCAGCTCAAAGGCAGGCTGCTGGTTTGCAGGCCTGTGGGTTGTATAAGTGACCTTGTAAAGAAGTCAACTCATACAACAGCGTACCTGGGCTGACAAGTGCTCTGCCAAGAAGAACGTTGTAATTTTTGTGCATCCAAAGATGTGACACTAGGAGAAAAACTGAAATAAGCCATTGGGATTCAGAGAGAAGGGATAAAAGCAGTATAAAATGATCCCAATACAATGTTTTTCCTCTGTCTGTATCTCCTCTACGTGCAACCAAGCTTTTAAACTTCTTTGCCAGGTACTGTAGAGAGCTTCCTAAGAGGGAATCAGGACACTGCTGCAACTTTCATCCGGATAAATGGCACATCCATCCTGTAGCTATCCTCTTGTGCTGAAACAGCTGACTGAACACGTTCAAGTGAGTTTCTTCCCCAAAAGCTGTGTTTGCCAGTTTGCACTGGCAAGAGATGATAGTCTAAAATGTGTAAGACTAGAAAATAAGGGAGAGGGGGCAGCTGTGGCCCAAACCTGCCCCTTCTCTTAGAAGAGTAAGATTTTAAGGTGGCAGGACCTTTAATATTTCTGCAGTTTACTGGCTATGTTGTAGCTCCTAGTGTAAAATGTCACCTGAAATGTGACCTAGTAAAGGCAGTAGCCAGCTTTGATGGATACAGCAGACATTTGGCTTTAGTGACCCACCCTTGTTAAGACTCTTACATGGAAAACACATACTAAGTTTCCAAAATTCAAGACATATTCCAATGACTTAATTCTCCTGCTTCCCATTGCTTGCCTTCTCTTCTGGCTTGTCTTGCCTCACTGGCCACTTCTTTCAGCAGCATTGATATTTCTATATTCCCTTACTTGTAATTCTACATCATCAGCACATTTAAAGGTCCAACTGAGATACCTCTAATTCCATATTCCACTTTACCTTGTGATCAGTGGTTGTACTGCAACTAATTTTCTTTTGATTTCTGATGAAAATGCTGTACCTTTGAGACTTCAGCAACACAGAGGACCATGCTGAGCTGCAACGAGCAACTGCTAAAACACTATACTCCTTGGTCAATTAAACATCACTGTTGTAACATGAATTCTTCTAGAAAGGCAGATGCTATTTATTCAGGCTATATCTAATCTTGTCTTTTTTTTAACCAGAAAAGAGAGCACAGATATTCCTGGCAATACTGATTTTAGATACCAGGTCTCTAATCTTGAAAAAAACTTTTAATTTTTCCCAACTTGCCTTCCTTCCTGACTGTTTGCAATTTCAGATGGGATTTACTGTTTGTGGCTGCCAGCCTGAAGAAATGATAGGTCTTACATCACCTCAAGAAGGTTGCTCCTCTATTTCAGGCTTTGTTTTTAAAATACATTTCAACAGCACAGTACAAGGGCATATGTACCCAGAGAGCAGCAGGAGAATGTTCAGAAGTATATTAAAACTAAAAAGATTATTTCTGCATCCTGCAGCCTTCTTTTTGAAATGAGTCTCCATCACGGAAAAGAAAGAGGTAAGCAAATCTGGAAAAAAATCCATAAAATCTTTAAATCACACATAAATGCTTTAAGTAACTAACTGAAAAGTGGTGTATGTACCTCTGCAACTGTTGTGCCCCAGACATTTCCTAAACCGAAGCTTTAAGTCTTAAGGGCACAGCTCAAGCTTTGTGAAAGGTTAAACCAGTACATTTTCTATTATAAGTGTTCTTACAGACTAAGACTTTGGAGGCAAATGCATGAATAAAATATATGAAACTATTTTGTAGTTCACGTAATGGCAAGCAATCCTCTTCCATAAAAACTACCTTGTCTTAATTCCCATGCTGGAAACTGGTAACTACTCAGAAGCTTAGATCTAGTCCACGAAGCAGAGAAATGCCTGTCTAGGAAAGGCCAGTAATGCCAGTGATTTAATGGGATCACTGGGGTTACTAACCATGAGTCATCGGTGTTTCTGTTCAGGACTAAGACCCGTGTTTGCAGCACCTGATATGCTTCACTACTCTGCGCTCAATTTTGTAACTCAACAGCCAAGCTGTACAGTGCAGCTTTAGAATAATTTCATTTTCTTGCAATTGCAGAAATCTCCCAATACATATTTTAGGAACTCCGTGTGTGGTCACAATAATGATGCAGAAAAATAGGGTGTAATCTGATGCGGTTTGATTTGATGGATTAGGTGATGCCCATGCAAAGAGTAGAGGACTAACCTCGTTTTCAAGCCCATATGATGGCTCACACAACAATCAATGATTGTAACAGAGATGTGCCTGGAGCTGGGGAAATTCAGCTGAAAGCTTTCATTTGCTTATTCAGAATGCTCTGAATAAAACAAATACATGATTCCTGGACTTTTGCAGCTTAAATTTATGAAGTTATCAATGTAGCATATATGTTGTTTTTTTCTGTGAGGGGAAGAGCAGATTATTAGTAGCAATTTTAGAGTGCCTCAGGCCAACTATAAAAAGTATTGTCCTAAAATGTTTTTGGTAGAAACAACCTAGGTAATGTTGGAGGAAGTGAGTCAAAAGTCATATTCACAAAGTCAAAACTGTATGGTCATTAGTCTGAATGCAAGGTTTTACTAACACAACAGATGGAGCTTGGCCTTTGCTGTCTGGAGGAACATATGTAACCTTTATTTACCCAATTTAGGAAAGCAAAATAAATGTTCACTTCCTGACTTCTTAAAATTACTTTTCCCAGTGTCTCAATGTTGTATCAATTCAGTCACCTGAGAAAAATTAATGGCAGATGGTTTCAAAGCTATATATCAGCAGTCAGGTCATGAGTATAAAACTGTGGACAACACAATCACACCCTCACTGGACAAAGAGCCAAACAAACAAGGCAAATTTGCTGTTGCCACCCTGTCCCCCAGGGTGACTGTCAGATGAAGACGATGCCTGCTCATGTGTCACCTGCAGCCATGTATTCTCTCTACAATCCAGTCTGCATGCATGTTTTCATGATCATTATTACTTAGTGGCAAATAAAATTGGAATATTCTTATAAAATTACTGGACTTAGATTCGAACTGAAGATCCCTTCATTCCCCCTTGGGAGTGGGGGTCAGAGTGGGTGGAGGCAGTCCTGCTAATACATTTTTCCTTGCCTTACCAAACAGTACTAGGAAGTCTGTGTTATTTGCAGATGGGTTGTCTACAACATAATTCATCTCCTCCCATGACAGTTTCTAGCAGAAACAACATTGCAAATCAAATGTTTGACTACTTGTAAAGTGAATTCCACTGTTTTGATGCAGAAAGTAGGATTTTTCAAAAAATTTCAGTTCTGCTCTAGTTGATTTAGCATTCGTGGGGAATTTTGCCAGCAACGCCTTTGTAAGCACCATTATGGCCTGTGAAATACTTGCAAAACCCTACCTAGAACATCAGTGGTTTTGTCTTCATGCTATGTGTTTGTTTTGTTTGAGTAGGTCTCGGGATGACCCGAATCATCCAATTGATCAAAACAGCTACAGCCAAAGGGACTTCAGAACTGAAACCTAATCCTTAATCTGCATCTAGAAGCCACTTCTCTGCAGTAGGCAACACCAAAATCCTTCACCTTCCTCCTCACCCTCAATCTTTGAAATCCCCCGCTACACTTCTATGGATGTCTAAAGATCCTCTCTCACTGAACTTTCCTACTGAAGTGCTGTCAGATGGTAACTAATTGTAGTGCAACTGCTGTTTTCCACATAGATTGCTTTCTGATTTTATTAGAAACCATAAATTATGCAGCAGTAATTTTGACTGGGAAGAAGAAAAGGCTGAGTTAATAACAACAGCCATGCTTTACCTTTGGGTCATGTATTCCAGAAAGCTCTTCATAGATCTTCTCTCCTACCATGACAGCAGCTAGGTTGGCTGTGTATGTGGACAAACAAAACAGACAGAAAATAGCCCAGAGATTCATTAAAAACCTTCCAGTCCAGCACTTGGGTGGTTTGATGGCAGCTGTTCTTCCAAACAAGATCGCATAGCAGACATTCAGGGCAGAGGAGAAAGAGAAGACTTTGTTCCTATTTCTTCCCTTGGGTGTCATCCCAAAAGGACTTTTCCACTCATATAAGGTGAGGAATATAGCTGTGATGTGGAGAGCAACAAATATCCCCAGCCACATAGTCCAGTGAAGTGGCCACATAAAGGCTCCAATAGGAGCTGCTGTGTCTTTGGTCCTCACCAAGATGCCGAGACTGGTGGAAAAGAAAGGGCTGGTGAAATCAATCACTTGGCTGCGGGCAGTGTTAATGCTAAATGACGTCACTGCCATGTGAGCTGTGCCAGCAAGGAGGTCTCCCACCAGCCCTGTCCAGTGGCCGTTCTTCCAGGCTCCGTATTTGCCATCACCAACAATGTACAAGTCAAAATCAAAATTCATATCCTCAGCTAGCTTCTCCAGCAGGTCAATGCAGTAGCCATAGCAGCACTTCTTCAGCTCAATGGGAACGGTGTCATTCCCTCCTTGAAGGGTTTCAAACAGGTTATCCAGCACGGCTGAATCATTGGTCAAAGGATCCAGGCACAGCTGCCCTGCTGGGCAAAGACCTTCATCATCTACATCTCTTGTAAAGACAAATGGGTGCTCAATGAGAGTTACCACTCTGAGGTGCAGCCGGGTGGGGTGTTGCATGTGATTTTTATGTCTCTGGGCCTGTTCTGGCCATATCCCATAGTCCATGATTATCTTTCCTTCTTGCCAGCTACCCAGACGAGTCCACATTGGGTTCCCAACAGGATCGTGCTGCAGATTCCAGATGAAGAAGTTGTTTTCTGAGCTGACAATGGAGGAGCCTTTCACCTTAATGTGGCCACTGAGACCATCAAAAGTTGTGTTGGCTAAAAACCTGTTGGAGGAGAAAGCAGAGTAACCGGAAGCAGACAACTGAAGTCATCATGCTAAAGCATATGCAGACACCATGAATTTATGTTTAAGAGAATAGATTGGGGATGTTGTTGAACACCTGGATCGTTAATAGCTTTCCTATGGAATGATGAACAAGCCACATAATTTATGACTAAAGTACTTGGGAATGCTCTCCTACATATCTTACCTAATGTAAATGAAAACTCTTCAGGAAAGATATTCTTTTCACTTACTAGAAAAAATGAGTGAAAGAACACCATTCTTTTTCAGTTACCTTTGCTTCATAAATTAATGAAACATAGGTTAGTTCTGAGCTGAACTCACCAGGTCTGTAGTCAGTTTCCTAGATAAAAATATGTATGAAAATGGAATAGTGGAAATTATGTACGAAATATTCTTCCAAGAAAAATCCTATAATCTTAGTAAGATCCAGCTTACATAAGAGAGGCTACTGAAGTGCTGTCAACAGCTTTCACGCACTCTGAAGTGAACCAATCTGGATTTGAAAATGCAAATTTGGCATTGGTAAATCACTGTTAGACACTTCAGAATGAAGAAAGGGACTCAGTGAAAGATGGATGCCCTAGGAGAGTCAGTTTTAATTCTTACAAAAAACCAAGTTTCTTAAAATATCTGCAAAAGTAATGTTCTTAAAAGTGTAATTTTGACATGGTAGCAGATCTCATCAAATGTGCCAGTTTTGCACTGCACATTTTGCATTGAGATTTCTGGGCTTTTACTATTGCAGATATTCACAATAAAGTTAAGTATTTCTTCCGTACTGAGTGGCAATGTTTGCTAGTAGTTGTCTTCCCTGTATGTTGAATTCAGCTTCTGGTAAGTCATTATTGAAATAGCTAAAATGACATGGACACAGGAGCAGGGAACTGAGCAGGAAATAAGTGTTATAAGGAGAAAATCCTTTTTAGCGTAAACATCATGACTAGCTGAACTGCACTCTGTTAATAAGAAATCTACTATGCATTTTGCAGGGGCTGTAGAGGGACCCTAATAAGACTGTATAAGTCTTAGTACTGTGATTCCATTAAAAACAACTGAGTTAAATTTTTGCTAATATGGTGTAACGTAATTCAGACACATATTTTTCAGTCAGAGGCATTCAGAAGACAGACTATTTAGCTATCATAGTAGAATATAACACCTCGCATTTGTTCTGGGAATTGGATGAAAGCAAGTATTGAAAGAAGTATACAGGCTATAGCTGTCATTCCAGCCTCAATAAGCAAGACATAAACTTTAAGTAGTGTTAATTGTTTATCAATAGTTAGAGTGGATAAAAAATAACCTTAAATTGATTTGAAAAGGCTAAATTCACAGCAAGTGTGTGTGCATGCATATATCTGCCCAGTCTCTACCCTTTGTTTTGATTACTTTTCATGATTTTTGACGGATTTTCAGCAGTTAAAACTCTGGACTATGTATGTCTCAAGATCGTATCAGTTTTTGTCCTCAGCAAAAGGTAAATTTACCAAACTAAATAAGATAGTTTTGAGTGTGATTGTGTGCGTGACAGCCTTCTCTGAGATGGCTTCAATATTATTCTTATGCAGTCTATTTTGAGTAGGTTGAGTTTGGAGAAAGATGATACAACCAGTATTGTGCAAAGCAACGGATCTGTACATGTGTTAACCTGGGTCTGGAAATTATGCCTAAAAACGCACATAGGTGTTTATAAATGGGACAGACACATAAATGTGTTTCTCATTTTTTAAATCCTTTACTACTTAGCCTAGTGTTAGCTAAATGATACCCTAACTTCATTAATCAGTGGTGTCTGCCACTGTTTGACTAATCCTTTCCTCCTACCCTGTACTTCATATTTGATGGTGTACTTGCATGTTTGTGTATGTAAACACTATTAAGACAAAGTTTATAGGGGAAGGCAATCTTTAGCACTAAGGAAATGTTTATGTCCCCATAAACTTATCTGGTTTTTATCTCTCCTCCTCAGTCTTTGTAAAAAATTACGCAACTTCTTTCTTCCAAGCCTTGCTGGGCTTACATGCTGAAGCCATCACTATGACAACAGTAAAACCATTGCACGTGTAGATGGATTTGTATGTAAAAATTTGAAAGAATTAAGTGTGAAAAATAGTGTTAACAGTTCACAAAATGCCAAAACTGAGGGAGACAAGTCCTCAAATGGAATAAGCTAGCAAAGTTCTGATGAATTTGGCCCCATATTGCTACTACAGCACAACTTGGATATCAGAATGCTGCAGACCAGGTGCTTTGGGAGTAGATGAAGCTATGGAATAATGCATTAGATTTATTTTCTGCAGGTAGAAAGAGAACAGTGGAATTTATGCACTGTGTTCTCTGACTTTCACTGTAGAAATAAGTGTGCCCATGAGGGTGAATCAAGCCCTCTGTACCTGTCCTGTGGTTGAATTGTGTTAGAAGCAGTTACCTGAGAGATTTAGTAGCATTTAAATGTTATGACTTTGCTACCTTATAGAGTTAGTGGTTTACTTTTGCAGCTGATTTGCATGTTCTATATTTTTGGTAGTGACAGGGCATTAATCAAAATAAATGAGGGGAACCATGTGGGAGATACATTTTAACAACACTTTGTTTTATACGCGAGTGGCTATGGCTGCTAATCATTTGCATACTCTCTATGCAGCACTAGTGAAACTCATGCCAGGGATTTAATGTAAAAACTCCCTTATTCAGTAACTTTAGGAAACAGATAGAAGGATCTGACTACATTATTTAAGCCAGCAATCTCTAGTATGAATATTTGGGAATTACAAGTGCTGAGTATTGCCTAGACACATTGACAATATCTGGGCAATATCTTTTCAGCAGGGCTACTGACAGATTTGTATGAAAAGACGATGTGCACAAATTTCAGAAAGTGAAGGCCCAGATCCTCAAGTCTGGCAGCTGAACGAATTTCCTTGATGTTATGTCAATATGTGTGAGCTGATGATCACACCAATAGGCTGTGGTAGCTGTATCAAACCTTTCATAGACTCATAGAATGGTTTAGGTTGGAAGTGACCTTAAAGATCATCTAGTTCCAACCCACCTGCAATTGGCAAGGACACCTCCCACTAGACCTGGTTACTCAAAGCCCCATCCAACCTGGCCTTGAACACTTCCAGGGATGGGGCAACCTGTTCCAGTGCCTCACCACCCTCACAGTAAAGAATTTCTTCCTGAGATCTAATCTACATCTACCCTCTTCCAGTTTGAAGCCATCACCCCTTGTCCTATCACTGCATGCCCTTATAAAAGGTCCCTCTCCAGCTTTCTTGGAGGCCCTCTTCAGATACTGGAAGGCTGCCATAAGGTCTCCCCAGAGCCTTCTCTTCTCCAGGCTGAACAACCCCAACTCCCTCAGCCTGTCCTCACAGCAGAGATGCTCCAGCCCTCTGATTGTCTTTGTGGCCCTCCTCTGAACCCGGTGCAAGAGGTCCATGTCCTTCTTATGTTGGGGGCTCCAAAGCTGGATGCAATACTCCAGGCAGGGTCTCACGAGAGTGTAGCAGAGGCACAGAATCACCTCCCTCGACCTGCTGGCCACGCTTCTTTTAATGCAGCCCAGAATGCAGTTGGCTTTCTGGGGTGCGAGCACACATTGCCTGCTCATGCTGACCTTCTCATCAACCAACACCCCCAAGTCCTTCTCCTTACTCTAGCGTCACTTCAGTTTGACCAATGAGTCCAAAGTGTGTCATTTGCTTATTTCAGCTTTATCTGTTTTCATGTGCTTTGTTGCTCATTAGAGCTTTAGCAGTGCTACCATACTCCAGCGGCGATATCTTTGTAGTACCTTTAAGAATGTTTTAATTAAATGATTTCATTTTCTTTCAAGCTTGATGGCTTGGTCATTCCACATCTTTCTTGGAAAGTTTACTGGAGGCAAGAACTAAAATGGGCAAGCAAATAGCAGGCTGGTGAAATTACCAAGAAGGAGAGTTAAAGCTGTAAGACTAGTTAAAGTTGTAAGACTAATTAAAGCTATAAGGCAAGATGAGGCTTTGAATTTTTAATGCCTCGTTCTGTCAACAAGGATGCTCCCATGAGCAGGCAGTTATAGATCAGGGAATCGACCTCATCGTAAAAGGGATGAAGGATGGAGACTTACAACAGTATAATCTTTAGGGGTTTGTATATCCATATCCATATCCATATCCATATCCATATCCATAGAGATAAAAGCATGCTTTGCCATGGACCAGATCTTGGTCTTGTTCACAGTGATTATTCTGATCCTGGGTGGCATTTAAATGTCTGTACAGCCAATGTACGAGCAGAGTGTTGGCAATGAAAGCTCAGGCATCAGCTGTGGCAGCTTGTGGGACTGCTCTTTAACTACACACTGCAGTTAAGGGAGGTAAAGCTCTGTGCCACTGTGCTTTCTCCATTCCCACCCACTGCAGCCCCAAGGCTACATATCGAGACAGATGGGTTCATTCAGACAGCAAAATGCCCACGTTAACAAACACTCAGTGAAGCACCAGATAAAAGTTTCCTCTTTGGAGGCGCACAGCTTGCCTAAAAGCACTTACGCAATGGACAAGGTTGGTCACAGTTAACCCATTCACTGGTGCTTCACGCCTGGGAAATTATTGGTACCACTCAGAGTTAACAGTTATGCTGCTAACTCAAATACATCAGTACTGGCCCTCAGGTGTCTGTCTCACTTATAGACTATAAAACCAGAGGCAGCGATTCAGGACAAGGGTTTATCTAACCTGCTATTTTGTCTTTAATATGGTCCACAAGCAGATGCCTAGGGAAAAACAGGATAAGGATATGATCCTTTTTTCTTTTACACAGTATCTTTACTGAGGTGATGGAAAAAGAAATTCCATAGATGTGAAATTGCGTATTGTCTCCCAAAATATAACAAAAGCTACAGCAGTCACTGTTCATGAAAGAGCTAATAGTTTTCTGTAGAAAGCAATGATGAAGAAATACTTTGCAGGAATACATTTAAGAGCTTTAATTTCGCTTTCCTATTTCTTTGTCCCTTCCTTAATCCTGAAAAAGTCTGTTCATAAAACTACTGTCCTCAAACATCTGTTACTTCAAGAAGCCTTTTGCTGAGTTTTACTTTTCAGGGACTTAGGTATGATCTAGTTAAAAAAAACAGAAAAATGAGACAAAATTAACATCACAAATCAGTGGGGATATTGCAAGGCAGTGCAGTATTTATTCCCAAGCCTTTTTTCACTCTTTGGAGATAGGGTTTTTTTGACCTGTAAGTTATGCATGAGTGCTGACTAAGGAACCATTCGGGTCTCAAATGGTTGTGTTTTGAGCAGTGCTGTTACATTTTTGTGAAGACACACCTCAGATATCATTAAAAAAAAAAGTTGCAAACATACAAAAAGCTTCAAGAACTTTTATCCTAACTCCATCCAACAAAATCTGTAGGCTGAAAACCAGATGTAATGGTGGAGAACACACAACAGTCACTGCATGTGAACCAACTGATGAATTCACATACTTAGCACAGAACTTTGTTTTCAAAAGGAACCATACGATTTTTCCTCTCATATGTTAAAAACCGAAATATTTCTAGACATGAATCCCCAAGCGGTTTTGGCAATAACTTAACATAATGACGTGCAATAATCTACAAGAATAGTTTTAGCAGAAGCTGAAAGAGGAGCCTTCCGCACCAAGCATGAGAGAGAGCACTTGCTAGTTTTGAGTGCTCTCACCAGCAGCAGTGGCCTCTGAGGTGGTCAAGGTCTGTATTTTTTGTTTCTTTTCCATGGAATCATGCTAGCCCTTGCTAGCGTCTTTTTATACTCTCTGATTGCTTTGGTAGCGCAAATATTCTTACTGTGTTTTGTTTTCTCTCAGGTATCTCAAAACCTCAGAGAATTTGACAATAGCCCTGACTTTTCCTTCTTAGATGCACAAACATAAATACAAGAAGCTTTCAGAGCACAGTCTGTAACCTAGCATATGTTTACTATGCGATCTCTACTTCTGTGGAACAGTGTCTTCTTCTACAACTGGCTTAATCTCCCTCTGTGGCTAACTTTACGTTTCATTATTTGCCCAGATGTAATGAAGCAAGAAACAAATGTATGTATTAGGGAGGGTTAACAGCCTAATAGCTAAGCCCCTGAGAATGGTGGGGAGGGGGTAGAAAATTCTTGTATACCACATATATGAACTACAAAAAAAGTAAAAAAGGAAAAAAACTTACTTTGACAAGTACTGCCCTGAAGTGATATTCCTTTCATCTGTGTCCATGCAATTCATTGTACTTGGAATAAGAGCTAGTTCAGGTTGAATCATGGTGGCTGCTGCTACAGCTCTTGCTACCAGCTCCATTGCATCCTGTACGTAATGCTCAAAGACTGACTGTGTTGTCTTGCCATGAGCGATGAGACCGAGCGGCAAACCTTCTGTCCTCAGTTCTTCCACGTTCTGTGAATCCCCAATAATCCAGTGAAGTTCTGGAGGCATCACACCAAACCGGGTGGTTATTTCAAAAATCCTCCGCGTTTTTTCCATGTCGCATCCAAACATCACCATGGTAGATGTTGTGTCTTTGATGCTCTCCAGGTAAAACTGTAAATAGTTCAGAAGGTCACTGGTTGAAGTGAGGTTTGCTGTGATGTTTATAATGGATCCCAGGTGGAACTTGGAGCTCTGTTGTGTGAGGAAGAGAAAATCTGTGATGTTCCACTCCTCCTGGCACAGCATCAGGCTGAAATTATACCAGTTGTTCATCGCAAGGATCGAGAAAGTGACGTCAGCATCAGAACTCAGTGAGTTTTCTAAACTCATCTGCAGGTGAAGGGGATTCTGTAGTTAAAAATATGAAAGACAACTGATCACAAATATGCTGGACCCAAAGTTAATCAGTTTGCTTAATTTTTATTCACTCATTTAGTTCAAAGTAATCACCTGTCAACCAAGAGAATGTGAGAAACAGGGAAACTTATACCTACCCAGCTTAAATGGACTGTGACTCATGGGCTTCCTTGGCTAGAGTTTGAGTCAACTTCAGTCATCACTAATTAGTCTGTTTCCAAGCATTTGTATTTCTTTCAATCCATTTGTACTTTTGGATTTCTTGGCATGCTCAAGCAAAGATCTCCCTGTTCTTCTAACAGAGGTATGAGAAGGTGTGCCCTTACTGTTCAGATTCAACCCCGATGTTAACATTCAAATTCAATGGATGCTGACAAATTCTTTGGTAAACAAAAAGAAAAATAAAGAAGAGCCCTCAGTTCATTATCTCTTTTTTTTTTGGTAGCTGGGGGCTTCTTTTACACAGACACCTGAGTCTCCTAATTAAACAGATCACAGTCCACAATCAATACACATCAGGTACTGCCGATAAAACATGAGAAGATCGATTCTTTGGTAAAGGACAAGTTACTGAATGAGCAAAAGGCTAAGATACACAGACTGTGATTTCAGAGCCAGAAAATATTTGATAACCATTCCATACTCATTTTTCCATGTTATTGATGATGTAACAGAACTTAAGCCATTACGTTTCCCAACACCATTGTCCTTGGCTTTATCTTTTCCAGAAAAGGAGGAAAGATGGGAGGCTAATTCAGCTGTTCTCTTAAGGTAAGTATTTCTTCCTTTCTTATTATTTCATGCATAAATACTTTTTACTTTTATTCCTCCCCCTTCCCTGGTCCCAAAAATACAGTTAAATTTTATCTACAGATTTAATAAGGAAGAAAAAAATTAAAGAATCCAAGTAATTTCTAGCATTTTGCTACAAAATAATTCTCTGCACTACCAAAATGTTTCTATCAGGCCTTCAGCTAGCACATTACATACTGTTCCAGCTTTTGGTTTCAGCTGAGAATGACAGTCTTCAGTGTAGCTTTGCTAAAAAAGTTACTTTACTTTACACTGGCATTTGATTCCAGCCATGAGACTGCTCAAAAAATGTGAGTTATGATGCCTGTTTCAGTGCATCTTTTGGGTTGCGAGATCTTTGTTGTGACTTTATGTCAACATTTGTCTGTACTCCCGCCCCCTCAAATCATATCTTATCCTACACAGGTATCTGAATTTTATCTTTCTATTCATTAAGTTATTAAACACTTAAGTTCTGTTCTTTATTCTCTTACATTTTCAGTAGTTAACATGTATTATATATAAGAGGAATCAAAACTTTACTGTGTTTAAAGTTGGCATAAAATGCTGTCATTTTAACACTATTTCACTTTTCATTACAGGCTCCAGTTTGTTATGGATCTTAGAAATGCCATTCGGAATTTGAAATAATGATAATCACTCAATTTGTACTAGTTTTACTAACATAAAACCCTGGGCTCTCTAATACAGATTTAAGGGGTGGAATGAGAAAAAAAAACCTGAAGAGCTAAACGCCATTTATAAGCAGCAAGCTTTCATTGTGTTAATTTGTAGTTACATGAACTCATCATCTGTTTTCCAGAGCAGATCATTTAAATTCAGAGCTTGATAAAGTGAATACTGTAATTGAAGATGCTCTCAGCAATTTTTGTTATCTCTTGGTTTTGGTACCTGTGGCCTTCTTTTACACAGACACATGAATAAGCTAATTAAATAGATCACTGTCCACAATCGATGCACATCATGTAGTGCCAGTAAGACGCAAGAGGATTGACTCTTTGATAAAGGACAAGTTACTGAACGCACAAGAAGCTAAGCTGTGTAGACTCTGTGAGTTCTATGCTGGAAAACATTGCCTGCTAATTAAAACACATGATTAGTTCAGAAAAAAAAAAGCATTGTACATAGTATCTGGGTTTGAGATGATGATTTGAATAAATTAGTCTCTGCAAACTGAATCACAATGAACTTTTTTTTCTGAGGTTATGAGAGGATCAGGTAAATTAACTCTAGTTTTTCTTTCACTGCAAATAGAAGGAAGTCCAAGATCAAGTAAAAGTATGAACACTTTTTACACGATGACCTGCCTCCAGCCAGCAAAACTTTGCAAGTCTATCGTCTTAGTAAATTTGATTGAATAGAGAAGAAATGAGTTATTAAGTTTAAATAGAATATTTTGCACGTATAAATGACAGCACAAAACCTGACGATACCTGTATGAGGAAGAGCAAATGTGTTCAGTATATTCCGAAGCGTAACATCCCAAGCACAGCACTATAGCTATTATAGTATAGGTGCAGATGTAAAAAAAAAAGTTTACTGGATACAGAAAAACAACCATGCTCTGACAAGTGACAGAAGTTAGCAGTAACAGCGGTGTCCACACTGTTGAATAAAACAGCCCTGGGAAACAAACGAGCATTTGTACTGCTTAGTTTGTCCCTGGGCTGGTGTTGGCACATGCCAATTTTCTTTCTTGTACCATGCACTGGCAGTTTGGGTCCTAGCAGATTTTGGGGATCACTCCCAGTAGGCATTGTGGATAAAAGTGCATGAGAACTGGCTCTCCATCTTACCCAGTGGGTTTAGATATTTGAAGACATCTATGTCCTCATGCGAAACCCAGTGCATATGCAGTTTCACATATGCAAGACTGCTTCTGCTTGTCTACAGCGCAATTCTTCCAGTATTAAAACACTTTGAACTGATAGAGATACACAAAAGGTAAAAATTACACCTCAGGGTCACTTGGCATTACACTGTGCCCAGAGCAAACACAGCACCAAGGACGCATAGTCCAGAGAACAGAAAACTCTGCCTCAGGGCCAGAAAATGGGACATAATTTTACTCAGCAGTGCAGGTGAAGGCAGTTTCTATCTGACTTGGTATTCTCAGGTGCAGGTTCTCCTGCAGCACTGCAGCTACAGGCCTAGTCCTCAGGAGCTCTAGTGTTGGTCCCTGTTTTATGTGCAATATACTTGGATGTGTCAATGTGGTCCAACAGACTGTTCTTGTGTTGAGACACTACTCCTTCACTGAATGGAGATGGATTTGCGATAACCTGGCATAGACTGAGCCTGCGTTTAAAAGTGCTTCTCGGTGTGAAACCATCTGTGCTTCAGCTGTCACTTTCAAAAACCCACAGGTGCATCTACATGAGCACTTATCACCACTGTGATTTATTAGTTGCTAAATTCCCTGTTAACGTGCTTGAAACATAAATGTTCAGCCCCGAAAGAGCAGCAGAGGCTCTTTTCTTTATTAAGTGTATTGCAACTGCAAACCGGTCTTCAGAATTTTTCTGCTACAATAATATACATAAAATTCAGTCACTAGGCGTTTGTCTTCTGCTTAACTTCCAGTTAATTCTCAGCCCACCATGCAAACACCCCTGTAGACGTTGGGGAGGAACAGCAATTAATATTTGCTTTGTACTGGCACTCAGGGAAGGGGATCCTTGATGGCCCACATTGTTTCACAGCTCAACCAAGAACTCTCTCTGGCCTCATCCACTCAGTGGCTGGTTGACTTTACTGGTTTTATATGCAAAAGAAGATCCCCCTGCCTGTCAGTGTTCTAGAGGCATTTGGACAATGCTCTTAGTAACATGCTTTAACTTTTGGTCAGCTCTGAAGGGGTCAGGCACTTGGACTAGATGATCACTGTAGGTCCCTTTCAACTGAAATATTCTATTCTATTCTATTCTATTCTATTCTATTCTATTCTATTCTATTCTATTCTATTCTATTCTATTCTATTCTATTCTATTCTATTCATTTAGGAAAGGATGTGGAGATGTTTGGATTTAACACCTTCTTAATTTTATCTTGAAAGGTTTGTCATTTGTAAGATGCAGTTGAACATACAGACCCTGAATCAGTATACAGCCTTTGATAGTACAGTGTTCTTAATGCTTTGACATATTTTTATTGATTTTTTTCCTTTAAAATAAACAATTACTACTTTTTAATGAGGAATTTCCAAAAATTGTTTATTCAGTCATTCAGTAAAAATCACTGAGACTGCATAATTTCACAGCAAAGGCTTCTGACAACTTAAATGATAGTGTAGATGTGTGTAACTTTGTACTTATCATGGAACAGAGTATTTATGAGATGGTATCTGTGTATTAGACTGTGCCCATCCACCCTTATTAAAGTTCTTAGGCAAATTGCTTCATTACCTCACTTTGGAAATTAGTAAAGTTTCACTATTTCAGTTAAACTGTCTATTAAAGCTCATATGGAAATTCAATTGCTTTGTTTAAATTTGACTTTGTCATTAAAGATATGACTTGCATCAGTTTTTCTTCAAATTATCCAAACAGAGAATTAAACCTCATTTGAATAATATTGTGATCTATTTTTAATAATGTTTGCATTTACATAGTGTCACTAGCAAAAACATTTTCTATGACTATGAGAGCTTAACTTTTTATTGCACGTCATTAGCTGTTGTTTTATAAACAAGCCATGATCAACTGACTTCAGTTTTACTGGGTAAAGGACAGGCCTAGAATCCTTAATTTCTGGCTAACTGCCTTCAAATCAGATACCAACAGTCTTTCCACTGACTTTCAGTGGCCTCTGGACCAAGCCATTCATGGAGTATTAAGCTTTACATGGTCTGATGTGTTTCATTCCCGTACATCAGCAGAGACTGTAACTAGTTATTTGCTTTTTGTATCCCAACCACAGCAGTTTTACAGTTTCATTGCCTGAGACACCTGAGAGAGCAGGTTCATTTAACAACTGAAATGATTTGCATTTCATTAATGTGAGATTTTTCAAGCCTCCATTTCAGTAGTCTGTAGACCCATCCTTAGCCCTTGTAAATCTTGCAAGCACGAATGCCTGGAGCTGGACTGACTTAACACCCTGAAGGATCTGGCCATTTATCTCTTCAACCAAATTTGTGATGCTAATTAGGCATGGTCACAGTGACATTTTATTTGACATTATGATAGCTTCACTAACAGAGTTAAAAGCATATATGTGAATGTTCTTCTGCTAACTGTGTAAAAGTAAATAATACACAGAAAATATTATTCCCCTCTGACTCTTGGTGGCAAAGGCAGTGCTCAAATATATATTTATAAGAAACACAAAAGAGAAAACAGGCCATATAATTACATCAGAGAAAGCTCCATCAAAGGAAAAAAAAAAAAAAAGTCTTCTGGCTTACAGTGCAATTGTGGGGACTCACAGCTTTACAAACAGGGCTAAATGGCAGCTGTGAGCAAGCGGATGCTGCAGCTTCAAAAACTGGGAAGCTCTTTCTTCCACTGTGGAAACTACAAAATTTGGGCTTAAACCCCAGTTCCCTAAAGGCTATGGCACACCTATTGCTTCTTCATTTTGTGCCATGAAAAAAGATGTGATGAAATGTTTTATTTTTTTAATATCTGCCCAACTTCTGGAACTGCAGTGCTTCAAGGGAGGATTTTGTGTCAGCAGCTGACAGACGGCGGGAAGGACTTTGGATGGAGAGATCCTGCCACCCGGCCCGACCAGCTGCTGAGCTGCCCACCACGCCAGCCGCTGTGTGGTCCACCCAGCAGCAACAGAGGGATGGCATGCTCCAGCATCTCCACCTCCCGGCTCCACTGAGAAACCTGCTCTGCCCGCAGGGGAGGCTGTGGCCAAGGGGACAGGCACCTACAGGTTCTCACCGTGGAGGACGAGGCATCCAGGTTTTCTTCTCCAAATCCATTCTGCAGCTTCCGCAGGGACAGAAGCGGGGCAAGCACGCACCCCTCCACTCCCCTCCAAAGAGCACCGGGAGTTGGGCCCAGGTGTTGTGTTGCTCCTGGGCTCTCTCCCAGTCCCTGTTAAACCCCCACAGCCTTGTCATGGACATTAGTAAGCACCAAGATTTGGCTTCTAGGCCTTCATCCAGCAAAACACTTAAGCACCTGTTTAAGCAGCAGCATCAGTATGATTAAACATAACAGTCGTACGTTTCTTCTGCTATTTAGACAGGAGAGTAATCCTGCCTTTTGGTTCTCTGGGGAAGAAAATCCCAGACCTGCTCTGAGGAGGATGACTTCACGAGTTCCTCTTTTTCGTGTCTTGTGCATCTGTCTCCACATACACACCTGTTTGACCAAGACCGTAACTTAAAACAGGGGAGGTGTCCACACTAAAGGCTATTTTTTGCAGATGGTTTAAAAGCTTCTGAGAGAGAAAAGCTAGCTTAGACCAGCCCGAGCTGTTCTGATTCCTGCAGCAAAAGAAGCCCGGCATCCGTCCAGGTAACGCTTATAAGCAGATCCTAAAAAGGCACTGACTGTTGGTTTTACAAACCACAAAACCACAACAGTTAGATTAATTTAAGTCTTGACTTAGTTTGTCCTGAAAATAATTTCTCTTGTTAGACCAGACAGTCATGACTTGAGGTTGCTTAGCATCTCTAATGCCCTCATACAAATACTCCAAACTAATCTGAGTATGTACAGCTCTCTACAAGGTCAAAGAGGCAACATAAAATATGAACTTCCAGTTGTTCTTGGAAAGTAAGACCCACTATTTATCTTCATAGCCACTTATAAATTATCATAAGTAATACTACTTCAAAAACTTCAAGGTGTTCTTGGCTCCAGGAGGAAAAAAAAATATCCAAATTTCAAGTTTGACAAAAAATATCTCAGACGCCAAAAGCCAAAGTAGTTTTTCCTTCCCTAAAATGTGTCATTATAGCCAAGAAAAGACAGATGATTGGTAATACAAACAGGGCAAGGGGAGCTGCAGAAATTCTTCATGATAGGCTTTCCCTCCATCATTAAAATGGCAATGCAAAACTCCACAGAACCACCTCTGCTCCGTGGTACACTTACAATGGGAGAAAGAAGTGGCCGGGTCCATGTCTGTGACTCTTGCTCCCAAGTGCTCCAGTATTGTAATCAACATCTTACAAACGTTTGGGTAAAAGATGCCAGGAGATACCGAGTGTGAACATTAGCCACAATGGACAATTTGTTACTGCATGGCATTACTTTTTAGAAACTCAACACTGTTACGGAATCAGGTTGTCACAAGTAAGTGAGCATTTGCCAGCGAGAGCAAGGAGATCATGGCTAGCTCTACCCCAGGCTTTCTTTCTAATGCCATTTCCCAATAACACATTTTCTTACGGCTGGCCTCATCTGGACTGTCATGTTTGTGAGCAGGATTTCTCATTTGGTGTTCATGCTGTAGCTACCCCATTACCAGTCTTCCCACACTTGTAAAGGATGCAAAATACGGTGGCTGTTCCACCAAGGCGTATCTTCTCAGGGTTCTTCTGAATGCCACTATAAGCTTGAATGACTGGAAAACAGCATTTAGCTGAATTTAATTCTTCCCTTAAGGAGACACGGCATTCAACTAACTCAAAGCTCTTCAGCAGACTGTCTAGGGGTGTTCATGTGCTCCTCTGTTGAGAGGCACCCCACAAACATCGGTGCTTTTCACATCCTGGCTATCAGTCAGAAGGGCTGTTTTAAAGCGGCTCCCAAGCAGGCAGTCTGAGTTTTCCCACACGTGTTATTCAGGCAATGCACAGGAGAAGGGCTTTTTTCCCCCAGTTTTCGGTTCATGAACGCAGGTAGCAGTTCAACTTTTGATAGCAGCAGAGCCAAAACCATGGCAGCACCCGGGAGCAGTGTGTGCACTTTGTGATTGCCGAGATCTGCCTCCTTGGTCCTGGCACTCCCAATGTCTGCAGTGCAACGCAGGAAGACCCGCTTGTAAAGAAATCCTGGTAAGACACCAGCAGTGCTGTTTTGACACAGAAAATTATTTAAGTGGCTACCAGAGCACTGTGTGTGTGTGTCTGCTAATGGAAGAACTCCTATTAGTCTTTTAGACTGATTACTAACGACCCTAGATCAAGGATACAGGTGTGATTAGGCTGCAGTAGTAAAACATTACTTGGTTTATCAAGAAATCACAGTTCAAAGGCTGCTGAAAGAAACAAATGGGATTGTTTCAAGGATCCCCAGAACTGGTATCACAAGATGAGAGCACAAGCCTTGACACTGCAAGCACAGGATGGCACCAGAGGTGCCAGGGCTAAAAAAGCAGAACTCACCAACAGTCAGCTACTGGTCACTAGGAGATTGCAACCTTGGGAGCTGAGTAAAACCAGGTTTAGGGAGAGCAAAGAACAAGTATCTAATAGGT
Source organism: Burhinus oedicnemus (assembly GCA_008921705.1). Classification (NCBI taxonomy): domain Eukaryota; kingdom Metazoa; phylum Chordata; class Aves; order Charadriiformes; family Burhinidae; genus Burhinus; species Burhinus oedicnemus. Next base: position 402,528 of record VFFE01007614.1, read on the forward strand.
AATATGTACTCAGTATACTGCAAATGTGGATATAAGGTGGAACTGCAAAAGAATGAGGAATGGGCAAGTAAATACAGCAGAGATGCAGACAGCATTAACAAATGTATAAAAATGGCCAAAAGCAAATCCAGAGGAGGAAGAAACTCCTGCCATCAACATAATACTCCTCCCTTTAGAGATCATGGGACACAGACAACTTGCCACTAGCAACCCCCACCCCCTGAAAACACACACGCACTTGCTCAGTCTCCCTAAAGATGATGTTGTCGACCTTGGGACCCAGAGGTGCATGGAAGGGTGAGCCCAACACCTGAAAAAAGAGATTTGGGAAGTGCGTGTATGACAATTTGAACTGTGTCATTACTGAGAATGAGTTGTAGTACTTGGATAATTTGCCTATAAGTGTTAGCATCATTGGGACCAGTAATACTACTTTGATTAGACTGCTAGGACTCTAATGAGACTGACAATAAATTCTTGGCTTCACATATAGAACGGGTTTCTAAAGCTCATGTTAACTGCATGCGGTGTTTGCTCTGATGCCTTGCTCTTGAGGACTACTGTTAACACAGTGCAAGAGTTCACAGAGAATTTGGCAACCAAGGCTGTAATTACAGTGCACATTGCCAAGCAGTGCTCCACACTGGGCTCCTTGGCATGTCACCCCTGCCAGGCTCCTGAGCCTAAAGCACTCTTGCAAGGGCATTCCCATCCTTGATCTGTTACAGCAGCTTCCACCTTCCCATCAGCAAGATGGACACGTTGCATGGTATCACTAGAAAATGCTACTTTTTCACAAGCACAACAGGCTACGACTACACTTTCTGCATTATCCAGCTTTTTAGGCACAAGCAAAACTCTGGCCAAACAAAAAAGAATTAATTCCAGAAAAAAATGTAGAATATAAGGAGAGCGGGTATGGAGAAGACCTATTCATGTTCTGTGGGTAAAAGAAGTTTGATACCATTTTACAAAAGCAGCTATGGTCCTTTCTGATATGCACCCGGTGTACCCATGTGGCATTTAATCCAATTAGATTTTATTCACCATTAACACCTGCAGCAAGGAATAAAATCCAGAGCACTCACCAGTCCAGTTCCAGCACAGCTTGAAAGTATCTTCAACTCCTCCTGAGCATTTGCCTTCCCCATACTCTCAGTAGCTGTGCCCCCGTGTCTCATTATTTTTACAAATGACTGTGTGCCTACCAACAGTCTGTGCAACCCTGTCTGGTGTTGGCAGCTCAGCAGAGTGAAACTAGGTCATTTGATCTTGGAGACAAACGGGGAAGGAGGTGGCAATTCAACAGAGAAACCTTCTCCGTTCATCCTGAGCCCACGCTGTAAAGCGATGCTCAGGATGTGGCACGCAGGGCTGTCCTGTGGCAGGCAGCACCTCCAGGCACAGGACAGCCCTGGCTGCTGTGGGACCCCGGCACTCCTTGCAGGGCACTGGGTGCTGCTCCTCCAGGACAATGACCAGAGACCCAGTTAGCTTTTTTGTCTCTGCGGGTCCCTGCCTGTCGGAGAAATACCCATGGGTTGTGCTGCATGCAGTTATGCATGGAGCAGTCACTGTAACGATAGCTGTATATGGCAATATACAGTGGAGGAAATCAGTGCTGACCTGTGTCCTGTTCCTCAAAGAGCCAGCACCAGCTCATCATCACATCCTCTTCTGCTGGGCCTTGCTCTGGGCATGTTCCACAGGATTAATTCCACCTACAGGTGCATTTTGCTCTATATTGATTTTTTGTATGAAAGCAAGCTGAGAATTAAGCTTGCAAAGACTGATCTCTTAACTCTATTAAATGAGGCCAGGGTAGATTAAGTTAGTAGTTGATCTTTCTGAGGCTAGACATTTAAATCATGGCTCTAAGGTGAATTCTTGTGTGTACTTGCTTGGCTTAAAATCAGGAACAGCATTTAAACATCTCCACTTGAGGTTTCTTATTTAATATATCAAGGATTAATTAGAAAGATGGGAAATTGGAAAGAAGAGTTATAATTGGCTCTCAGGGCAGGTGGTGAGCGGGGGGGGGGGGACAGGAAATCAAACATCTCTTTTAAAAACAAATACACTCTGCATGTGGTGGGGCAGGGAGCTGATAGAGGGGACCAGCCACCGGGACATGCCATCCCGAGTGGCCATGAAATGCCACTCGCTGCCCGCACAAAGTCCATGGGGCTGCCCCGCCAGCCAGGGTAGAAGGGTCTCATCCTGCACAGGCATCCTTTCACTAACTGCGCCAAGCAGTGAAGCTACTTTCCTCAGCAGGAGTCAGTTTGTTTGCAGAAGAAATAGTTCAAGGATAAGTGCCACTCCAAACCAGCAGTTGCTGCAGGAGGAAAAAATAAACAAGCTGGGAGGTGAGATGTTTGTTAGCTCCTCAGCTGCAGATTTACTATCTTTCAACACAAGACACGAATCTGACTTTTGAAAATGCAGCAAAGCCTAGTGGTTTATATTCACTGTAAATTTTTTAATCACTGCTCCCCAGTTTTCCTTCCCAACCCTGAATTAATACATTGTCATTAAAAAACAAACAAACAACAAAAACAAATGCAAAAGAGAACTGTACAATTTAGAAGTTTTGTGGCAGTGTTTGCAAATTGCTCTTCTGGTCATGCAAAACACAAAATAAGGCATGATCTTTTAATCAGGAGGCACCTATCCCCCGCCCCCAAAGGCAGAAGCATTTGAGTTTCCAATAAAGCATATAGCAACTACCCACAGAAGTGTGTGACTGCGCAGAGCCCGTTACCAAGGCACACAGGGAGAGGAGGAGGAGGAGGAGGAAGAAGGGGCCCTGGCTGGCTGTCGGAGATAGAACCTGAGTGATCCAGTTTGAAACCCCTACCTCATCTCGTGCTCCCTTTGCGAGCAAACCCCTCTCTGTAAAACAGGGATAACCCCCTCCACAGTGCCCTGGGGGTTACAGATCACCACCGTGGCAGGGCCAGGCTTCTCCCTCCTTTGTGAAATGGCTCTCTGCCCATCTTAAGGCTTACAGCAAGATAAGTATTTCACACACTTTTACACAGGAAGGGATCAGAGGGGAAAAAGCGAAATAAAAAGAGGTGAAGTCACACATCTTGGAGAATATACCAAGATTTTGCTAGAAGCAGAATCTAGGGCTCAAATCTCCTGTTCTTCCTGTGCTCCACACAGCTGCCTCAATAGATAAAAGAATTCAGAAGGTAACAAACAGCCATTTATTTTATGGGTTATTGTTAAATAATCTGGGCATTTGTACCATTACACTACTCACAGTGCACTGGTCTGTCCTTCCAGACTAGTGTCACCCATCCCACTGATATGTGCCTCATCAGGACCCCATGTCTGCAAGCATTTGGATATTGTGATTTCCTCATTAGTTTTAAGTGCATAAGCACCTACCTGTAGTAGGTACTCGACAGAGTAGAAAGTGGTTTACAGCAAGTATCATGGTGAGGGTTGGGAGAATGTATTGAAAATCACCACCCATGCCTGTTTCATCCTTTGATTTATAATGTGCAAGATCATCAGGTGAACATTTACAGCTCCCAGGAGTGACTTAATCTTCTGCTCTCATCTAAGTGCTTGACAGAAAATACACAATACCATCACCTCTCTATGATGCACAAATAGTTGCATAGATTACTGCTACCAGGTTTTCTTTTACTCTGCACCTAGCATGGACATTTAGACCAACAATGAGGTTATTACACAGAGCTTGTAAATCACTATAAAATATGAGTTATACTTATTAATCCCCCCTTTGTACTGAATTTGGACTCAGTGGAGCAGTGCTAACTGATACTTCGTAGGCTTTAAGCAGTGTGTCCATCCATACATATGTAGTATGTGATAGTGGGCACAGACTGAAAATAAATATGTGACCAGGCACACTAGGAAAAACAGTATGCCATGCTTGATGGGACCATCTGGCTGTACTGAAGATTTGTACTGCTGTCTGACACCATCACTCGCCAGAAGCTAGCACTAATCACAAGACACTGGCGCTGGCCGAATAAATGTAATGCTCTTTTCCTTCGGCTCTGCCTGTGGCAAGTGCGGCTGATCCCAGTGTCACGCCATCAGGAGCAGCTCGTCAGCCATCCCCTGTAGATCCCTTTCCTGCTGCAACTGCATAAAAGCACCATATGGACATATCACTGGTGGCAATGGACCCCAACAACTGCTCTGGTGCAGCAGCTCTACCGTAAAGAGAGCTTTTTGCCTTACAGCCTTCCCTCCCTTTTTGTTGTGCCACTGGTGCTCAATGCGCAGCCCCAGGGACGAGCTTGCAGCAGAGGCCAGCCCTGCACCGCTGGGGAGGCTGGAGAGCTGTAAACTTCACAGAGTTGACAAAAAAATTTGGAAATCCGTACTGCATCAAAAAAAAATACAGGATCTTGCCATGTTAAATGAGAAAGTCAATAGCATATAGACAAAAATAACTCAACATACTAGCAAAACCTTTGGTGGTGGGGAAGTTTAAATATACTTTTTACCTTTGTAGAAAAAACTAGCAAGGAGTAGCCGGACAAACTGTTGTGATGGAATTAAATGCCAAATTTACTTCATTGTAAATAAAGTTCTTCATCCTATTTATGCATAAACTTATTTGTACTGCTACTTTACGTTTCTTGAGGGGAAAGGGAAAAAACTGTTGTGGCAGGTTAATAGGGGTTGGCTTCATTTATGAGAAGGTAATGAAAGTAACAGCAACCATTTAACAGGCTGGATGTTATTGATGGGAAGAATGCTTTGCAGCATGGAAATGAGGGGAAAGGCCTTTACAAATCTAGTTTTCTCTTCAATACTGGCTCTACCTTATCTGCTGCAACTCCTTTAAATTTCCACTGCCTCCGTATCCCCTTCCTATAAAATAATGTATCTCCTCCTTGAAGTTATGTAGGGTTTGCGCAACTGTGACAGCTGAAAACCACTACACTCATTGCAAAGTACCAATTACCCAAGTACGCTGGGTATTTATTTTTTAAGAGCTTTGCGCTTTAGGTGCTGGTAGGGCTGCACATTTCTGTGAGTCAAGTACTCCGAACCAAATGAATCGATAAAATCTTGCCTGTGCTTGAGCTTCCTACTGACATATGAGACATTTTCCTCCTCACAGCTCAGCTCTTCCTGCCCCAGCCCATGGGGCAACACAGACGGATGCTATGTTCTCCCTAGGTCAGCTCTTTAACCATGACGTCAGCAGACGGCTGATGAGCGATTGCAGCTGACGAAGAGGCCCTCAGCTCTTGATAATGAACTCTATGGGCATTTTGACATACTTGGGCAGCCAGACCAAGCTCTCTGTGGGTAGGCTGGGTGCAGCTGGGGCAAACAGCATCTTTATTTGCGTAGCTGCAAATCCGAAAGCATCAGATGTATTCATGGGTCTGCCTGCGTACAACAGCCCTCCTCCGCACTTCGTGGCTTATAAACTCTTAAATCACAGCAGCTGTAACTCATTTTGAATGGCACTTCATTCCATTGGAGCCACCATCCTTCCTCCAGCCTTCGCAAGTCCAGTGTTACAGACTAGTATCACGGTCCAGTCTAGCACTACCAGTTCTATGGACTGGAAGAAATAATGACATTTATGAGTTTAACAAACAAGACAGAAGTTATGAATGTAATGATCAGGGAGCCAGTCTTGAGTTATGCAAAACACATTGAGTTAGGTATTCACAAAATTGCTTCAGCATAATTGTCTGCACGTGGATTGTTTGCAAACAGCTAGCACAAACTACTTAGTGTTAATCATTTGTTCCGTGACATAGTTAGTCATGCACTATTTCTGCTTCTTGAGTGGGTGATTGTATCCTCCTAAAGGAGAGGGTAAGAACCAGCGAAAATGAAGTGCGCCCTGGGAGTTTAACATGGATAAGCGCTTGTGATAAAATAGGGAAGCGTCATGTCTCACTAATCTCAGCAAGATGTTTGCGTCTATCCATCTCCATGCAAATAATCCGCGATGACTCTGCAGAGTCTGGTGAACCAAGCCTGAGGACGAGCAATTCACATCATTGACTATTTTTGGTGCCATGATTTTTAACTCTCTAAACAAGGGGAAGTGTTGCAGAGGAGTATCTAATTCCCCCAGTCAACCTGGAAGAAAGGGATGACAGACCACAGCTCCTGTGAGTTTGGCAAGAACATACGATCAAATCTGCTTTCTCTCTCTGCAGGAAACAGTACTGCTTCAGGGAGACAGAACCTATAATAAAAAAAATCACAAAAAATCTATATTCCCTGAAGAAATAGGAACTTTTTTTTTTTTCTCTCCCCATTTCACTTTCCTCTGTTTACACGACACTAGCACTTGAATGCAAGTCTTCGTCAATTTTCCAACAGATGAATTATACTTCTACGCATTTCAATGGCCTGGGATGGAACTAAGGAAGGTAAAAAAACCGTAAGCTCTGAATTTTGTTGTAATATTGCTTTGATACTTTGCACTGACATGGAGGCTGCGCTGCACTGCCCCGCCTGAGCAAGGGAACTGAAATATTCTGTAAAATTCCCTGCTTAAAACCCTTTACCAGATACCACACAGAACACCAGGATGTATTATTAATAAATTGGAGTGAAAGAGCCAGCCAGCTGTAAGAATAAAAAGGAGAGACACTCACAGAAAGCAGGATCTTCTGTGAAAGGTTTGCTTTTCTTTTCTGAAAGGTAAGCAATGTTTGGAGACCACTCTTAAAATTACCCAAGTTCTTATACATGCTTGAACATATTGACTGACACGCATGCGGACTGTTGAACTGGGGAGGGTGGGGGTCACAGGCAAAGAGGTGTGAAGGCTACTGGAACAACACCCCCTAAGCTCACGATGAAGGCAAGGGGAATTACCCCACCAGGAGAGCAGCATTGGTCTCCTAGCCCATGCTGTGCGACTGGAAGCACTGCTCATGTCAAAGTCCTCTGCAAAAAAAGATCTGATACGCAGCAAGGAACTTGCTCTCTGGGTTGGCCATTTCTTCGTCTCACCACTAATACACTTAGAAAGGATGGATGCCACAGCACCACGCAACAGGTCCAATGGTGACCACATTGTGGTTACGTTGGGCAGTGGTCAAACGCACACGCAGGCTCCACACTTCGTTTACAGATAGGCAACGGGTTGCTGCTGATTTTGACAGCCCTGGACAACGTTCAACCTTCCAGAGGAAACTTCTGACAAAGCAAGGAAATTCAGCTGGACTTCGCCATGCCTGGACTGGTAGACTAGGAGCTATTCCAGTACTCAGCCCAGTGTATTTTCCTGTATGTTTTTAACTGTGTTGGAGGGGACTAAATTTCCTATTTGTGTCCCCTGTTCAATGGTCAGACTGCATACTCATTTTTCGCTGTCTTACTGACAATAATAAGCCATTTTGCTCCTTATTATTCTCTAATAAGATTGCAATAATTTTGTTTGACTCTCGGAAGACATGCATTTGCTCTCATAATGCTGGCATAATACGGATCCACAAAAAGATGAATTGTCTGAATTATCTTTGATCTTAGTCAGTGAATAGCTTTCTGGAGATTTTTAAGTGAAGGGAACTCTCTGGTGAAAATAAGGCAAAGACAGGTAAAATTAAAGGTTAAAATTGATAGAAGTGTTAAGATCACTTATGAATACAGTTTTAATATTGCAGCAACAAGCCACAGATCCTGTTGGACCAGTTCCTCATCCTAAGCAAAGCCGTACCACACTGAAGTGAACACGAAGTCTGAATATACTGGTTTGGTTTTTTTAATGATGGCAATTCCATCAGAAACAACACATAGATACTCACATGAATGAAATGATTCGCTTCAGCTGTTCTTCTCCTCAACATTTGCTTTTCATGAACACTCCCGTAATCAAATTACACTAGGACAAATGCTCATAAAAAATGAATAGCGAAACTGAACACTTGCAGTATTTGCAAGTTCCAGCTTCCATGTATATCTCCAATTCGTGCATTTATCAGACTGGAAGAGAAAAAAAAAAAATTCATGCAGCTTAGCCAAACCACCAAAATTGTATCTCAAGCTGGTCCTATTCAAAGCCAGTGAAGTAAAAGGAATTACTTCCACACATTTTTTGGAAGTCTTGGGATGCAGTTATTCCTAGTATTGTTCGTGCTTGTACCAGAAATTTCAGGTGGCTTTCAGGCAGAAAAAAATGTGTGATTATCAGATGTATTATTCACTGTGAATTTTCACTTCGTTTTCCTCTTTAACTACACTTCTGGGGAGGAATACCAGAGCAGTATGATCTGGGCAACAAGCTCCCATTCTCTGTCAAGCAAAGCATCTTTCTTATGGTAATCATGTGGTATACTGCATCCCACCACAGGTCTGAATTTGCAATTTATTCTTTTGCTGTAAACCTGTAAGGGTTGTGAATGCCCAAGGAGGACATCACAGCACAGCTAACTTTCACATAACTACATGCTACATATTTATATGCACTGTCAAAATGGTGGGAAGATATGAAATTGAGTTTCACTGGAATCTAGCAGGCTGAGCTATTTATAAATAAGTGTCTTATTTTTGGTGCTCTTCAGAGAATATGATGAACACTGAGTGATGAGCAATTTATGTTGCTGATCATTTGTATCACAATAGAGCCTTGTGGTCTTTTTCTGGAGTCAAGACTGTTAATTTAGGATCTGTATTAGCCTACAGTGGAAGGCAGGACCTCAGAACAAAGACCAATGGGCAAGATTAAGAAAGGGTGAAATGAGCGTGCCACACTGAAAATGGAAGTGTAGGTAGAAAATGCTGTAGCTGAAAAAAAATATGAGGGATCCTGGGGATTCTGGGCATCAGTACTCAAAACAGACTGATCATTCCTCTCTCCCTCTCAAAAGAAATCCTCAGTGTGAAGGAATCCTCTCCCACAAGTATTCTGCACTGAAGGATTTTCTATTTGTACAATGAAAGATAACATTAAACAAAATATAGCACAATGAATGTGAAATAAATGTCATTAGAAAGATTACATGTTCTAAAGAGATCTTAGGGGTATAACTGAGTGAAAAAAGCAGGTTTTAATTAACAAGTGTGTAAGTACCCTGTACTATGTAAATAATTCATGTGTATAAAAAGATGATCATAAGGGTGACTGAATAATCATCATTTGGCTTCCCTGTGTTGACTGCTGACGCAAGATTCCTAATCAGAGGCCACAACAGTATTGTTAACTGCACCAGCCTATCCAGCCTATTCCTACACTGATACATTGTGATAGGAACTTTTAAAGAGGTGATTAATAGGTTTTTTCTTCTCCCCCGAACCTCTGAGGAACAAACACTGATGCCATGTTTTATCATTTTCCCCTCATTAGCTCTGCAGTAGACAATGTTATAGATGCCAGCGGGAGTTAGGTGTGAGCTGCCTCTCTGCGTCGTCAGAAGGTAGCTGGTAACAGCAGCAGACCAGGCAGCGCAACTGGTTTTGCAGAACTGGTAATGAAGAGGGAATGTGGGGATCACACACCACCTTCTTCTGCGGTCCTGGAGGAAGGAAACAGCACTAAATGCTACTGGTGCAGGTTGTGCACTTGCTGGATGACTGGGGAAAGAGGGACGGCAGAAGAGCAGAGCCTTCCGCCAAAGCGTTGCCTGATTTCGTGCTCTGGAAACACGAATAAGCTCCTGGAAACTCCTGTTCAGCAAGTGCAACATGGTGCAATGACACCTGAAGTTTTCATGTCTCAGAGCTTAAACCAAAATAATCAATGCTTTTTGCTTTAACGATTTACCTACATTTGCCTCAAGGCTGTTACTGTATTTGTCCCCTCAGAACTCTATAGTTTATCACCTATCATGTGCATTTTTACACAGAGGATACCCAGGCACACAACTCTTTCACCTTGTTGCCCTTCCAATGTAGGACTAAAATCAACTCCATGGTATTAGTGTAGTAAGAAAATGTGAATCACAGCTAAAACAGTTCCAGTATATTCTTGAAAGAGGGCAGCTATCAGCTCCAAGTATAGGTTAAATCTACTTTTTGCACATTCTGATGCTTATGTTGAGTACGGTAAATTCTTAAAAACAACTATTCTCCTACAGAGAGATGTTTAACTGATATATATGTGAGCCTTACACGCTGAGAAAGTGAGAATTACGCTTTCATCTAAAATAGCACCGGAAAATTATCAAACTGTGAACTGATAATACTGACTTTTCATCTGATTGGCAAATAAAAGTTCTTTTTAAGCCAGTTTGAGTGAGTACGCTATTAAGATGAGTGTAAAGTAACTGCTTTATCAGTAGCACCATTGAGAGTGCCTGGTGCCTAATACAGCTGCTCTTTCTGGCTATTAATTGCTATGTCTAATGCTTCCTTCCTTGCAACAAATGCAAAACTTCATTTTTAAAATCTCAGTTTATGCTGGAAGATCTATCTCGTCTTTTAACTCTGTCTTAAGTTAGAAAGCCTTGTAAAATGTCTTACGAACAGCATAGGCAATCATTTCCTTAACAGTCTTAAAAAAGCTGGAAGTGGAATAGCATGCCTTTAGGGAAATACTAAGAGTTTGAAATATGCCTGTGCAGCATATTCATAGATTTTTATAATGCATTTCAAATACTTTCCACATTGTAAAACAGGCTTTGGAAACTATCATCACAGATGAAAGCTGGTGAAGAACAAGTAATAAAAATACCGTAGCAAGAAAAGGAAAAAATGGTGTCTGCTTCTAAATTTCCTAACATTTGATTTCTCCCATATAATAATAACAATCAAACGATCACAGTAATTTCCGTGTTTACTGTGCCTTAGTGGCAGCTCAGGGTGCACCTGTGTTCACATTTACTCTTCTCCCCCTCCTCCTCCACCTCCCCATCTGCTGCCCGCAGCCATGCAGATTCAGGTGACTGAAACATTTCAGATAAAAGTTAATTAGCCAGCACACTACACACCAGATCTTTTCAAACCAGTGCCAAGCGGAAACCTTCCAGTCAGCTCCCGAGGGCTCTCTCTGCTTGCCACTCCCAGGAGGGTGCAGTCCATTGCAAGGGAGACTGTGCAGCAGGGCGCGTCCCAGAGGTTCATCATCTCTCATCATCCCAGAGCATCATCTCTCAACCTGCTGGTAACCCACTCCCATACCTCACAGAGACAGGAATGGATGCTTAGCACGGCAACAATACACATGTGCTCTCTGCTTATATCAACAGAGTACATATATGCTACAGGGATGCAAGATGCTTGTGAATGGCTGTATTGTACTACGCTGTGGGGAAAGGATACAGTAAGGTCAGGACTGAGTGGTGAACATCAAGCCTGAGCAGGGAGACGTTTTGAAACCCTGTCTACAGCCAAAACCAAGTCCCAAGGCCAGCTACACATAAACATTTGGTTGCAATGCCCTCCAAAGGCAGCACGTAACAATTACTGTGGTTTATTGTGGTTTGTGGTATGCCATGCTGTCGAGTCCCTTCTCAGTTCTTCATGTAGTTGTCCATAATTACCAAGAGTAATGTTAGTAGCTTGATGTGACAGCTGTGAAGCACTTGGGGCCAGATTGTGAACTTCTTAGTCATGCTGACAAGGAGTCCCTTGCACAAATGGCTTTGCTCAAGTGTGACTTCCTTAATAAATGAATCATCTATCATTGCTGCCTACTCAAGCTTAAATCTTCCTCCCAGTTCTGCTGTTACTTCCACCATCTGCACATCCTCTCCATGGTGGTGAGAACCAATTTGGCTGAGTGACAGGGTGTTTGGAAAAACGTGGAGACCTTCAGGGCCAGACCAGAAGTAAAGAACAGTGACTGATGCCCAAAGCTGCAATCCTAAAGCCACTGTGCCTGAACTTGCTCCCATTTATTAGGAATACCCTTTTGAGTACCTATTGGTATGATGCTGCTGGTATCCAAGTGACCTTTGTCTGCCTCCTGGAGCTCTGAAATGCTGACCACAAGATGTCCAACCCCAGGTGCGAGAGCATCAGGTGTGACTGTGTCCTGAGATGCCCAAGTGTGTCTCTCTTACTGTAATTCTCAGCACCAAGGAGGAAAAAAGGCTTCCACTAATTACACCCACCCACACCAAGACCTCAAACCCTTTGCAGGAAGCCCCTCCCAACAGCAGCAATAAAATGCTGTTTAATCTAATCCCTATTCCTTTCACTGCTTCCTAGATGTCGGATTAGCCGTTCCCTGGGAGGTTGCACTATTTTTGGGGAAGCATTACTCACTGGAAATAACCATCCTCAGCCAAGGATCAAGACAGCGCTGCTAATTCAACCCTGACTTGGGAAAACTGTTTCGGCCTGTGCTTGGTGATCCCAGCTCCGCGTACAGTGCTTTCCTGTAAAATTCAGTTCTCTTGTTTTTATGCTTCTGGAAAAAGTAAAGAGACAGAGAAGGGCACCTCTTCCTTTTTTTTCAATTCAGTTTATTTTCTCCTTCTCTCCCTCTGTCACTGACATTTCTGTTTCTAGTTTTCTTGCTTCCTTTTCTTGTTTTCTTCTCTCTCTTTTTCTCTGGCTCCTTTCACCTATTCAGAATAAACTCTGCAATAGCTATTGGTACTGCAGTGAGATTCAGCGTACCCTCTTACTCAATCAAACTGAAAAGACGATCCTTCCCCTCCTTAAAAGCCCTTCAGTAAGATCTACAGAAACATGGATTTATTGCCTGATTCTTCTTTGAAAGACAAACCTAGATTTTTAAAAGAAACTGTGCTTTTTCCAATTTTGTGCTAATTACAATAAATACATAAATTGTAGCCATATTATGCCTGGATCTCTTTCACATTAAAAAAATACATGGAAATCCGCAGAGGAAAAGAACAGAACACGTGAGATAAACATTTTATTCCATGGCTTAAAACTGTAACTAAACCCAACACAGGCTAAAGTTCTAATATTGTGAGTTTTCAATATTTTATGAGTTTAAATAGTAAATAACTCATGATATATACCCTAGATCACAATATTTGTAAATATTCTTTGAATTTAATTGTGAGCGTTGAATTGAATAACATATAGCATGACAGGATCTTTGTTTCTAATTTGCACAGCTCTGCTTCCATTTTAGTGGAAAGATGAGGTGCTTTCTCTGACTTTTGTGGACAAATTCTTGGGGGAAGTTATACTGAACATCCCAACTTACATTTCTAGAGAGTGTTTTCTTTGTTAATAACCTGTTTGGCACCATTAACTTTTGTATCCACGTAGTATCTGCAACCAAATTGTCTTTAAATCTGTCTTTTTTGGCAGAATTTTAATTTTTACTTAGTGAATAAAGCTAAGGATTCTTTGGTGTTTCTTCTGATAATGCATGTTATTCAGTAAAGTAATAATCAACGACTTAACCCTGTCACAGTTTAATCACTCATTACCAACACGACTTTGTGCAGTGTTTTATGAAAGACCTCTTCCAGGTTGTGCAGTGAGGAAGACATCGCTTTGTGAATACCCAGAATAGCAAAAAACCCAAAAGAAAAACATCATGTATGATATTGCATTTGATGTTAACTCAGCTTTTTCTGCATCAGAGAAGCAGCACAGGATGAGGAACAAGAAACTCTTGTAACTAGCCAGCTCTGATATTTTCTGCGGAATCTAGTATGATATCATGAGTACGGCGAGGAAGGAGACTAACAAAGAACAGCACATCAAACTACAAAGCAGGTATCTTTGCTTTTGATTTTTCATATCAATTCAATATAGATATTTGTTTTCCATTGATGTAGGAAATGTCTACTGGTACAGTATTTAACTACAAGAATCACCTTCCCTCCACTCCCTTACCAAATCTTAACTCTTCACCACCCTTTTTAAATGAATTGATGTAACTGAAAATACAACAGAATTTATAAAGTTGACTAAGTGATCTGATAAAACTTGACAGAACTGGATGTACTTCAAGAACAAAGTGATCATTGGCGTAATTTTATCTAAGGATTCCCAGAGTCAGATACCTTAAATAATTATAGACTCAGTGCACATTCTAAATCTGGGTAATAACCCCTTGCTGTATTTGAGATAGATTGCTCACTGTTGACTTGAAACCACTCAAATGAAGAATCTCTGGTGTACATATTTCAAATAATGCTGCACTATCCAGTTTCAAAGTCTGTAGTACTCATATCCTCCTAACTTTGAAATAAGCAGACATTCAAACTGTGGCATGTCCAACATTTCCTTAAATAATAATTGCCAGGAAAAGAAAGATGTATGGAAAATTATGGATGCTGAGTAATGCTGTGAACAGTGGTTGTGCAAACCAAGCCTCACAATTTATACTACAAATTACAAATACTATAAAATAGGAACACCTGTATGCTATCTAAGCTAAGTGTTGATGAAACTTAGGGGAGTTTAAGAAAGAAGCCTGCTGTAAGATTTCACTGAGACTTGGGTGGTAAGGAATACTGAATAACTTTCTAGTATTATAAACAACTTCCAAGTCTTGAACTAATATGCTTGAAAACACTTTTTCACCTCAAAAATTTGCTCCTCCGTAAGCAACAAAACACCTAGGAAAATAATACATCCTCATACCTCGAATTGTCGTATACATTTACCATATACCATACTAAAATATTCTAAGATGCAAGGTCCCTTAATTTCAAAAGGCCAGTGGTAGGATAGTGAATTCAATGGCTTTCTGAGGGGCTTCCTTCCAAAGGAGAGGGGTTGGAGATAGCGCTGAAGGATGCTGCTTGGAAAAGTTCACCCCAGCAGAGTTGTGGCTCCTTCTGCCTCAATGGGATGTCAAAATTAAGGATCCAGAGGAGAGAACTGAAAGTAAAAATACTCTCAGCACTTTCCTGCATTCTGAAAAAGGATCTTTTGCAGTCATGATGAACTGAATCCTCCTTAAACACTGTAACTGGAATAAAGAGACTAGTTCTTTTTCTCCTTTTCATTGTCCCATGCTTCTGAGTACACAAAGCTTGTTGATAGAGTACCTATCCTTAGAGAAGTCCCCATGGGTAGGGAGGCTGCAATGTTCTGTTTTACACGACTGGATGCCTTTAGTGGTGTTTTAAATAGTGTTTACTATGACTGACAGCTTAGGAGACAAGGATGACTTCTTGTATTATCAAGGGTGCAACAGACAGAGAAAACAGACCCCGAGCATTAAACAAGGTGAAAAACCGCAAAATGCAGAAGGTGCCAATACAACTCCCAAACGTTATGCCAACATCACTTCCACAAAACTTGAGGGCTTTCTGACCAGGGACAAGAATATAAACAATGACTCCTCTCCCTTCAACACACATCATTTATCAACTTAAAGGTAACAGATAGATTGGCTTCAGGTGACAACACAGTGAACTATGAAAACTGTGCTGCTCATAGCTGACAATGGTCAACACAGCACAGGAGCACAAGTAAAACCATTCTCAAAGTAACAACCTGAGCACAATGGGTGATACTGGGGAAAGGCATGTAAGAGGCAGGAAACTGGATCAGCTAGCAAATACAGTGTAATTGCTTTTTAACAGAGGACTGTTACAACCAGGAGACCTCCTGCACGATGCTCAGACCACAATGCCGCTAGCAAAACATCACTTAATGCCTCTGAAATTTGTTTAAAATTAATGGCTCTACAGGATATGTGGTTACGAAGCAAAACTGATAGTTACACAAAGCTTTTTCACATTAGCTGTCAATGTAAAAGGACTCTCACTTTATAGCGGCCTTAACTGTGCAAGTTTGAAAAGCTCACTATGAGCAAAACTGCAGAGACCTTTAGCTGAAAGAGAAGCAGCTGAACATTTCGTTTGCATGGCCTTTCAATTTCCATCCTTTTTTCTCTCAAGGCACCTCTCATAAACCCTCTTGAAGTGCACAAAAGGTATGTGCCATGCTATTTATGCCGCGTGATGCGAGGAGGGTTGGTGATCACGGGAAAAGATTGAACACATATTCCTCATCCACACAGTAACTAGTACAAACTTCAACATTTGGACTAAGTCAGATTAGCAACGATAGCTTGAATTACCAAAGCCTGCAGCTAAGCACGTGTTTTGCAGTCTGTCCTGGAAAATGAGATTTTTTAATTTTTTTTTTGGTTTTTTTGCCCCTGATCAAAAATACTTTTCTTTAAAAAGGCAATTCTGGCTTGAAGCAGGAAGAAAAGTGGTTTTGGGCATTTTGTTGGGCAGAAGCTTTTCCACATCTCCATTCCTTTGCTGTAATTTCTGCCTGCCCTTGCTGGTGCTCTGCATGCCCAGTGTCTTGCAGGTCAGTATGACTTCTGGGGATACCGTACACACAGTGGTATTCCTGGCTACTTCCAAAAGGGAAAGATGTATAATTCTCCACCCAGAGTGGTTTGATATGTATAAGCTATAAAGCTGCTTTCAAAAGGAAGCTTAATTCCTTTAAAAACAAAAAAATTAAATGTTAATGATTAAAGTTTCTTTTTACAGCATCTGTTCTAAGGCTGAACTTGCTCCTTCACCAGGAAACTCGTTGTTTAACCTAAAACTCTGACTTGATTTATTTATTCTGCTGACTGTCTCTGAAGTCATAGTGGTAATCAGCAGTGCTACAATTCCAGTTCCTCAGGAAACCAGATAAAGCACGGACTGGCTATGCAGGGACTGATGATTCAGATTTACTTTATTCTGTTTTGTTGCTCTGAGATTTCTTTTCATGCTAAAACACATCAGAGCTACTGATTTACCTGAAACCCAATGAAAATACTCCCTAAGTTCCGAAGTTCAGAGAACACTGCTGCAAACATGATCTCCCCTGTGTTTCTGATAGTATCACCTATAAAATGGATATTACGGGCTATTATTCCCAAACCCTCCTCTCTGAACTGTAGTACTAAAAGTGATATCACTGTATTTATTTATGGCTCACGTACCCTGGATCTGTTTCCTGTTTCATCCCTGGGAAAATTATTAATGACGTTGGCAGTCGTGGAATGAAAAAATAAAGTGTGTTTGTTCATACAAACGTACGTAACGTTGAAGAGCCTTGTGCTTGTGAGCTGCTGTTTCCAAAATAATGATCTGTCAAAGCTTCAGCGCAATTTGCATTCATGTTACTAGTAAAGAAATCCAGTGGTTTGCTGCTTGCTGAATGATAGTGTTAAATTGTTACTTTTGCTTACCAGAGTGTGAAAACTTACTGGAATGACAGTTAACTCAGAAAAGTAAACAGCTTTTTTCAGGTCACAACAGCGTCTGGATTGACAGTATATGTTGCTCATTAAATCACATCACATATAAATCACATATACATAAATGGAAAAAGTGTATCGTATTTTACTCTGTGTAGCATCCCTTCAGGCCATGTGTGCGTTTTGCCACACACAACCCTGAACCTCCAGCAAGAGCTGTTGCATGTGAGAGAACACACGCTGTACCGCACTTGGTGATGGGTGTTATCCTGTGACTGCTAATTGTCATGGGGAAAGACTGTTTGCTCTTTTTTTTTTTTTTTTTTTTACTTCAGGAGAGTACAATTTAATGAGAAACGGACTTTTAAAGATGCTCAAACAACCACAAAACACTCTAGGTCCCTTTGACTATAGTTGCCCAGCTGTGACACTGTGGATTTCCTCTCGATGTTACGTTTGAAGTACATCATCAAATGTCACGGAGGCAACAGCCAGTATTATTGAAACTATTTCAGTTCTGCATCCTCATCTTCCTTTTAATTTTAAGCATTGCTTTTTGCCATGTTATGGAAGATCTGCTCAAAGATTAACGTGCTTTTCAGTTACAATGAATATCTACTTATTACAGACTTCTGTATGAAGTAACGATGTTAACATTCAGCAGCAGTACAAACATTGTATGTGTACGTTCCTCTCCTGGCGTAATGTGGAAAAAGAGACCTTGTTAGACATTACTACCTTAAAACCATCCTAACAAGAATTCTGAATGCTGAGGAGAAGCAGCTTGAGGCAGCATCTAGCTAATGTCAAGTTCGTTAACATGTTTGCTGTGCTCCTCATATGGCAGACAGTGGGAAACGCTTTTCAAGGGCAAACAAGTTTTGGGTCTGCTTCTGTTCCTGCCTAGAAGAAAGCTAACTGCAGGCAACCGTCCAAGGCGTGCGGCCGTGGCATTTTGGAGGGAGGGAGGATTGCTCTGCCAAAGGGTCAGTGGGAAGGGTGACCCTAGGGCAGCCAACGCTTCGCATTTCAGAAGCAAGGTTAGATCTCACTCTTTTCTTCCTGACTTTTCTTCTCTGAAAAACTGCATGGTGGGCCTATTAGCAAAATCTGTCCTACCTACAAAGATATCATTTATATTTGCCTCCTCTAAAATTGCCGGTCAGTAGAAGCTGCCAGTCTGTGGCTCCAGGGCTGTCAAGCCGGGAAGGTGGGAGGTCCATGGTGTGTCCATTGCATCCCAGAGCTGGCATGGGAGTGTTGAGTGACACAAAATCGCTGCCTGCAGCTGGCAATAAAACACCAGAGGCTGTTGGGGCCAACACCTCTGGGGTGCCCAGAATTCAAGATGCTGTTGGAAATCCTGTAACTCTGTGAAGTACACAAGGTAAGGCTGCTGGAGCACTGCCTCCAGAGTTAGCCTTAAAATGGTATTTATTACGTGAAGGTATCAAAAAAGTGTTCAGAAAGGTGTCAGACCCTCCAAGCCAATCTTAAGAGACCAATATACTTGTATTACCTGCTGGCCTTTGAGTCAGACTGAGATTTTTTTTAAATCCACAGAGCCTTGAAGAGTGATTTTTTTTTTTTAGCTCAGCTTAAAAAAAAAATGGATCTATTCAGCACAGGTTCAATGTCAGGCATTGGTTTCACTGTCACTGAAGACAATGACACTTAAATGTCTGCTTAAGAACAAAGTTCTGATTTGGATAGATTGATCCAGTTGGCTCCCCACTGAGACCAACTTGAAAGTTAAGCAGGAGCTTTGAAGTCTGTGGAAAGGAGCAATGACTCTAACCCTGTGCTATATGCATTTAACACATCCTGTGTCCTCAGGCAGCTGTGGATGAACTTAGACCCTTCTCTAAGATGGAAGACAAAATAATTCTGATTTTAACAGACAGAGTAAGGAGATGCTGGGTTCAGGATCCGGTCTTCAGGGAGCTTTGGCTATTGACTCCAGCATGACTGCAAGTGTACCTGCAAAGCTGGCTGATGTAGCTGAGAAAACTTGGATGCTATTGGCACTAAACGCCCATCAACAGTGGCATTCAGTGGCACTGATTACCCTTGAGTTTCTGCATAAATCTACAGAAACACGAGTTATATGGGTTTTGCTGAGGTGCAGAAAGCTGGCTAAGTTCAGACCAGCATAGAGCAGTCACACCTTCAATTACAGACTAGGAGCTGCCTAGCACGGACTGTCTTTTCCTACCTTTTCTGTCACAATCTACCACAAAAATATACAGAAGTCTAACAGTGAGCCAGGGTGGGTTTTATATCTGCTTTTGCAAAGCAAATTCAGTTAGTAATCTTTTTTTCTGATTACATTTTGAGAGCAAAGTTGAGCTCTCTCTTTTTATATAAAACAACTATTTCTTCTGGCTACTTAACTGGCAGCTTCTGCCATTTTACTCATGACTACCCTTGCATGGGCCACACAGAACAGAGCATTTTCTTTTGCCTGAAGATGATTACTGGCATCAAATGCACATTTGCAAAATATCAAACTATTACCTTTCTCCAGAGTGTGTAACAGTAAGTTGCCATCTCTGTATGACAGGAAGTTTAGCTCCCCTTAGATACTGCTAAGTATCCAACACAGCCTAAGACAGTCAAACACAATGAATTTAGTTTCTACTCTTTTAGCTACACAATCAAACACAGCCACAGTCAGACATCAGGTTCTACTACTTTAGTAAGGCAATTAGATTCAGCAAAAATCTGATCTAGCAGCGATGCATGAACTACAAGTAAAGAAAATCCTAATGCTTTACATAGCTCAATGCAAAGTCAAGTTGCAATGAACAACTACCCTGACAAGAGTCACCTGGTGAACAACCTACCATGCCCACACACAAACAGAGCACAGCATTTAGATGAGTAGTAAATAAGGACCCTGAATGCTCGTTTTAGGTTTTTTTTTTTTTTTTTTTGGCTAACAACCTTCTTTTGGTCTGCAAAGCACGTCCTTCTCCAAAAGCCAAGCTAAGGACCTCCAGAAGAGCAGCTTCTCACCAGTGCATGTCCTGGACGCCCTTTCTCCTCTCAACTCTACAACTTAATGCGGCACATGGCTTCGGGCTCACAACTCAGCTTTTGCCACCGAGCTCTACCTTTCCACATTTCCACAGAGAGGATGCTCGTTCCCCTCCACCCCAGTGCTGAGAGCAAGGGCCAACACGGGAGAGGATTCAAGAGGAGGACAGAACGACCAGAACAGCGTCGCCGGTGGCCCCAGGGTCAGGGTGCTTCTCCCCGGGCAGTGGTCGGTCAGCGTCCCTCCCCACCCCGACGGCTGCTCGGCTCCCACGCCCGTGGGATCCCGACCCTTCCCCGCAGGGTACTCAGGGGTGCGGGGGGCACCGCGCTGCCCTGCCTCCGGGCGGAGGGAGCCCTGCCCGCCGCCCCGCTCCCCCCGGCGCCTTACCGGGCTCCGCCGGGGGAACTCTCCCAGCACGATGCTGACTACGGGGATGCGCAGCGCCGCCGAGATGAAGTCCAGCTCCAGCATCTCCCCGCGGTTCTGCGGGAAGGCGAGGATGGCGGAGACCCCCTGCACCACCACGGTGTGGCAGAGGCTCTGCAGGAAGGAGACGGGGTCGTTGCTCCAGGAGGCGCTGGGGGAAGAGAAGGGGAAGAGGGGCAGGTCGCCCAGCCCCGCTTCGATCGCCATCACCACCTCCAGGGACAGGTTGTAGGGCAGCAGCCCGGCTACGCCGTTGAGGTTGGCCACGGCCAGCAGCAGCGCGTCCCGCGGCGAGGGCGAGGGGGGCGGCCGCCGGCCCCGCGGCCCCGCGGCGCTCCCCCCCTC